>CP045890.1:22776927-22935283 GCA_013387185.1 Caligus rogercresseyi
GAACCAAAAATCATAAGTTTTTGTAACTTGACGTCATTGTTTTTTGGGGAGGCCCAAAGGGAGAGAAAGCAAATTCTATTTTTAGACTGCCTAAAATAATAATAATATGCCAAGCTTATTGTACAAAAATATATATGTAGAAGTTATGTGAGGAGAAGAAGAGGAAAAGAAGCAGAGAAACCTACCAGGAGGGGGAGAGCTAGGTTATTCTTCTTTACTTTTATCAAATTCCCTCTTCAACCATTAGTTATGTGCCTTTTATACATGTCAAAAGAACACTGCATCCCCTTCACCAACCCCCCCCCCCCCCCCCCCCAATGTCAATATATCTTCTGTCAACAAGTTTAACATCCATTTTAAAGCTTCATTCTCCGTCAATAAGATACATTATTAAAAAAGCAATTAAAGTACCACTCACAAACTCGACATTATCAGAACTTTTTAACTTCATTACTCATTTTTCGCTCCTTTCCTAAATTTTTTTTGCTGTCGGAGTGGTTATCTATTTGTCGGCAGATATGATGAGTGCGAGATAAAGTGCAATATACACACATCAATGACGGTTGTGCTGCATTCAATTATTCTTCTCTTACACCATATGAAAATAAAATGAATCATGAAAAAGGCTAGAATCAATAGAATAATAATGAAAATATACATGCCATCAATCTTTGGGTTAGAAGTATTTGTATCAAAACCTTAAAATAGATAAAATGACTAATAAAACAATGAATATTCAAGGTATCTTTTTGGGTCTGTGGATTTAAGTTACAAAATATGTTTGATTATCTCCGTCGTTCAGGGCGATCTCGGAATATTGACTCATATTTTCAGCTTTACATATTACATAATTATCAATCGATACATGAAGACAAGATGCTGGGATTGATAAAATATTCTAAAATATTAATAAATACACTTTTATTTACTCTTGCATTCATAGAATCAGAATATTAATAGTTGAAGTATATTACAAACCGAAAGACTCATTAGATCATACCTTAGAATCACAAGGGTGATGATACAATTTATATAGAGATATTTTCTTTAAAAGATAATACATTTTTTCTTAAAAAAGGGAATAAAAAATAACTAAGTCTGGCATTCTTGAATATCCCTGATGTATTTGTCGTTTTTAATGCCAAGATGATAACTGTTGGAAATTGCAATTGTACGAAAACTCAAATGTAGATGGATATAACAAATAATTTATAATCATGAAGGAAAACCTAGACATGCGTCACATTTATAAAAATACATCTCCTTTCCATAACTTTAAATATTGAAATCATTTCACGAAAAATGTTTAAGATAGGTTTTTACATCATGGAATTTTAAGAGGGCAACATAATTTCTATTGGAGTACATAATATCCTGTATACCCGTTTTTTTTAGTTTAAATAAGAGTCGTAATCTTGAAGAGATATAAAGAAAACCAAATATGAATAGCTCCCCAGATCGGAAAAAAGAGGTGGCAAAATTAATCTAAGTTTTACATACTAAGGAACTAACCCAAATATATATATATATATATACCTATATATATATATTTATATATATATATAAGAATTCTTTGAATATAATATTTATTGCAGAGCATTTGAAGATTTCCAAAAAAATGTTTTCTTTATTCTTCTGTTTTTATATGTAGTATAAAAGAGAGCTAAAAAGAGAAAAGAAGGAACATGGATTGTAGAAAAAGAAAAAGAAGGGACTTTCTATGACTAAGTAGTATACAAACCCTTACATGTAAATTTGCTTGTAGCTCTCCGTGTATTTTTTGGTATAACTATTATTTTATATTAACTTTGACAACATACATTTCTCAGACAATCTATTTTAAAAATAGTAAATCTAGTTTTAGCGCTTATATATAGCTATATATATATATATATCTATATATAATATATATATATATATTATATATATATATATATATATATATATATATAAATATATATAATATATATATATATATATATATATATGTTTATATATATACCGTTGTATAAACTTTGCAAAAAAAAAACTTTTCTCTTCTTTCCTTTAGTTTGTCCAAAATTCTTCCGCAAATTGTTTCCTCCTTTCCTCTTTACTCCCAGAAATCCAGGAAATATGGGCAGCTCAATAGTAGGATTTGTGGAGAACAGAGGAGAGGAAAAGGAGGCTTTTTCTACTACTGATTGAATCATAGTTTGTTTTTATAAGCATCTTGAGATCTCAATCTAGTAATACTTTGTAAATAAGGATGGAAGTTAATGGATCTGCTACTTCTTGTTTTGTTTATATAACGTTGCTAATAATGATGAATAGCTCTAAATTAATATAAATCTACATTCCTACTTGCTGAACAACGAGATTATCCACGAAGCCATGTTAGTTGTTTGTAGGGTTCGTCTTTTATGTATAAAAGTGTATTGCATAATAATTTGTCTTGAATACGTCAGAGAGAAAAAAGAGCTTCTCCTCTTCTCTTTTATTAAAATATCAAATGTTTATTTGCCATTTTTTTAAACAAATATATAAAATCAGGTTTATTGGATTATTTTTTTAAATTTTAAAAGGGATGACTTGCTCTTTTGTGACTAATGACCAAGTGCAACATTTAAAATAGTCCAATGTTGAAGATGTAATATAGAGTTCTAACTTAGGTGTGAGATGCCATTTTTGCAAAGTACCTAGAATTCAAATAAGTGTTTGAAAAAAATTGCTTTTATATTTTTGAAATCGTAAGACCATTCTTTTACCAGCATAAAAATATTAAAAAACCAAATATTGACAATTATGTAAAAAACATTAATTATAGTTCAAAATGAACATTATAGTATACAGAGATGGTCTTCGTCCACAAAGTGAGCATAATAAAAATAAATGGTCATTTTTGTAAGCTCTTACCTGAAAAAAGAGACAAAATCCGACCCACTGATAGTATTTGACATGTTTTTATCCCTATCATCCCGGGTTTTATCGACTCCCGGATGTGGAACGTCTATTCCAACTCTTTTCCAATGCGCTGAGGATAGAGTATATGTGGGGTGAATCCAACAGTATGTATTGAGGACGTCTTTAGGTATTCCCGCGTATGAACACACATGATCGGGGAGCCAATGTATTGCCGTGTTGTGACAATGAAGGTGAAGCCAAAAGAGCCATAACCGTGACTCGATAGTGGAGTCGAAACACGGAGCCATCCGTGTGGTAACGGTTGACTTTGACGAGGCTCTTAAGACCCAGGAAAAGGTGGAGCATGTTGGAAGCCAGGCCGAAGGTTATGTAGGGTGCACCGAATGTAAATCGGCGATTAACCTATACTGGGAAGGGCAGGATTTCTTTTTGCTCTTTGCACCTTTTTGTCTAAGTAAGACACTCTTACTTAGAGGGGAGTTTAATAAGAAACCAAGATTTGCTTTTTAGTTACTTGGATTTCTCTCATTCTTAACTCTCTTATCGGTTTACTATATCTTGATATATTTGCTTTGTCTTCTCAATTTTCACGAACACATTTTAAAAACATAACAACAATGCAAATATTTTTGATGTGGCTGGCAGTTTTTTTGACGCTTTTAGAGCATATGAGTTTTGATAAGGTGGTTGGCAATTTACAAGTTATATTGAAGTTTCTTGCAAGGCAGAGTCGTGCAGGCAGTGATGTCGACTACGAGTGATATCAAAGAGGGATTAATCTTTTCAAGTGATTTCTTTCTTGGCTAGTGAGGATCTTCAAGGGACTGAGGTTGTAGTTAGCCAAGAGAGAACTCCCATCTGTAGACGAAACTATTCATTTCGATCACTTCATGATATCTCATTTTCGAACTCCATTCGCGGGCATCTCTCCAGTAACGTCCATATTATAATCCGTATTGGTGGTGAAAGGGGTGCTGCTGTGTTGAAGTTGTAGTGGTGGTGATGGTTTAGTTCGGTTGCTCTCTTTTTCTATTCTTCTCTCTCTCTCTCTCTCTTTCCCTCTCTCTCCTATACAAGTATACTATATAAGTAGACTGAAGTAGGTGGTAGTTTTTCTTCTCTTTTCTCTCTTTTTTTTATTTCAGGCACTCACAAAAAACGAAGACGACGAATATATGAGCCACCTTACAGTAGTCACAAGACGACTAAAAAAAATCGAGCCTTTTTCCATTTCCCTCCTTTTTCCTCTTTTCGTGGTAATTGTGAAAGCAGCCTCCCTTCTTGGGCTTTATTCAAGGCAGCTTGTACACACTCGCTTCCTCTTCACTGAGTCCTCCATTTTTAAAGCAAGGAAGAAGAAGACAGAAAAATAGAGAAGGAGGTTCTTTCTTACGTACGAGGAACCCTCTTCTCCTATCTTTGGCCTTCTTTTAAACAGAAAATAAAAGGAGAGGCTCAGAGTCACTGGTGTTATTATACAGAAGAAGAAAAAAGGCTGATAGGGCCTTCTTTTGTCAATAACTACATTGCATTTCTCTTAGGCAGAGAAGAAGAAACTTTTCATATACATAGAGAGAGAGAGAGAACAAATGGAAAGAAGGGGGAAAACCATAGGCTTATGAGAAAGCTTCACCAATCTACTACTATTAATGCCTGAAGATGTTCAAACTGCCTTTCCTTTAATTTATAAGTTTACTTTAATATGTGTTCCCATTGAATTTTTTTTCTTCTTTGGGAAAGAAGATAAAACAATATCAGCATTGAACACTAATTATTTTCTAATGATATATTATATATATATATATACTGATTATAATATATAAACATTTAAAATCATATATACAATATATAAAAACCTATAAAATAGCAGTATATTATATTTAATACTTATAAATTGGTTATTGGTCTAAAAAGAGGCTTGCAAAAAATTATCTATCTTGTAATAAATGGTTGTAGTATTGTCATACCTAAAGATTTATTTCATCTTTAATATTTGGATGTTCTATATTATATTACTTTTTTATTCACTTTTCTAAAAAGAGGCAAAACGGAGAGGAAATATATCATATATATATTATAAAATATTGTAGTATTGTCATCCTTATATATATTATATATCTTTATATATTTTGGACTGTTCTATATATAATATACTATATTATATACACTTTTCTATACAATATATAAATATAATATATATATAATATATATATATATATATATATATATATATATATACACATAATATATATATATATAAGGAATGCCAGAGTGAAAGCGGTCAGGGGGCCAGATTGTTTTCAAGTGGAACCTCGGGAGGCCAAATTACCGTACTTTTTTGGCCTTGCAAGACCAAACAAATTTTTATGCTATTTGATATAATTTATGAAGACGTGCTATACATTGAAAATGAATTGTAATAGGCTAATAGACCCTCACAATTAAGCATACATTTATATGGTAGCAAAAAGTAGTTTGCCCTCTATAACATCAACCTCTGCATGCCAGTAACTTACATTTAAAATATTTTAAAAACAACAAAATGGACTAGGTCATATAAACAGCACAAGTTAACTGTTCATATTTATTTGATTATATTTATTGACAAATTGCACATAAATTAATTTCAATGCACAGGCCTAATTAGGTTAATTAAAAAGATGGCCGGCGAAATAGGTCTAAAGATGTCAAAATATGCACCAAAATATGTACTCCAACAGGCCAAATGACTAAATATGCAGTAGAAATTATTAATAAAAAAGCCTAACATTACAACAAACAACTGATAGCACACAAACATTTCCACATACCCATCTCCCATCATTACTTCATTGTGCTATGAAACACGAGGAGATAAGCCAGCTACATTTTACATTTGGAAGCCAGAAGCCTTTAAGTTTTCACCATCTTGTCCACATTGGGGGAAAGGCTCTGGGCCGTGGCTATTTTCATGACATCATTGAGATGCCGATGTGTCAGGCGGTTGTACACTTTCGATTTTTGACACTCATTACTGAAAATGCCTGTTCACATAAGTATGTTGAGCCAAACATACAGAGTATTTTACCTGCAAATGCAGTGATAATTGGGTACTCAGGTGGCAACGACTGGTAGAATGATTCATTTCCACCAGATGCGTATGTATCTTTCACCGCACGTAGCATTGCAAGTCTATCACTTCCATTTGCATCCTCTTCGGGACCTCGGAAGCATCTGTCGTGAATGGAGAGTGAAAAAGCACAAAGTTCGTTTCAAGTTGAGTGAAAACCAAGAATCGGTTGGCAAATTCAGGTATGAGGCAGGAGAGCAAGCTTGCATACATGTCCAATAGACTTGTTCAAATTTATCACTTTTCTTTAAAAAAATCAAATAGATGATTTTCTTGTTCTCCAAGGCTTAAATAATCGACAGGAAAAACATTTTTAAATTTGGTTTAAAACCATGGAAACTGATTCAATAGAAGGGATGCATATTTTGTGGTATGTTTATATTTATGTGCCCTTCATTATTTTTTTGCCTAAGTGGTTCGATAGAATTGCATCCAACAGGATATAAATAAGCATTATAGCATTAAAATTAGTCTATCGAACCTAGGATCTTATCAATGAGGTAGACCAAAAATGATCATCCCCTCTCGGGATTCGAACCTGCGTCTCCAACATGAGAGTTGAACACGCCTTAACGCACACGGCTATCACACTCCCATTTAAATATTTTCTGGTTTCTTTCATTGACATTGTTAGATGCATTTTCCTTTTTTATTAAAAAAAAAAGACTACTTGATTGGCAATTTTAATCACAATTCATACAAAAGTTCAAAATATACACATACAAATGCAATATAAAATATTTCAATGAAGACAATTTATTTATATGATGGTTTGATCTTTTATACATGCATATATACCTTGGTCATTGATTCATTGTAGATTTCCTAAGATTGTTGAATTTTTGCCTGTTGTATTTGACAACTTGTAATAAATGATGTCTCTATTCTTCATCCGTTGTAATCATTTTTAGTCCTCTTTCAGCTACATCATTTGTCACTTTTACTGATTTTAAATTTTAATGCTTTTAGGTAAGAGGAGTAATGTTCCCAAGTCTCGGCAGGAATTGTTAGCCGATCACAATTTACTCACAAAACATCAAATAAAAGTGCGCTTCAGGCCAATAAGGTCAAAGAAGGTTGTAGTCTAAGTAATCACTGGTTTTCCTTTTCTGTGCCTCTCAGGCATCTGTGTTTTTGATAACTTTACTGTGACCTTTTCGTTAGCGTTCTTGGTCGTACTTACGTGTGAGCTAAACAATACAATTACTACTGTTTTCTTGGTGAGGTACCGATGGTGGTTCTTTAGCTTATTGAGAACAGAAGTTGCTGCTTCACTGTCTTGACGAAAATATTGAAGCATGTTTTTGAAAAGATGAAGATCGTTTATTGGAGCATCAGTTGCTGACGTAGAGGTTATCCAGTATCTAGTGTAGAACAAGGCCAATACTTGGTTTCATCACTTTAGCTTGGAAGTATTGTAGTTGGAATACTGCATTTTTCAGAGAACATCTACATCTTCATAGAGTAAATATTCCTCGTCATCCATTGTGTTTGTTGAACAGCGCCTGGTTTGGTCCAATGGATGTCTCGAGGAGGTTTTGCCCAAAACAGTATAAGACAAAACTCGGCCACTTCTCTATAATCAGTTCTAGGACTGGTCTTATCTAGGATTTTTTTTCAATTGTAGTTGTATTTGCATTTATTTCCTTCCATTCTTTTTTTATTATTATTATCCGCAGCAAGACCTTTATTAGTTACATAAAAAACATATTAAAGCAACTAAAAGAGTGATAGAAAATTTTAAGTTTTACAACAACAATAAACATTATATTTTATAATAAATTTCTACTAAAAGGCCAAAATATCTTAACAAATACATACAAATCTAAATAACAAACACAATATCTAAAAAACAAAGAATAAAATTACGCGAAAAAAAAAATATTATCAAAAAGGTCAAATTATTCTTTCAATTTTTTCCTTGCGGTTTTCATTGTCCTTGGATAGATTTTTTTTTGTAAAATCAAAGCACCT
Organism: Caligus rogercresseyi; assembly: GCA_013387185.1. Taxonomy (NCBI): domain Eukaryota; kingdom Metazoa; phylum Arthropoda; class Copepoda; order Siphonostomatoida; family Caligidae; genus Caligus; species Caligus rogercresseyi. Next base: position 22,784,915 of record CP045890.1, read on the forward strand.
TTTTCAAAGTATGGAGATGTCGTGCAGATTGAGAAGGGTAGAACTTAGTAACTTCAAAAGCATAATTTCATGAACTGTCCTGGGTTTTGGGGATTCGTAAGCGAAGAGCACAATACCTCGCAGCAGCGAAAATAAAATTGCCCAATGATGGTCAACATTTACTGGCGTGTAGCTTGTCAAATGTTTGGCAATATAGGCCTTACAGTTAGAAATTGAAGCATTTATAGCTTTGCCTTCGACTGAGATGGGCTTAGTGTATGGTTGCAAACCAAAAAGTACAAAGTTTAACACTAGAACTACCATGCGGTCATTTTGACCGCATTTTAAAAATTGAAACATGAACAAATAGCGCATTTCTTTTCAATAAGATGATACCCGTTGACTTTTCCTATGTCATAGGTGTTGTTCTTTTTGCAAAAAAAAAATTCAATTGATCAATAGTTTTAAGATACACATAAAATACCTATAACGACCATGCGGTCATTTGACCGCAATAATATTACTTATGTATACGACTAAAAGTTATCTTTTTATTATGGGCCAGACGCTACAAATTGATTTTTTTAGAACGATTATCCCCTTTGTTTCCTAAAGTGCATATGTGCATGTTGTATTCCTCTCTTGAGGAATTTTAGTTCATTATGAAGCATGCCACGTCGGCAGAACGAATAATATTTATTTTATATTTGAAAGAGGAAAAGAGAATAGTGATTAACTCCAGCTTGAACTCAATTGGCACCCTTTACACGCAAAATATCCCTCATTTTTCTATCTCTATGTATGACGCAGTTTCATGTTCGTACAAAAAAATATAGAGCAGTTATTCGCAGTTTATTCTGGCTGTCATACTGAAAGATGTCTCGTAAAAAAGTGCTCAATAACCATCAAATAATGGATTATTTGCAATCGATTTCGCCGTCTGTGTCTGAAGACGAAGAATGTTCTAGTTCTAATGAAAGTGAATACTATCCTCAGGCTAAGGACTCCTCATCAGACAGTGACGTTGATATTTCACAAAATGAAACAACAGATGAACAGAAAGACTTGGAAATATCAACGACAACAGGTATAGCCGCTAATATTTCTTACATTTGCACATAACAAATATTTATAAGATTTTCTTAGTGCATTTTGACATTTATTTAGTACTCATATTTTACATATATGTAACTGCTTATTTATGTTCGATTTATATAGCTACAAGTCAACGAGAATATTATGGGGAAGAGGAACATGCAACAAATGATATTCTGACTGCAAAAGATGGCACTAAGTGGATATAGTTCAGCAACCTGACAGCCATAGCGGAAGATACGGATTGCATAATATTCTTCGTGAATCACCTGGACCTACATCACTGACCAAACGTAAAATTGTTGATGGTTGTATGCTTAGTGCATTCAATTATTCATAGATGATTATATCATAAAACACATAAAATGCACTGAGACAGAGGCAAGATCTAAGATGGATTGTAACGATTGGTCCTACATCTTACGAAGAAAATTTATGCTGTGATTGGAATCATGATTGCTAGAGGAGTTCTGGCAAAGGCCATTCTGTTGAACACCTTTGGCATCAAAAATTGGGGGCCCCAATATTTTAGAGATACAATGACACGCAATCGTTTCAATCAAATCATGAGGTTTCTTCGTTTTGATATAAAATCAACACGATCTTCACGCTTGAGAACTGATAAATTTGCATGGTTTCAACAATATGGAATAGATTTATAGAAAATGTGTAACATGTTATAAACCCCATCAAGACATTACTGTTGACGAACAACTTTCCAACAAAGGCAAGGTGCCCTTTTACACAGTATATTGCAACTAAACCAGATAAGTTTGGTATAAAAATTTTGGTTGGCAGTGATGCTCAATCCAAGTACTGCTTGAATGGATTCCCATATCTTGGAAAAGATGATTCCCGTCCAAACAACAGTCACTATCGGAATATGTTGTTCTCCGTCTTGTGGAACCTTACACAGGGAAGGAAGAAATGTAACGACGGATAATTTTTTCACGTCATTGAAACTTGCTCAGAAGTTAAAAGCAAAAAGACAACCCTTGTTGGTACTATGAATAGGATTCGTAGAGAAGTACCACAATGCATCCAATCATCTCGTGAAGATCGCTATACGACACGAATACTAAGAAATGATCAACAACACTAACAGTCTACCATGTAAACCATCTAAAAACGTTTTGTTGTTGATCACTTTGCATAAAAGTGGCTATTGATAATGGAAAAAGATGATTCCTGAAACTGTACAGTACTATAATTCAACAAAGTACGGTGTTGATATCGTCGACCAAATGGCCCGCTTCTATATTCTACCAAAGCTGGATCTCGTCGATGATGCCTGTTCATGTTTTCTACAACGTATTGGATCTAGCTGGAATAAATGCAACACTCATCTATAGAGAAGTCACCGTAAACAAATACACGTCGTGATTTTCTTCTTCAATTGTCCAAGGAATCAGCATCAAACATCATACACATAATCAAAGATGACCTTCTGGAGTTGATGATAAGACGAAGCCGAAACAAACTCAAGAAAAAGAGGCAGTGTCAAGTTAAAAATGTAAAGGCACAAAACTACAGAAGAATGTTGCAAATGTAAAGTACCTTTTTGTGGTAAATGTATAGGAAGTATTTATAAGAAAGTAATATGTAGCAAATGTATACAATAAACAAAACTTTAACCTAAAATATTATGACTAACCTATGTTTATATTGAATATACGTTATTTTCATAAATATCAATAATTTATAGCTACGGTCTTTTGACCGCATGTTGTTTAGGAGGGTAGGGAGCGTGGTCGTTCTAGTGTTAAGGAAGCTGAGCCTAAAATGTTTGATAAAATCCTGATTCAATATGATAAAAGATTTTAATAAAGCTAAAACGGGACAGTCACTAAAAGCGGAACACTGTCATTATAAGTTTTCCTGCAGGTCCTTGCAGGGGCGAAAAATCGAAGCAGCCCAGCAGAGATCTGGAACTGAGAAGTGCATGGTTCTACTGTCAATTAAACCCTCCAGAGATCGCATAAATCACTTTATCCCATGAGGAAGGAGAAGAAGGACTTTTTAAATTTATTAGGATCGCCCGAGCATCAAGACATTCATCTGTTTTGTTTACTAATTTGAAACCAAGGAGTTAAAGGAAATGATGGGCAGCAGATCTATTCAAAGGAAAACAAACTTTCAGTATGGAAGATGGAGTCTCTCTTCAGGTCATGCAGTGTAAACACACTTTCACTAATGGCAGTCTTTTCAAGTCTATCCGGACATGGTAGGTTTGTAAAAAAGGGCGCCTTTTGGAAGTTTTGACGAATATGTCGATGATCCCGCTCGAATCAAACAAGGTGTTAAAGACCAGACAATTCTCTGAGCTGCCCCCATTCCTTTGATACTCGCTCTACAGAATCATTTGATAGAGTAGTGCCGAACATTAGGTGTTCAAAAATACTGGACTGACATATAAATTTATCCACTCTACATTGGGTTTGTACAAAATGTCCTTAAAACTTTTATATATTTTCGGTAAAATAACTTTTAGCAAGGATAACCCTTCGCCCAACTGAGCGCGAGGCCGCTTCAGCGCCGGAAGATAGCTCTGACTGAATAATAGCCTTAGCCAATTTGTTCCTCTTTAATCGCCTTTTTCAGCTACTGAAGGTATTGCAGTTGCCACGTATAAAATTGAGGAATTAGCTGGGTGTTGTATAGGAAATCCTTTTTTTTAAATTGAGATTTCTCCAGGATTTGCACCATTTTCTAACTTTCGAGAACCGCTGCTCATAATTAGAGACAGATGGCCCATCCCTCTGCCAATCAATGCCCAATATAAGACTTTGTCAACCACACAACACCCACAGATTTGAGTACATTTCATAGGGACCAAAGACCTAGTGGCAGAATTGAAGTCTTCTCTTCATTGGTTTCCAATCCAGATGCTTTAGAGAATTTTCCAAAATAAGAGAGCAATATCTCAATCCTTTTATGTAGTTGGGCGTTTGAATTGCCTTCCACCATGAGAGTCATCATCTGGCATAAAAATCCACCAAATGTTTCTTCCCTCCAAAACTAATGCCAAAGCCACCATACTTCCGAATGGAGGTCTGCAAAACTGTTCCCATGCTGTAGCGAAAAGAAGGGGAGAAGCCGGACACCCTTCTCTACAACTTCTACCCAAAACAATAGCATCACTATGACTCCATCGATACCAAAGAGTTTGAAGAACCATTGAACAAAAGAGCTCTCACAGGATTAAAAAACCGTCTGGGAAGATACTTTCTAACAGCTCGTAAAATAAATTGTGATAAATATAATCGAAAGCCTTTGTAAAATCTACTGCTATAATTGCTCATAAGTTTTCCTATCCCTAGTCAAATCTATGGCAGCTTGGATATTTCTTGAATATCTGAAATATTTATATTTCGTAAAAAACCTTTTTGTTCATTTTTTTTCATCAAATCTTATTTACATGAAGTTATTGTGTATAAAAATACATAAATAGACATTATAATCTAAAATTAAAACTTCATAAAAGATTAAAACAATTTTACATTTCTAAAATCAATATGGATGCACTACAATAAACAAATATTAAGGATTAATAAAAATTCAATAGTTTTTTATATTTTTAAAAGACTCTTGACTTTGATGGGAAATATTTTATTTCTTTCGCGGCGACACTCCAAGAGTCTTCCACAACTGACGGTATCCGTAGCGAAAGTGCTCCATATCTCGCCGCCGCTGAGAGCATTATGGCTCTGAGTTCCTCGGATCGGATGTATTCGTTGGTGGTCAACCTCTTTGCAATAAGAGCCTTAGCATTTATGATAGTAAAAGAAATCGCTTTTGAAGCATCTGATCGGTTTTTTTGCTTTTTTGGTAAACCAAACAATAAAACCCTTTCATAATGTTATGGGAGAGTTGTTCAATCCCTTAACATTAAGAGCTAGAAAGGTCTTCAAATTGATATCGCAGGACAATCCGCAAAGGCATGTAACGTATTGACATATAATTTGCCACAGTCCTTGCAATGATTTTTAAAAATGATGCAATTGGAGGAAATCTGTAACTGGGCCGTAAATTTTTTATCATCGTGAATCCCTGACGTGGAACTCATAATTCTTTTCCTCCAATCATCGGGAAGCTCCAGTAAATCCATGTAAAAGTTTACTAATTTATTGACCTCCTCTTTGAGATTAGGAGGCTTCATCTTGAGATGCCAGGGACACGGTAACTTATGCATTTTAGCAGCTCTTTGAAGAGGGTATTTAAATCTCCCATCCTCACAGAAATCGAAGTTCATTATGGAACTAAAATCATAAGCGCCATGAGCTAGTGCTAATCCTCTAGTAAAGGTGGGGCGCCCAAATTTCTAAAGAAGAATGGTTTGCTTGCATTTTGATGAATTATGTCTATTATACTGTCTCCACTATATGCCTACTAACTTCCAAAGTATACGCTGGGCTGCTGCCCATACTTTTGATAAAGATTCTGTCGTCTTATTAGTTAAAATGGTACCAAATAAAAGCCTTAAATAAAGAATGCTATTGGAGATACCTCTTCTCCATTCCGTTTCTGGATTTTTGGTTAAGTCGATAAAACTTTTATATAAATCTTAGGAATAATAAAGGATAAAAGGGTTAAGCCTCCACCCATTAGAGACTTTGGTCTCTTTAGAGCAGGAAGATATCTCTTATGAAAAAGAGCAGAGAGCCATAAATGCTCCTCTTCAATGACCTTTTCTGCTATCAGGGGAGAGCTGTTTGCTCTATACAATACACAAGGGACAATCTGAGTATTGTATAAATCAATCCTCTTTTGTAAATTAAATTTTTTCCATGCGGAAATTCGATTTGGAATTGAACAGAACAATGTTCTCCATTATCATCATGGATCCCTTCAGGTCCCCAGTCGATTCCTAAAATAGAGACTTTCCGTCTTACCGGGCAACCCCCAATATTATGTCTTTCCTTTGCGTCCCATGCGCCAATAGGAAGAACAAACGTCTTCGATCGATTTACTTCAATCCGGACTTCTTTTGGAATTTCTCAAAAAACCTCAAAAGAATTTCAACTCTTTTGATGAGTTGGGTCTCCGTATTGGCTTCAACCGAGAGTGTTACGTCATCAGCATACAAATCGATGAGATGCGTGTAATCTCCATTTTAACCCCAAATCCATTTATATATTTCTTTTTTAGAAGAAGGACTAACTCTTCCATAGCTAAACAAATAGAAGAGGGGCAGATGGGCAGCCCTGCCTGCAGCTCTTTTTCAATTCTATGGATTTTCCCCTGTAACACTCCAACAGAGATAAAAGATGATCCATTAAGTAGGAGTGCTCGGACAGGATGAAGAAATGTTTGGGCAAAAAACGTTTTACAGATCGAAGAATGTTGGACATGTGAAATCGCAGTCAAAGGCTTTTTTGAAATAAATTCCTATGATTGCTCCGAATTTATTCCGCCTTTCGACAGAATCACTAACAGCTGCACGTTTCGTGAAACATCCGAAATTCTTCTGTGTTTTACAAACAAACCTTTTTTGAGAGATCCAGAGGATTTTTTATCTTTAAACTTTTCCATAATGTAGGTTGAATGCGTTCTAGAGTAAAGATTCTACATTTAGAAGAGCTTTTTTTCCTGGGAAAGTTGAGTCGTTCAGATTGTACTACTTCCTGGAAGCGATTATGAAAAATTCCAATATTTCATTGGGTTGGTTACTTTTTGTCTCTATGCAAAAATACACTTAATAGTCTTTGCAGAGTATTATCTTTTATAATACAGTTTTTAGTCGTACGTTCGTCTGATTTTCCTTATCGACTTTTTGTGTCATTTCAAACTCTGCCACTTCGGCGAGCCTATAAGCTTTTTCTAATTCTGAAGAGAATGCTTTTCGTGAATAGAGAATGTTTCATCGTTAGCTTTTCCATCTTGCGCTGATCTTCTTTTGCACTTTTCATTTTACTATGAATAAACTGTGCAGTAGTAATGCGAACCACACTTGTTAAGGTCCGAGCAGCCTGTTCCGCAAACGCTGAGTTGTTAAATTTCGTAGTAAATTTCTTTTAATTTTGATATGTACTTATCATCCTTTAGCGTCCATAGTGGAATTTTGAAACTCTTCAATTTGGGGGAGAATGCATCTCTAAGTTTATAATATAATGGTCAGGAACGTTTCTGGCTGTAAAAATGCCTTTTAACATGAGTTATCAAAGATGAGAGATAAGTGCCAGGTCGATTCGAGAAGATTGTTTCCCATTACTCCATGACACTAATTGACTTGGACTGAATTTTTAATACAATCTACTAAATTCCATCCACTTATTATTGCATTCAAAAAAACTGAGTTAGGATATTTGGGCAAACGATCTAAATCGACATAAGGTCGCCTATTAGAATAGAAGGAAGATGACTAAGCATTTTGGATCATGCAGAGCTTTAAAATATGCTGAAGAAAGTGAATTAGGTCCATATGCGTTAATAAGACAAAAACTAAATCCATTTGAAGATATGTAAATTTTATGCCAGTCACTTTCTTGTGAATATTCTTCCACACATTCGGCCACGTTTATCTTTTTTGAAACGAACGTAAGAACGCCTCTTCTGGACTGAGATCCTGTGAAAAAGGTGAGGAATTGTTCCGGTTGGCACATTTTACAATCAAAACTACAAGACGAAGAAACTATCGACCTTATGTCCTGGAGACATATTATATCAGGATTAGATATAAATAATGATTTCAAAAGGGCATGTCGTCGTATTCTTTCAAGCCCTCCCCTTGAGTTAACTGAAACGATTCTTCTCAATCCCATATTTGCTTTCATTTCATTTGAGATGTCCTGTTAAAATATTCCGTAATTTTAGCTTGAGATGATACGCGAGAGCTCATGAGAATAAGAGTTAAATGTAAAATTTGTCACTTTCTTTGATTTTTTGCGGATTTACTTCCTTGGTTGGAGATTTGCCAATGACTTCTCTACTTCTTTTTGAGGATTGCGATCGAGTTCTCTCTTTTATAATAGCTTCGGAATTTAAATAAGAGGCTAAATGTTTTTTTGGTTTCTCTCGACCCCTGGAGTCAAGAACCATGCCATTTGAAGTCAGATGTTCCATTAGAGGTACCGTTGACAAAGGAATATTATTATCTTGGTCGATCTCAATATTTTGAGATGTGGAAACATCCCCTTCCTTTTCTGCTTCGACCTCGATATCATTGTCATCACAGTCGTTGTTAAAACATTATTAGTTGAACCCGTATCAATGACTTCAACATCCTTAAGACTTCTTTCTGAAGAGGGCCTTTCTGTCATGTCTTTTATCGGAGATTCCGAACGTGAAACAGGTGGGGTAGGAGAATTTAATTCCACAATCTCTTCTGTTCTCACGTTCACCGCAGTTGCAGGCGTATGTGATGCTTCAGTTTCATATTTTTTAACTTTCTGTTTAAATTGGCTCAATGTGCTTAGCCAGGACTCCTGCTAGTATACGATAAGTGTCGTTTAAATTGTCAAAGGTCTCCAATGATTTGTTCGAGAACCATCACCCTTTTTTGGAATTAAGACGATCCTACCACGAGTAACCGCAGAAGGAAGTCTACCCTTAGTCTCCATTTCTTCTCCAAGTTTGCTAAGATAAGGGACAATGTCTTCTGAACATAAGGTAAAAATCTTCCCCTTTTATTGTCTGGACCAAAAGCTTTATTGTCCTTAAATTCTTTTTTTATATAGTCTAAATGGTATCATGACTAAACAAAGAACCAGAAATGATCTTCTTATGCTTAGGGAAACAGCTCCTCGAATATTCAAAAACTTTACGAAATTTTTCACAGAACACTCCAAGAATTGAATGAGAATCTGTCAGTATTTTATCATTGACAACTAATTTGTTGATACTCTTAGCTGAGTCTTCTTTTTAAGCCATAAAAACTGTAGACGTGAATGTGAATTTTGTTCAGCTTCTACTTTTAGTCCTCTTCTGCAACTTCAGCAATTGCCAAATTGTTAGAGACGTCCGTTACTAAATGACGAGAAAATAACGTTCCTTTTTTAATCACAGACTCAATGTCATCCTGAATTTGCATCATAATCTTTTTTTAGCTCTTCATGAGCTTATAGTGGTATCTCGGACGATTCTACAAAAAATTCTATAAAGCCGACTACAGGAAGAGAATAATCAAAATACATTGCAGTCTTGCTTTCAGTTTTATTTATATTCGTCTAACTCAATAACCCATGATGGAATTCTAAAACTTTTCTTTGCAGTAGCAGTAAAAATTCTAGATTGAGCATCCTATGATCAGAAAAAGGTCCTTCCATTCTTGCTCCACTTCGCCTAAAGTTTTGGGGTTGCTTTTATCCAAAGTATTCTGATTACCTTCACGTAGCTAAAAATATCGTTGTTTGATTTTAATCTTGCTAAAAATTAAAATTTTGAAAATGTGGTGGCGACAAGCAAAATAAAACATCTTTGCCCCAAGTCTTTCGTCAATTATTTTTCCTTTGTTTTCCTTTGTTATATGTCTAAAAAGTAAGTAATTTAGACTGTGCATATCGGTTGGTACCATATATATTATAGCATATTTTTATATAATTAATAATTATTTACAAAATAAATACAATTTGATTTTAGAAATATTTTTTCCTTCCTTTCCAATGTTGAAATATATGTAATACGACATACATGAATAGGTCTCTTAAAACATACGTATCCACATATGTAGTTGGTTACTAAATAAACTTGAAATTTTGAAGAAAAAAATTGCTTTTCTTAATAAAATATGTTTTGTTTTTCATACCCATTTTGATTAATAAATTTTCCTTGAAATCTCCTTTGTACTACTAGAGCATAATACAAACTCAATTTTCATTGGCGCCGCCCTAAATGACCGATGCGGGAGGCATTCCGGCGGCCCAAATTTAAGAATATTTTTTCCTGTCGATTATTTAAGCCTTGAAGAACCAGAAAATCATCTATTTGAATGTTTTTAAAGTTAAGTGATAAATTTGAACAAGTCTAACGTCCACGCTCTGATGGTTGAAATGCAAAGATTTCAAACAAGGAAATTGGGCTGCATTGCGCTGGCTGAGCTGTGCTTTCCATAACGCATGTATATATATATATATACATATATATGTATTTTTATATATACATATATATGTACATATATATATCAGATTTGTTGACGTTCGCAAAAATTTGTCGTTCGTTTTTTTGTTCCCAAAGTTGTCGCTCGTCCTTCATCGTTAATTTTAAATTGAATCGTTCGTTTGTCGTTCTTCATTCTGAAAAAATTGACGATTTTTTTTTTAAGGAATTTTTTTCTCTTCGTTCTGAAAAAAAGTGATGACGTTTTTTTATTTAGAAAGAAAAAATTCCCATGAGAGAGAAAAATCTTTGTCGTTTATCGTTCGCGAACGTCAAACGATTACAAATCAACAAGTCTGATATATATATATATATATATCCATATATATATATATATATATATATATATATATATATATATATATATATATAATATATATATATATATATATATATATATAACAGGAACGCCATCAACAGACACAAAAATCCTGTATCGGGGACATCAGGTAAAAAAACAGCTACTAAGAAGCAATCAAAGATAGACAAGTTTTTTTAGTCAACAGCGGAAATAATGTTTCCACAAAAGCCAAATCAAAATCATGAGCAGCTGCTCCTATATAAATACTCAACACTCCAGAGCGGCAAACTCTGAACTCAAATTAAGAACATCTCAGATAGCCATGATAACGGAACCTTATCTTCTTCAAGGTACCACAAAAAAACTTAAACTAAATGGATATACAATACACAGTAAGTCTAAAACCAAACCAAGAGCCTGTATTCGAACTTCCGATTATTTACATGCATGGTTTGTTCCAGAGTTTTCCGACAGAGATGTTTGCACAGTTTGCTTGAAAATAGATTAATCTATGGCTTATATCTGTGCAGCATATCTTGATCAATTATTACCGGTTGAGAACGAAACCCTCTTGCGTCTCATTAAATACTATGAACAGCAACAGAAACCTCTTCTTTTAGCTATGGATTCTAATGCTCATAATCATCTTTGGGGCAGCAGAGACATTGACAGCAGAGGAGAAGCTTTAGAAAGCCTAATAGATGAACATAATCTTTTGGTATTAAATGAAGGAAATTAACCCACATTTGTTACACAACGGGCTAGTTCAGTTATAGATATTACCATAATGAATCACCATGCATTCAATAAATTCAACATCCGATGATGGCATGTTGATCTACGACCATCAATGTCAGATCATCGTTACATAAATTTCAAATTCGGAAAATACAAACCTATCTCCGAAAAGTCAAGAAATTTCAGAAAAGTCAATTGGGATATATTTAGATCTCAAACCGAAAATGTGTCACTGCCTAAAGTAATCCCAATTCTATCGCCATAGATAAATGTGCAGAATCATTATATGATACAATAATGAAGGCACTCGACATTGCTTGCCCTTTAAGGAAAACAACAGCAACTAAGTCCGTGCCATGGTGGACAAAACATCTTGCAAGCCTTAGATATAAACTCAATAAACTTGAGCCTAAACGTCACTACAGCACACATAGAGAGGAGTACTTAAAAACGAAAAACGAAGATCGTACATTACTCAGAAAAGAGAAGAAAGAGGCATGGAGGCATTTTTGTAGTAAAGCTGCAAATACTAAAGATATTGCAAAACTGATTAAAATACAAAAACCAATGGAAGACTCAATTGGACTACTGAAAAAAGACGATGGATATACGCAATCACCTGCTCAATCTTTATAGTACTTATGGAAACTCATTTCCCTGATAGTATAATAAATACGACCTATGATAGACCATTGCAAGAAAGAAGCTTTAACATTAACTATGTAGATAAAAATAAGGTCAAAGAATCATTCAATTCTTTTGAACCATTTAAAAGCTCAGGACCAGATGAGTTGAAACCAGTTGTACTACAGCAACTCGGGAAAATTTAATATCTTACATCACAAACCTTTATGAAGTAATTCTCAACACTGGCTATACACCAAGGATCTGGAGAGAGATGAAAGTTACTTTTTGCCGAAACCGGGCAAAGATGACTACAGCTCAGCTAAGGCTTTCAGGCCAATCACTCTTTCGAACTACATTCTTAAGGACTCGAGATAATTGTACAATGGAAAGCGGAAGACGTTAGCCCAAGACTTTATTCACAACATGCTTATACTAAGGGATTATCAACTGAACCAGCCCTTTCACAAGTTACGGACTTAATTGAAAAATCAATTTTTCAAGACCACTGCACACTTGCAGTCAGTTTTGATTGCACAGGTGCATTTGATTATGTACAATTTCACTCTGCAAACATAGCTATGTCACGGCTTGGAATTCCAGAAAGCATTCAATCTTGGTACTGTAACCTTCTTAAAACAAGAACAGTCAAAGCGGAATTAAAAGGGGGAAAAGTCAGCGTCAATCCAACACGTGGTAGTCCACAAGGAGGAGTTCTATCTCCATTTATATGGAACTTAATCATGGACACTCTTTTGACCAAGTTTAAAGAAGGCGCCATCCATGTTGTAGGATATGCGGATGACGTCCTTTTATTAATAAGTGGTAAAGACCCTGGTACACTTGTTAATAAAATGCAGGAAGCAATTAATATTGTTCTGGAATGGGGGAAAACAAATGGTCTCACCTTCAACCCATCAAAATCTAATGTTGTAGTCTTTTCAAAAGCATACAAATTAAGATCAAAATACTTTCCGCGACTATTTATGGCAGGAAAAGTAATTAGATATGCTACACAAATGAAGTACCTAGGCGTGGTTTTCGATCAAGGACTCACCTGGAATGAACATATAAAAGAAAAAGCTGCCAAATGTTCTCGAATATGGAATATGGCAAAGGCAGTCATAGGTCAAAAATGGGGCTTAACTTCGGATAGGGTGCTCTGGCTCTATGAATCAATGATTAGATCCATTATCACATATGCATGTCTAATATGGGGACACACTGTTACTGCAAAGAAAGTCGAAATAAGAAAATTGAACAATATTCAGCGAAAGGTACTTATGAGTATGACTCATACACTCCAATCAACACCAACATCAGGAATAGAGGCAGTATTGGGCATCACTCCATTGGATCTCTACATACAAGCACATGCAACAAAGTCAAGATGGAGAACAAAGTTTTTTCTCCGGGATACCTGGGATGGTGTGGGCAATCTTTCAAGGCGTCGTGGACATCGTTTCGTTAGTGATAAAATACTCCATCGACTTCAATTGAATGAAACTAGCGACTACATTACAGGCAATCGTATCTGGGTTGATAACTCTCATGTTGAAAACTCTGACACTATTGTATACACAGCATATAAGGAAGCATCAGTCTTCCAAGCTGAGATAATTGCCATCACACAATCTGTAAAAGCTTTACTTGAACAAGACAAGCCATCTAAGAACGTGATTATTCGGTCAGATTCTCAATCGGCAATTGCTGCTATTCTAAACCCCTTAACAAAAAGTGCCACGGTTAAGCAATGCAAAGAAGTATTAAACAACGCAAAATCCAAAATAAATATACATCTTGATTGGTGTAAGGGCCATTCAGACATCTCAGGCAACGAATTTGCGGACTACCTTGCAAAGAAAGGAATGCAAAGTAAAAATCGCTTATGTGTTGGAGCACCACCAAGCTACATAAAGAAAGTGATAGATGGCTTCTTCTATGAAGTTCGGTGCAACAGATACAAAAGGATCTTGGAATGAAATATACTCATAGTATGTTGAATATTCCAAAACCAAAAGTTGTCGAACTTTCACATCCCAACATGAAAGCCTACACAGGCCATGGACCATTTCTGGCCCATCTGAGCAAATGGAAAAACACAAATGCCATTTGTAATATATGCATGGAGGAGTCCCAAACCGCTGACCACCTAATCAACAGATGCCCATCGCTTTCATATGAGAGATACCAAGTCATGCAAGAAGAGGATGAAGATCTTCGTATTATTAAACTTATTAAATGTAAAAAGATGCAACAAATTATTGATTCTAACTTTAATTTAATTGCTTCATAAGTAGATTATAGAATAATTTCTATAATGTAATGCTCAATATCCGTTTTTGCTGTTGTAGCACATATACCCCTTTGTGTGGTCGTGTTCTTTTCTATATGTATGTATTTGCTTTTATCAATGTATAATTGTAATATTTGTATGTACTATGGTAAGACAGCAATAAATTATTAACTAACAAAAAATATATATATATATTAATAACAAAACCAAACTAGAGGCATATATACACTCAGAGAGTGCAAACCTCCACCGTCACGGGGTCCTTATGAGCCTTCCGAGGCGGATTTTTCACGACTGGGGCAGTGTAGAGGGACGGGGGAGGGTTCCCCTCGACGGAAATTCCGAGAGGAAGACGCTCCCGGCACCCAATTTCACAGCACAGCGACATCTATTGGCAGAGTAAGCTAACTTGAAATATTTATTAGTATATAGCTCATTTTGCATCTTAATTCTGCACTCAGAGATGCCAAAATTTAATCACTTGTTCCTTTGGCATTTCCAACAATTCCACTAAGTTTCATCTGAATCTGTTCCGTTCTTTTTGAGTTATCCTGCTGACAAACAAACCAACCAACCAACAAACCAACGCCAGTGAAAACTAGAGGCATATATACACTCAGAGAGTGTGTACCTCCGCCGATCCCCACCACATTCCTATTCAAACATTCTCCCTTTCACACGCCCGATTTTCTATCTCTAATCATTGTTTCCTCTCTGTTAGCTCATTTTGTATATTAAAAAAGCACTCAGAGATGGGAAGACGGAAGAAGTTTAAGCTACGTCACTGGGTTAACATAGTCCTGAGCTGATATATGAACAATAATACGTCAATGAATATTTTTTTAGCGTTTGTTCTTTCTACTACCTGAATAGAGACTTCATTTCATTTAGTATTTTGCTCATTTTGCATATTAAAAAAGCACTCAGAGATGGGAAGACGGATGAAGTTTAAGCTACGCCACTGGTTAACATAGTCCTGAGCTGATATATGAACAATAATACGTCAATGAATATTTTTTAGCGTTTGTTCTTTCCTACTACCTGAATAGAGACCCCATTTCATTTAGTATTTTGCTCATTTTGCATATTAAAAAAGCACTCAGAGATGGGAAGACGGAAGAAGTTTAAGCTACGTCACTGGGTTAACATAGTCCTGAGCTGATATATGAACAATAATACGTCAATGAATATTTTCTTAGCGTTTGTTCTTTCCTACTCCCTGAATAGAGACCCCATTTCATTATAATTATTAGTAGTATTTTGCTCATTTTGCATATTTAAAAAGCACTTAGAGATGTCAAAATTTAATCACTTGTTTCTTTTGGCATTTCCAACAACTCCACAAAGTTTCATTCGAATCTGTTCAGTACTTTTTGAGTTATCCTGCTGACAAACAAACCAACAAACGCCAGTGAAAACAATACCTCCTTCGGCGGAGGTAATAATCGCTATTGATCAGTCTTGTGCATCAGATATTATTTTAAACCCCTCAGAAGTTGCTCATCATGGCCGGCTTGTGAAATTAATTGTCTTAACTTGACTCATTAGTTTTTATCATTGTCTACCTTTGATTCAACATTGGGGAACCAGGATTAATATAATTCTTTACTCAACCGATGTGCAACGGGATCAACGTGAATTGACATTGGGCTGGCTCACTTCAGAAACTCTATTGAAGGCGGATATAACTTCATTAATGAATCAAAATCAAAGTTGTTTATACTCGAAAATGGTGTGCTATGTTATCAGATGATCATATGGGGCTGTATTAAGGAATTCAATTTGAAAGGGGCTACATGCATTTCGGGACTGAAGAATAGGGGCGGATACGAATGTTCATAAATGCAAAAAATCTCAAAGTTATCGTCTTTTCATCAACATTACTCAACGTAAACTTCAATAAAATAGTCTAACAAGGGCTCAGGTCATGATTAGATACAGCAGATAAAATATTTGAAAAATTATTCCATTTAAATTAAAGTATTTCTACAAAAATTGAGTTCTATAGAGCTTTATTTTTTAAATTAATCTAAATAAATTTTATAACAAAGAAAAAATTATTATATTTCTTTGGCCATATTATAACAAAAATGGTAACTTATTTTTCTTTAAGAACTGCAACTATATTTAAACGTTGGGTTCTGAGACTGATTCCGAGCACAACCATATAAGATCGAGTATTTATGTGTTATAATAAAGTACTACTGGTGTTTATAATTCATCAGCGGCTGGTTTTGAAGCAAAAAAATCCTCGGACTATAAAAGTGCACACAATGTAATATTTTAATTTACACATATATTCAAATAATTTTAACCCATCTAACGCAATCTCAGTTGATTCGATTATTTGTTATATTCTTATCTTAAATAACAAAATATAATGACCCATTTAAAAATATATATTATCTATCTTTAATTCATTTAATAATTATTCAAACTATCGCCCAACTGACCTATATTTTAAGTCGATAACCACAATCCTAATAAACTATATGAAAATAAACTCAATAAACATAGACTACTAAAAACATATTTTTCTAATTCAGAACAATCTTGCTCATAAAATTTATTTTTTCTTCAATGAATGAACTTAAGAGCCGTATTTTTTTATTTGAGCCCTTTTAAAATATTAGTTAATAAAATACACGAAAAATGACGCCATCACCAAACAACCTTGATATACTCGTATGTAGACTATTTCTAAGATTCCAGTGTCACGTAGGTGAGACTAGAATTTCAATGTCGCCTACAAAGTCTAAGACTTAACTGAATTCTAGTCTTTAATGTGACACACACACACAACACACATATATATATATATATATATATATATATATATATATATATATATATATATATATATATATATATATATATATATATATATATATAACACAGCTTGCCTTATTGAGAAATCTTGCTTAATTATGGTTTATACTCTTTTGGAAGGTATTAATTTCATTCTTTGATATATAATTTCGTAGAGTTTCAAAGAAATAGTATAGGAGAACTTTAAATATATTCTATATAAATAATTTTCTCTTTTCAACTTGAAAATATCAAACCATATAATATGTTAAATAAACAAAACGTAAAGTTGTAGTTAATCGAACAAAGCATAAAATTGTAGTTCCATGTTAGAGTATAGTTTAACAAAAAAATATATATTAAAAAAATGAGACAATATCTATAGTTCTTAGTGTTCTAATCGTTTTGAATATATATATATATATATATATGTTATTCTGGCGAGGAATTCATGATTATCTGTGTTCTTTTTTTATCATTAGAGTATAGGATCATTGTGGTTCTTTTTTATTTATTTTTTAATCGATTTCATAGGACTCTATGGATTTGGAGGGGGGAAAGGGGGGGGATAATCCATAATTAGATTTTATATTTCTTTATGCTATATGGTTTGAGTATTATAGGTAATCAATACCTCTGTTTCCTTGATAGAATGTTAATATATATATACATGACCTTTATTTTTGTGGGTTTTAATTTTTGGGATGTACGAAAAAGATAGAATTGTATGTAGAATTATTTTTATGAAATATATTTTATGTGTTTTTATTACTTTCGTTTGCCCGAATTTGAGAACTCACCCGAATTTTGTGGGGCAGTTGCCCCCTTGCCCTCCTGTCTCCTACACCTATGATCACAGACCTCCTGATAAACCTCCTTATGACGATCAATCATAAAGATTAATCTATTTTAAGGAGAGATTCATCTGAACATGGAGATTAACTACATTTGGGAATCTTCGTCCCTCTTCAGATGGATCTTTATATATAGGTATTAATAAATTAAACGCCTCAATATGTATGGCATAGCTATATATTTCGGCTTTAAAGAACATGAAATTGCGGGGACAAATCATAAATTATCTCTTGGGCAGGCTTGCTTCAATATAAAATGGGGCATTTTATTGACGTTAAGAGCCGTATAAATGAACTTAAAGGGGTCCATTTGCTGAAAATTAAAATCCTCATGGGTCCATTGAATAGGTGACTTTCAAATGAAATGGATTGAAGATGTCTTGATAGATGAAAGGATAAAAATCATCTGGAGTCAATAAGTACGTCAATGAGTTCCGGTACCTTACTATAAAGATTTGAGGAGAGAAAGCGTTAATACTGTCAATTTAGTCGGCATATATTCCCCTAATTTTACTTTTTAAAGATACTAAGGTAAATGTCAAGTGTAAGGCTTCAGTGTCATCGATACTTTAGCTTTGGTCACATTAAACTTCACTGTTTTTGAAAAACGGGTTTGTATTGTTGATTATAAGCGTGTTCTAATCATTGTCGTTCACACACACACACAAACGAATAGTTATCGAAATAGTTGGATTAGATAATAGTCTGATTGCTCATGTCGAGGGTTCTTTTTCCAATATTTTGAGTCGCAGAAAGTTATTCTATCATCTAAAGAAACCCAGGAGGTAGCTTATAAATAAGTAGTTATTGATGGGTCCCTGGTTGAGGATTCTTTAGGTTATCGTGTTTAAGATTCTACAATGATGTATAAAAGTCTTGGTCATGAAGAAATTTGCCTCGTAACCAGCAGAGAGGATGTAGGTCAGGAAAGTCACAATAAATTGAGAAATTAAATAGTTCCTACACCCTCTATAACTCCTTCTAGTGTTTTGAAGCTCTCAACTGAGGCTTTTAATCGTGATGATCCTATTCTACTAGCGAGAGACCTTACGGTTGAGATCAAGGAGAATATAAATAAAGTGAGGCAATGGGAATCGACGTAGGGAATTGCAGGGCGACAGCTAACTATTTTGTTGTGATGTCACAGCTGCTACGCTTGATTTCTAGTTCATCTTGTATTGTAAAGTGAAAATGCCAATTTCTCGAGGAAGTTATTGTGTTTGTGCCATCCCTCCTTGCTCTAATCCTCGAGATGCACAATATTTGCACTTTCGACGAAGGATCCTAATATCCTATGTCTGTGGATTGCACGATGCAGAAGATCCAACAGGACTGGTTCATAGAATGCGAATATCTGCGATCGTCATTTTACTCCAGATGACTTCCAAAGGAATATTCAGGCTGAGCTTCTTGGCATCTTGCTAGGAAGAAGCTAAAGTCTCAAGCTGTTCCTTCACTCTTCATCCCTGGATCACCCTCCTCAAGTGTGTCCAAGTCTTTCAGATAGGTCCATCAAGAAGCCCGTGAACGAAAAAAAATTGCTATAAATCTAAGTTTCTCAAATTTAGCTCATAAAACTTTAAGGAAACTTTAATTAGAACCTCATTGGAAAATAATTACACAGCGATTCAAACAAGAAAGTTATAATCGTGGCTACTCAAAAGAAGATGTAACTACCGCCCTCAACCTACGGAGTGTATGTACCCGGCCTTTGAGTACTTGCGCTCACGGAAACTCTTTCCTCTTCCTAGTCGGCAAACACAGGAAAAATTCCAATGACTGTTCCAACGAGGGTCTCTCCTATATCGCTGGATACTTAGCCAGGAAGTTGAAAGATCTCCACCCAAATTGGGGAAACAGACGAGTAACATTGAAGGATTTGAAGAAACTGAAAGTCCTTGGATTGAATTATTACCACCCCTTCACCCGATTTTTGAAGTTCTGCCACTTTTTAGAAAATCATTTCCAATTTTTCAGAATAGCCATCAAGATGCAATCGATAAAGACCCCATGTTTTTCAAAGACTTTTTAAGACACTTATCAATTTATATCAAAATTGGTCAAAAGAAATTATTATTGCTTTTGTAAAAAAAAAGAACACGGATTGGAATAAGCTACTTCAACTGAAAAATGCTAGTGAAAACTTAAACACATAGGTTACTAATTAGCGTAATTATATGTATATTCTTATGTTTCCCTTTTTGTTTGTACATATGTGTAATTCTATTATTTTGATTTATAAATTCCTTAAAATAAATTAAAATCTTTATTGTAAAAATTATTTTTATTGTTGAAATTATTATTTGCTAATTACTTAAAATAATGAATACTAATAATAATTCATTTACATAGAAATTTTCTCATGCAACAGAACATATTTAATGAAATATTTTCAATTGAGATATAAAGTTGAGAAATGGTTTCTAAATCATAGCACTAATAAATAATGTTTTTTTATTGTAGCATTTGTGACGTCACAAAAATCTCTCTTTTGAACAAGAGCATAAGTCAAAGATCTCCTCTTTGACTCACCTTATTTATATTCTCCTGGTCGATAAAAACCCCTTAAAAGATTATCACCTCATTCTTAAACCTATACATAAGTCGGTCTCAATCGGCTAATAAAATACGTAAACAAGACTTTAAGGAGTAGACGGACAAAATTGCAAATCTCTCTAAACAGTCCAAATCATTGCTCTACTTTACAAAATCTTATATATAAAACACAAACTATGCAAATATTTATTACGGATCATTTCTCTAATACGATGTTATATGATATGAAGAGTAACTTAGGTATAAGGAAGATCATTTCCTTACTATTAGAGATAAGATAAAAAAATAATGCGTTGATGAAGCATGATGATGGATCCAAAAGATCTA
Source organism: Caligus rogercresseyi (assembly GCA_013387185.1). NCBI lineage: Eukaryota > Metazoa > Arthropoda > Copepoda > Siphonostomatoida > Caligidae > Caligus > Caligus rogercresseyi. The sequence continues at coordinate 22,805,586 of CP045890.1, forward strand.
AGAGAGATTTAACTTTTATTACAAAAATAACTTTTCATATTTATAAAAGCATACTCAGAAGTTTGTGATTGGCTTTATATTTTATTTATTAACACTTATAGGCCGAATGAACGATCCTCCTCTGTCTTCCATGGAATTATAATTCTCAACACGACAATAATATACCAGCTTTTGGGATTAGAGACAAAAATGTTGATTTGGAAAATTCATTCAATGCTTACACAAATTGTAAGAGTAGTTATTGTTCATTCGACTTGATTAATGTAATGGAGAAATTTAGTTCTTCTGGCTCCTTTTCTTGATCCCAAGGAAATAAAAAGTTCCAATTGATCTTTCCTCTAGTTCCTTCCTTCTTTGCTTCAAGAATTAAGAACGCTTCTTATCGTCCTGAACATTCATCCTACCAAAAAGTTTTAGATTTAGAGCTCATGTGTAACGTTTATACTAAGGTGTTCAAGATTTTCCCTTTACTGAATTAAAATATAATATATACATAAAAAGCATATATAATATATATATATATATATATATATATATATATATATATATATATATATATATATATATATATATATATATACCGGAGTAGTTACGTAAAAGAAAACAAATGAATAAACATTATTGTTTAAAATTAATACTCCAGGAAGAAATGATATATCATCAATAAAATAACATTCATACTAAAACCAATACATAATTCACAACTCATAAAGGTATCTACAAACAATTTCTAAAATTCTTTAAAAGATATGTAAATATTTTTTTGATTTCAAAGATGTTGAAGCAAGAAATCGCACCAATTCTCCAGCGTAATAACACAATTTGAATTTGACCATACCGGGGTAGAAAAAATCGAGGACAGTTTAGTGAAAAAAGTAATCATGGCCTTGCTGAGGCTATTAGTTATCATACAATAAAAAAATTATTGTTTTTTAAGAAATATAATAAATTTATAATTTAATCGATATATCCCCCTTCTGCAGCCACAACTCGCTCCAGTCGGGGTCTGAAACTGGCGCAGACATCACGGATGTACTCAGCAGGCATAGAGACCCAGGCCTTATTAACGGAACGTTTCAGGGTTGAAACATTTTTACTGCGCTTTTGGCAGGCCTTGGTCTGTACGCGCGCCTATATGGAGAAGTCCAAAGGGTTCAAATCTGGGCTCTGGGGAGGCCACATATCCTTTGCCCAAGAATTCAAATTTTCGTCCATGAAGTCTTGAGTGGCTCTGGAGGTATGTGCAGGCGCCCCATCCTGCTGGAAAACATATGTGCGATCACCAGCAACCTTCTTGATCCAAGAATGACTATTTGACGCATCACATTAATGTAATCCGCTGACGAAAGCCGGAATCCAGCATGGAACCAAATTGGGGGGAGGATATCACCCGTGGATGCAACTACACCAAGCATCATCAGAGAAGCTGGGTGTTTTGTAGTCGTATGGAACCTTCTTGAATCATCCTCTGGTGTATCCTCAAATACAACAAAACGATCATTTTGACGATTAACGAAGGGATCGACGGTAAAAGTCTTTTCATCAGAGAAGAAGATAATGCGGCCTCCATTCGACTTCAGTGAATTCAAGAGCTTCTTGGATCTCTGCAACCACCTTTCACGTTGTTTTTGTGTCAACAATGGCCTCTTTAAAAGCCTAAGACTTTTTCCTTCCATCTTGTTAACCTCTTTGGACACGCTGGTCTTGTGGATGCCAAAACCCTTGGCCACGGCAGACATTGACTTGGTTGGGTTGCGTTTGAGGAGGTTTTTGATGATGGTTGGGTTAATTTTTTTCGACCGGCCACTCCAAGGTTTCTGTTTAAGGTACCCCGATTCATTTTTTAACTTTGCGACCTTGTATACGAAGCTCCTGGCACATATGAGATGGTTGGAAATGGCTGTTTTGGTCCAACCCGCGTCAAGAAGTGTGGATACTGACATACGCTTGGCTTCCATGTCGTATTTATAAGGGTCGTACGATAAATGTTTCTAACCAAAAATGTAGGGAAAACTTATGAAAAAGACATGGTCTATATAAAGTTTTCTCTCAAAACCTCTCAATTTTAAAAGAAATAACTCAAAGGTACTGTCCTCGATTTTTTCTACACCCGGTAGGAACTTAACATATGGAGCTAAATACCTAGTTGACGCAGCTAGTATAATGGCTCTCAGATCCTCTTCCTTTTGTGGTTGGTATAGAGCTAACTTTTGAGCTTTAAGAGCTTTACAGTTCAAAAGTGCACAGTCCACCACCGCCTTTGTTTTTGGTGAAGCACTAATTTTGTCCCTCGAAACTCCAAATAAATAAGTCCTTTAACGTAATTATTCTGGTAAAGAATTGGAAATTGTTCTTCAAACATTTGTCCTTCCGAAAACGGTATTTTTCCAGTTCTGTATATACAGATATATTCACTCATTCACTATGGCTGTAAAATCACTTCTTACAAGGTACGTTAAAAATATACTGAGTATTAAATAAAGAGAAATATTTTTTTCAATCGCTTTATTAATTCAGTGAAATTACACACAATAAAATAAATATTTGAACATCATAGTTTAAAATTAGATCTTTTATGGTAATAGTTTCGGATCAATATTAAAACAGCGCACATTATACAAGAGAGTTGCAAGGATTGCTATAATACAAGAAGTAGTTCAATACAAATAATTAGTAATATAACCTAATATTCATTCAGAAATTCCAAGGATATATAATTTTTGCTGAATGTGCAAATTGTAATCATAATTAACAGTATTGTCAGCTTTTATTAAATGCCATAAAAAGCCACTTACTAATCGAAGCAAGTCGCATATACCCAAGAACAACAATTCACATAACGGATCTTATTCGATAAGGCCTACTACCGAGCTCGAAAATAAGAATAGATGGTACTTTTTTTAGACATTTAGAAGAACAACATCTCAATATATTATTTTAGAAAATTGAAAACTACATTACATTTAGTCTCACCTCCCATTTTGTCAGGGAACCACCATAAGTATACCCGTTTGTAGTAGCATAAGATTAATGGAATCCTTTTAAGTAATTCAAGGTAATGCTTGCCGACGCCAAGCTTATATATTTTTTGGCTCAAAGAAAGACTTTGTGACTTCCTTACTATATTTAGAACTACTTGATTATAGTATCAATTAAAAAGTTCCTTTTATATGAGGACAAATAGGTTTTTTTTGTTTTAATGTACGTATGTGTAGATTAGAGGACAATGATAGGTTTTATATTAACTAAAAAATCCTGGGAAAATCTGAGTACATACATAAGAGTGTAGAAAAAATTTGTTATGATATTTTATACATTGCACAGCGTTAAACATAAGATAGGATGAAAAATGTTGTTTCTTTATTGGATTTATTTAAAAACTCCTTAATATTTTACATTTTGTTTTTGCTTATTAGATCCCCTAGTAAGAATTGAGTTCGAAGATCGAAAGTGGAATTGAGTGAACAGTTTTAATCCATAGTCTAATACATACAACAACATGAGTGAATTTTTTTTATAAATTTCTCAGTAAACCAGACAAGTTGTTGGCAATATTACAATTTCTTATAATAACTGGAATCTGCATTAGCTCCGGAGGATGCGTATTTTACATATCTATCGTTAACATACTTTTTGAATATCGTTTTCATTTACATTCTGAACTCTCTTGCCCTAACATATATATTTGAAAAAGAAAATGATTGTTGTCAAGGGCCTCACTGGGTTGAATGTTCCCAAGCTTCTGTGCACGCAAGTCCCTGCCTAACGATTCATTGTGGGTGGAAAGGCATTAAGGACATTCAATAAACTATCGAAAACCATTATCATACATATATAGCTCTAGCACACTCTCTTTTTCTTTTCTTCTCTCTCTCTCCTCCTTTTTAAAGTAGGGGAAGGGGGATATTAGAATTAATACTGGTGGAAGAAGCTAATGTAGTACATATCTTTTTAGTTGATGGAATCAGAGTATTTGAGATGCAAAAATATGTGACTCATCGAAATAAAATATGTGGAGATAATGCGGTGGCCAAGAAAGCAGGATATTTGTGAAATAATCCTCTTATGATTGTAGTTAAAGTTTTTTTGTTATATTAATTTTAGTTCTCATAGACAAATATAGTGTAGCAATAAGTCACACCAAAAGAAAGATATGATATATATTAAATTGCTAATAGAAATGTGTTTAAAACTAATTACAACTATTTTCGGATAGTTTAAGCTTAATTTATGATCATTTGAGTGTGGATTTTCTGATCCTCATATTCGGCGGTTTTGTTTATTAACATATCCACCGATGCAGAAATACGCCTCATGAGAAAATATGTTTTTTCGGTTAAAATTTGTAAAGAAGGGGCTACAGTAGCCTCTTCAATAAGAATGAAGTTGCTCTGGGGTATGTTGGAAGTTTTTGTTTTCCCTAATGGAAAAGGAGGATATCGACCACATTTGATTCCATCTGGATGTTGCTACGCGCACTATAGCCAACATTACAGTTTGACTTTTTGTGCACTTTCTTTGACCATCGAATCATGAGCCGAAACTGCAGCACAAGTGGCTGCAATTTGATTCTATTGTACTTTTTTTGTGTGAGCCGTCATGGATAAAATTTACGCCAACCTTCCAGAAAGGATTGGCGATTTGATATACGAAATTGGAGTCGACATAGCAGGTATTGAAGTTCACACAATCGAAAATGTGTAGAAAAATTGGGTTAACAATTGGCTACTTTAAGGCCAGCCACAGTGGCCATATGAATGATATGCTGTTGTATCATTAGCCGGAATGTTGAGACCTTTAATGAAAAAGGTTATTGAAAATATTCATTTGTCTATTTCAAAGCGATATCAAAAGGCAAAAGTTTGCTCTAGTCCCAATCGACGTGACCAGAATAGGATTGATTTGTTGCACTACTTTAAGTATCAATGGACTGGAGGAAAGGGAAAACACCTCACATCGAGGTGATAAATAAAAAGCTATACTAGCATACGCTCAATGATCCTTCATCCATGACAAACACCTGAAAGTACAGGAAACTCTTTTATCTTCATTGAGATAAAACTAACAACCTTGTGAAACGATAAAGTTTTACCGTTTCATGTAGAATCCCTTCTTGAGAAGAGCTTCTCTTGAAAGTAATTATATTAAAAATATTTTTTTTAAGGTGTCTAGACAATGTTTTATTTCCTTAAATGATTGTTCAAAATAACGGTTTAGAGTGTTCTTTTTTACTTCCAGTGTAGTGTGTTCAACTTTTGATGTTGGGGGCGCAGGTTTTAATCCCGAGAGGGGATGGTCATTTTTGGTCTGCCTCATATATAACATCCTAGGTTCGATAGACTAATTTCGATGCTATAATGCTTATTTATATCCATAAAGGCATAAAAAGCACAGATGTTTTATATTCTTGAAAAAGCTATAGTAAAAAGTTCAACAGCTCTTTCTAATGACCACATGTCTAGGAAACACACAGACATATAACACACACACACACATATATATATATATATATATATATATAATATATATATATATATATATATATATATATATATATATATATATATATATATTATATATATATATATATATATATATATATACGAGGATTGGTCAATAAGTCCGTGACTTTTTGTATTTCCGTCCATATAATTTGGTTTTCAACACTGCTCCTGTCAACAAGCATCTATCAGCTGACTTCTGTTAAAGTTTGAACACGCTGGGTCTTTTAGTTTGTGTTTGTCAGTCTTTACAGACAAACAACTTCGTGAATTGTGTAGAAAAGGGAGAAAAGTGAATTTCGTGTGCTCATCAAGCATTATTTTTTGCGGGAAAAAACTATTGCTGAAACAAAGGCTAAGCTCGATAAATACTATGGAGACTCTGCACCATCGATATCAATGGTAAAAAAGTGGGTTACAGAATTTTGTTGTGGTCGTACAAGCACCATTGATGCCGAACGCTCTATACGCCCAGTTGAAGTCGCTACACCAGAAACAATTCAAAAAATTCATGATATGGTGTTGGCCGATCGGAGATTGAAAGTGCAGGAGATTGTGGAAGCCATAGGCATATCACATGGGTGAGTGGTTTCGATTTTGAAAGATCACTTGGCTATGAAAAAGCTATCCGCAAGATGGATTTGCTCAATTGCTAGACAATGCAAGAGTCCATACATGTGTTGTTTCCATGGCGAAATTTTACGAATTACGCTATGAATTGCTCCCTCATCCGCCGTATTCTCCAGATTTTAGCCCGAGTGACTATTTCTTGTTTCCGAACCTTAAAAAAAGGCTTGCCGGAAAGAGATTTTATTCCACAATGAAATCATCTCACAAACAAATACATATTTTGAGGACCTCGAGAAATCTTATTTTTTTTATATTTGAACTATAGCGTTCATATATGTTTTTACGCAACTGTTGAAGAGAGTTTTATTTTTTATATATTTATTTTTATTTTAGTGTAGTTTGTATTACACTGTATGTTTGTTACAAATATGAATAAAACTTCGTGACCGAAAAAAAATATATAATTTTTTTGGAAGGGATAAAAAATTGGAGAAAAACTGGACGAAGTGTATAGAGCTCAAAGGAGACTATGTTGAAAAATAAAATTAGCTTTTGTCAAAAAAAACTTTGTTTCATTTAAAAAGTCACGGACTTATTGACCAGCCCTCGATATATATATATATATATATATAAATATATATACCCCCCCGATCCCTTTTCAGATAAAAATACCCGAAGTCAAGGGTTTGATCGCGCCCTCCGCCGTAAAACACAGCGTTAACCTCTTCGTCAATGTAAGCTCGATGGAGAGAGCCAAGAAAAGGATAGAAGAAAAATTCGAGACGGAAAAAGCGGAAGTAATGAAGGCCTGGCCGGCAGAGGTCAGATCTCGCATTAGCAACTCTACTCCGCATGTTCTAGTGTCAGTCGTCGGAGATCCCAAAAATCTTCCCACTTACCTACCAATTGACCAGCATATAAGGCCGCTGATTTTCCCTGGTAGAGGCAAGCAGTGCTCTAAGTGCTACGGGTTTGGCCACCTGATAAAAGAATGCCCCAACCGCGCGAAGTCCCCATCCGAGTATAGAAGATGGTTGGCAAGACGGATGCGGAGAACAAATGAGGATGGAACGCCAGTCCCAATTACCAGGAATACCAACATCAGTCCCGAAGAGATGGAAAAAATAACCACGCCCCTCCTACCCAAACGACAGCGCCCAAAGGCCAAGAAAAACACGACTCCCTAGAGATAGAGGTTGAAGGCATAATTGAGGAGAGACCCAACAGCAAAAAGGAGCCTTCGACCCCCCAGAGACGATCGAGGATCAAGAAGACAATACGAGTGACGACTCACAGGACCGGGGCATACAAGAGAAAACCACGGAAGAAGGGGAACATCAGCGGGAAAGGATCGAGGAGAGACGATCGAGGATCAAGAAGACAATACGAGTGACGACCCACAGGACCGGGGCATACAAGAGAAAACCACGGAAGAGGGGGAACCTCAGCGGGGAAAGGATCGAGGAGAGAAGAAGCGAAAGAAAAGGAATTCCTCGAGCACGAAAGGCGGGGAGGAAGACCTCAAGAAAAAAAAAATCCTTTTCGATGGTTTTGAGAATAGTCCAGATGAATATAAACGGTCTCTCATCGGACAGAAAGAAGGGTAAGCTTCTCAAATACCTGAATGCCGTAAATTACCCACATATTGTATCAGTGTCGGACACCCGAATCACGACATATAAAGAATGGGCTTTTTTAACAAAAAAATACAATGTCCTTGCAACGAATGCCATCAAAAAAGAGGGAGGTCATGCAGCTCGAGGGGTAGCAGTCCTAGTGTCTGCGGGACTTCAGGCCACAAAAATAAAATCCGACAACGATGGAAACAGCGATATTAATATTTGTAAAGAACGATGATATTCAATTCCATCTACTAAGTCTTTATATTCCATCGGGTGACACACAAATTTTAAATATGGACCTAAAAAACTTCAACGTTAACCCAGAGCAAATGAATGTCATTGTCACGGGGGACTTTAATGTGGCCCTGAATGAAGGGAGAGACTATACCTCAACGCATGGCTTTAAAAATAAAGATGCCCTTAGTAACTGGAAAACCAGAAATCAAATGAATGATGTGGCCGAGATTACTCGCATGTTCGCACCAACATATGTGAGGAAATACCCAAATTATGAATCTCAGAGCAGAATTGACCAGATATACGTATCCAACGCTATGATCTTAAATAGTTTTAACCTCGAAAGACTATCATCCAATGGGCTTTCAGATCACTTCTTCCTTGAAGCAACGCTTCAAGAACTAAACAGTTTTAAGAAAAGAACCCATTGGAAATTGAATGCGAAACTATTAAAGCTCCCGGAAGTTAGGGAGCTTTTAAAAGAAGGAGTCAAAAACATAGGAACAGATATAAAAGGAGGTTGGTCAACAAGGCAGGCGATAGATCGTTTCTACAAAAGTGCAAGGGCGGTCCTCATGCGGAGCGGCAAATACGAGGCCGCCGAGAGGAGAAGAAGAGAGAGAATATTCGGAAAAAACTAAAAGAGGCTGAGGACACATCACTACAACATGAGCTGGAGGAACTGTTTGAATACAAGATGGATGGAGCGAGGGTGAGAGCAAGAACCCTAAATCATAACATTAATTCAAAAAATCTAAACCTTCTCAAACACCTTGAGACAAGTTATGGCAAAATTAGATTGGACAAAATGAGAATAGACGGCGAGACCAATTCCTCATCAGAACAGATTGCCCAACAAGTCCAGGAATTTTTCAAAACTCTTTATAAATCAAAGGGCCCTTGCCTGGCGAGTAATAAAAGAAAAAGAGTGAGCTTGCCTGAAGAGAAACTACAAGGTCTATCCAAAATCTTCTCAGTAAAAGAAGTAGACACATATATCAGGGAAAAACTACATAAAAACCGTGCACCGGGTGAAAGTGGAATAACAGCCGAATTTTATAAAGAACTTCCTGAACTATCGGAATATTTAGCTGAGCTGTACAATGACTTCTTCTTTGCCAATGGACCATCAAGATCCTCAAAGGCCGGGATAATTACACTTCTCCCCCCCAAAAAAAAAAGACAAATTAGACATAGAAAACTGGCGTCCATTGACTCTGTTGGAGATTGAATACAAAATATACAGTGATATTTTAACAGAGAGGCTGAAGCCTGTTCTCGAAGAGATACTTCCGAACACCCAATTCGGTTTCAGGCACGGGAGGCAGACGGTGGATGTTGTCATGTCTATCCAGGCTATGATAGAAGAGTCCAAGAGTGAAGGTCGAGGTTTCGCAGTTCTCCTCCTGGATTTCGCAAAGGCATTTTACACCTTGGAGCACTCCTTTGTCTTCAAAGAGATGGAGTCGTTGGGGTTCCCAGAGGTCTTCATCAATGCCGTCCGGAATAACATTAGCGGAACGGAGTCTAGGATCGACATTGAGGGTGATCCGAAGATCAGGCCGGAGAGGGGGGCACGCCAGGAGATCCCATGAACCCCCTAAGGAGGGACTGACGAATAACAATAAAACCATTTGATCTCATCAAGCGTATAAGACCACAAGGGAATGCAGAAGAAAAACGAACCCTCGTAAAGCTAATTTTTGACCCCCTTCTTACATCGAAACAATGCTAACTTAAATATAGACTAGTGAGTGGAGTTTACTTCACAAAAAAGGAAGAAAAAACAGTTCTCAATGAATTCAAATACAATATTTTATGAAGTTATATTTATGAAGTTATATTACGCTGTGCTATGTTTTTTCCTGTTATCGTGTTTTATGTGTATTTATAATTTTTATTATTTTTGTGATCGACTGAAAATTTTAACAGTATGATGTTATTGTATTGTTTGATGTGTTAATTTTGAATAAATGAATCATTGAAAAAAAAAAATATATATATATAGGTGACGGTATTTTAAGAGAACAAGAAGAAGAGGCGAATAACAGCAGAAAGTTAACAACAACATGCATTGGATACAGAGGTGAAAGTACGTTTGGCTTAACGGTACGATGTCCGTCATTTGGAAACATTTTAAACTTGAAGGTGAGGTAAGCCCAACAACCAGCTGCAATACTTGCAATTGGAATTGGAGTTACCACAGACACATGGAGTTCTTCTGAGTGTCCAATGTCACTCCTTATCTTCACTACACAGTGGATCGACTCCGGTTTTAAGTTAAAAAGTGTGACCTTGCACACTCAGGAGTTCAGAGGATCACACTCTGCAGAATGTATTAAAGAGGCGATCCAGGGGATGCTTAACAGTTGGGGATATATAAGTCAAGGATCCATGTGATTGTGCAGGACAACACATAGAATATGAAGAAAGCCATGGATGATATGAAGGTAAAGAGTGTCGGCTGTCTCGCGCACACCCTCCAGTTTGCTGTGTACAAGGGTCTGCTATCTCAGCGCAGCGTCGTGGACACTTTGGCCAATGCAAGAAAAATTATTGGCAATTTCAAACATTTTCCTTTGGCCTACTCCCGCCTGGAGGATATCCAGTGGGATCTGAATATGGACGTGAAGTGCGTACAGCAGGACGAGCAGCCTGTTCATGTTGCAGAGCATCTTGGATAAAAAAGAGGGCTCTCTTGGTTTATGCAGGTTCCCATAACCTTCCACATTGACAGCCTCCCAGTGGACTCTGATAGAGAAGATATTTTGTGGTACACCATTGCTCATAAGCATTATTGTTTTGATAACTTGATGCAATTTAAAAAATAAATATGTCCATGTTAAAAAAAATGGATAATAATAAAAAATAAACTTGGGACAATTAAATTCAGTTTTAGTCCCCACTTTTTCTTAAGGCAATGCCAAAAATGTATCTGATCGGGAAAAATGAAATCATCAAAATTGTATCGGGAGAAACAAAACGATCGATCGGCAGTTACTCATATTCAAATGATCGGAATCGGACCGGGAGCAAAAGAAAGTGATCGGGACAACGCTAATATATATATATATATATATATATATATATATATATATATATATATATATATATATATATATATATATCATGACTCTTAATAATATACAATATTTGCTCATGGTTTTTCATGAACTCATAAATTTTATATATTGATCCAAATAAATTATTGGCATCAAATAAAGATTTGTAGGTGATAGACCATAAATACAAATGCTGTATATCGGCGTCGGTTTGTCAGCATTTGACAAAACAAGAAGGAAGGGGACAAGAGTCACTGGGGAAAGTAGTACTTCTATCAAGGATAAAAGTTCTTTCTCCTGTTCATGATTCATAGTATATGAATATAGTATTCTTCTCTGGGGATTTATAGGGGACTGGAAATAGAAAAAGAAAACTAATAATTTGTATGTATATAAATATATATATATATAGGGTTGTTCTTATTTTTCAAATGTTTGAAATGTTAGCGACTTTGAGCATTTTCTGTTTCTTGGTGATAAAGAAGACGACATACAAAGTTTGAACAAAATGGGTCAACATTACAAGGTCGCGCAACGAGGTCAAAGTTTTTTCCCCCAAAAATTGATCTTTTGATATGAGAATATACGATTACCATTTGGTAACGGCAGTTAGTGTAACCTGGATAGGAAGAAAAAAAGAAGGGAGAGAAGTGAGGACAAAATACTCCCTCCCTTCTCTTTCTCTTTCTATCCAGGTAACACTAACAGAGTTACCAGATGGTAATCGTATATTCTCATATCAAAAGATCAATTTTTGGGGGAGAGTACGTATTTGCTTATATCTCTTAAAGTATAGCGATTTTTAGAACACAAAATATATCAAATGAAAGCTTGGTTAACCAGCTTTAATATTTTGGTATACTAAATCATGTCAATTTAATAAGTAGAGAGTTATATGCACATTAAAAAAGCCTATCTCGCGTACAAAATGACGCATATAATGGATTATGTATGCGTCAGAGATAAAGTAAAATTTTGAGAGGATACCTTGACGCACATCTAAGAAACACATTATGATTTATTTTTTTCATAATCGATTTCTTATAGGTCAATACAGGCTCTGAATCATATGATGTAAACTCAGATTGTACTGAATTCTGAATTGATAGAATGCAACCAAGGTCATTTTTGGATTTATCATCTAAAGTTTTACTAAACTTAAAAGTACTATTTTACTCTGAAGCGAACAAGTCATCTTCTACAGGCGAGTGAAGTTAATTGATACAAAAAAGCTATGAAATAAGCTAACAATACTCACTCCCTTTCTTGCTTTGTTTTTACTGAAAACTTTGTTTTATTAAAAACATCAAACATACGTCTGGTAGTAAATTAGATTTCCTTTAAATTAATAATAATTATTGAAGTCTGTAACGTCCACCATTTTGAAGAAATTTGCGGAAAACTATATTTTTACTAAATTTTTAAAACTTTGACCTCGTTGCGCGACCTCGTAATGTTGACCGATTTTGTTCAAACTTTGTATGTCGTCTTCTTTTATCACCAAGAAACAGAAAATGCTCAAAGTCAAACATTTCAAACATTTGAAAAATAAGAACAACCCTAATATATATATATATATATATATATATATATATATATATATATATATATATATATATATATATATATATATATATATATGTGTCAAATATATATCATAAAAATTATTCCCCTTAAGTATATTTATTTCCATTTAACATTGCTCTAAAAAATTATCCATTAAGCCTTAAGTATAATTTCTTTTTAGATACATTTACTCTATTGATAAATTGCTTGACGGACATTCTTTTCATACCATTAAATTATATTCGATGTAATAATTACCAAAAAGGAAACAATGAAAGACTATCTATTTTATATTTAGGGAGTGCCTCTTGAAGTTTGGTGCTTGAATCTCCAGAAAATATTTTTTTCCTTTCTAATTGTTTCTGTCGGAGTATCGAAAATGATGAATTTAGATCACACAAATACTTTCTAATGTTCATGAACAGATACTGCGAGGATTTTAAGCCTTTCTTAAGATTCATAATAAATATTAACCATGCATGTGACGATATTTTTTCTTCTTCAATATTTGTGTATTTTAACATACAATTGACCTGCGTTAATCAAAGTTAAAAAAAGCTGCATAATGCAAGCAACGATTAAGTCCTTTCGAGTATCGTTGTGGCCACCCAAACAGACGATTGTTTTCAAGGGTAACACTCGAGTCCTTCATTAAAGGACGCCACCCACTATCCTTAAAAGACTACTTATTATTCTGGGGATACCCCTGGGCGTTCCTTCCTCTCTGCGGAGCAAATTTCTTGAGGAACTACATCTGTCTCATCGTGGCATAGTGAAATTTAAGGCCTTTGCCAGATGCAAGTTTTGGTTGTCCAATACTGATAAGGACATAGAGAAGAGAGTGTCGTCGTGTAAAACGTCTCAAGAAAATGCTCCTGCTCTGCCATCTCAATTCACTCCTTTTCAACCGTGTGTGAATTGGGACCGTGTACACATTGATTATACAATATTGGGGGGGGGGGGGATATTTACTCGTCCTGATTGACGCTTGGTCCAAATGGATTGAGGCGGCGGATATGTCCCTTAAGTCGTCAGCTGCAACTCTCAATCAATTATTATCATGGTTTTGCCAATTAGGGTTCTCCAGGATCATTCCTTCGAACAATGGGCCTCAAATCACGAACCATATTTTCCAGTCAAAGCTTAATGAATGGAGGGTGGTGCATTTCCTTTCTCCTCGTTACCACCTTCAACCGAATGGTCAAGCTGAGCTTGCAGTTCGCACAGTGAAGGAGTGGATAACGAAGAACCCCAACACTACTCTAGACGAGCTGCTCTTTCCTACCGGATAATACACATTTCGGGAGCAAAGTCTCCTTCCAAGCTACTTTTGTCAAGACCCATCAATACCCGCCTGGACGTCACCGGCTCCCAACTCAACCAAGTCAACTTCTCGATGCACACCCAAATTGGATGTATGTTGCTGATAATTGAGCAAAGGCACGTCAAAGTGGATCCCTGGAAAAACCGTTGCTTGCGTTGACAACTGCTTATGGCAGATACAAATTGACGGGATCCCCCATACCTGCCATGTCAATCAGCTTTGAGCCAGACGATCTCAGTGATTGGGGGAATGGTGTTGTGTATTTAAGTTGACATCCCTGAATACATGCATGCATTTCCTTCCCTTTTATCTTAACTATTAATGTTCTGCAGTTCTTATACCTATACACTTCTATCTTACTCTTTCTTATATATTGAATACCTTTTAATTATATTTGACCATTCTTCATTATCAACCTCCTCCCTAATAATCCATCGAGTATGGATATGTAAATTAATCATGTCAATCATACATCTCAGGTATAGGTACAACGATGTCATGAGCTCTGATGGTTAAATGTGTCAATGATCTTATGTTTATTTTTGTTCTTATAAGATATTGATATGTAACATAGAGAATAAACCTGGTTCCTTACATCAAAAAGTAAACAAGCTAACTCAAAAATCCCAATGGGATCACATATTTTTCTACTTGAATAGGTTAAGTGAGTTCACACAAGTGGTATCAATAATTGATCGATATATGTCGTCACTCTAGTCGTTGCAAATGGAGATACTTGATTTTTGCTAATATGTACGGCACAAGTTAATGAAAAGCAGTCAACGAGATCCACACAGACATCATCCGTATCTATCCTGGTCCTGGCCTCTCCACTATCAAAAGAGCGGACAATGAAGAGAGTGATTGAAGACGAGCTATTCTACCAACTCAATAATTTCCTGAACACTGTCACGACATTATCACAGCCGGAGGAAATTATATTTTCTGAATTAGAAGTTTTTATTAGATGTAAATCCTGACTCTTGCTGATCAAACATTTTTTTAATGATACAGTCATACAAAAACATTTTGAATAGTTTTGATCATCAGAATAACAATTATTACCTCCGCCGAAGGAGGTATTGTTTTCACTGGCGTTTGTTGGTTTGTTAGTTTGTTGGTTTGTCAGCAGGATAACTCAAAAGTACTGAACGGATTCGAATGAAACTTTGTGGAGTTGTTGGAAATGCCAAAAGAAACAAGTGATTAAATTTTGGCATCTCTAAGTGTTTTTTTAATATGCAAAATGAGCAAAATACTAATGAAATGGGGTCTCTATTCAGGGAGTAGGAAAGAACAAACGCTTAAAAATATTCATTGACGTATTATTGTTCATATATCAGCTTAGGACTATGTTAACCCAGTGAAGTAGCTTAAACTTCTTCCTCTTCCTATCTCTGAGTGCTTTTTAATATGAAAAAAATGAGCTAACAGAGAGGAAACAATGATTAAAGATAGAAAATCGGGCGTGTGAAAGGGAGAATGTTTGAATGGGAATGTTGTGGGGATCGGCGGAGGTACACACTCTCTGAGTGTATATATGCCTCTAGTTATAAATGAAGTCCACATAAATATCACTAAAATGCAAAATATAAAAAGTTGTTAACTTCCCTTGAGTAAAGTAGTAAGCCATTATGATACTTTTGATGAAAAAACTCTCTGCTGTTTAGAGTTGAAATCCAATATAATTAATTGTTATGTATTAAAAAGGCTGCCTTATTACCTCCGCCGAAGGAGGTATTGTTTTCACTGGCGTTTGTTGGTTTGTTGGTTTGTTAGTTTGTTGGTTTGTTGGTTTGTCAGCAGGATAACTCAAAAAGTACTGAACGGATTTGGATGAAATTTTGTGGAGTTGTTGGAAGTGCGAAAAGGAAGAAGTGATTAAATTTTGGCATCTCTGAGTGCAGAATTAAGGCGCCAAATGAGCTAAATACTACTAAATTTGCCAAGTTAGCCTACTCTGCCAATAGATGTCGTTTTGCTGTGAAATTGGGTGCCGGAGCGTCTTCCTCTCGGAATTTCCGTCTAGGGGAACCCTCCCCCGTCTCTCTACGCCTCCCCAGTCGTGAAAAATCCGCCTCGGAAGGCTCATGACGGCGGAGGTTTGCACTCTCTGAGTGTATATATGCCTCTAGTTCATTTTGCACACGAAAATTAAGCCTGAAAGACCTATGTGATAAAAACGTATGTATATTTATATGTAGGTACTTGATGACAACCCCTTTTTGATAAGCATTTAGACATATACTCTTTGCTTTATTTTTTACATCAAACTAGGTTAAATACACATCTCCCCATCCATGTGTTCTAGTTTTTTGGAGGTACTTTTATAGTAATTGATAAGTGATTGTTGGTCACTTTTTTCTGATTGAGTATTTTTAATCAGACCAACAGTTCCCTCGTTAGAGTTACTTTCATTTATATTGATAGTAATGAGATTATTAAAAAACCATCCTTTTTTAAAATAAGCTAATATATGTTTACATTTCATTTCACTCATTTATGGAAGGGGACCATAAGGTAAGGCAAAATGAAGTACATTTCTTAACATAGCAATGAAGTAGGCAATTACGGCATGACATATAGAGACTACCAGATCTTTGAGATAATAAAAAGTATCAAATTGAAAAAAAGTCGGTTGTAGAATAATTTATTTATATGTATATATATATTTATATATGTATATATACATATTATATATATATCGGATCTTTGAATGACGGATTTTGCATGCCCTTCTCTCTAGATGGCCCAAAATTCTATATACCAGGGGAGGAGGGTGGCCAAAAATCTACTAACTTGCTTTTACACCACTTCTGATTTTTCTCCTTATGAACAAGTGCGGAGTTCTGTTATCATACATAATTGCCGTCAGGGTAATTAAAATCAATAAAGGTTTGGCAACATCCTTCATGACCTTCAGATACTGTTCTGATCCTATTTTGAGGTTTTGGGGGAATCATTGCAAGGACATGAACTTGCCGTCGCTGGTCACAACAACCAAGGCCATGGCAAAAGCTGAATGCTTGGTTTGAAGTTGAGGAGGGACTTTGCTGGGTGAACCGGCAATATATGGGTCGTTTTGCTTTTTCCAGGATGGATCCCCAAAAAAGATTTTTTTCATCACTAAAGAAGCGCACAACACGGATAGATGGCCTGGCATTAGGTTAACGAGTTTAATCGTTATATATTTTACCACAGTCTTTGCAAGGTATCTCATTTATAGTAAAGTGTTTATATTTATATTATAATCACTGTCAATAGGTGCGAAAAAAGGAAATAGAAAACACGCCAAAAACATGGACTAAGAATTGAAAATAAAAATGGAAGTGGCAAGCAAGAACGAGGGATACGCCTGAAGGAAGTTTACTATCAAAATTTAAAACATTGGCGATGCAATCCATAATATATAGTGGAAGCTAACAGACTGTGGAGAAAAAACTTATTTGAATGGGATAGTTACTCTTATAAGGCTTAAAGGTGTTCATCAAAGTTTTTCATGCAAATAACAAGAGAGAGGGAAGACTTACAGAAAAGTTCCCTAGACTTACTATAAACACTCTTAAAGTAGTGTCCTTGATGATGATTTACCTTGAAACTTTAGAAGGAATTGATTCAGGGACATAACTTAGAAAGAGACACACGTACATATATGTATGTACATTTTCCTGTCTTTTTGGATCAATTTTAACAATATATTATGACATATATGAATCTATATTACCCAAATAGGTATACATTTATTTCATGTTTCTGTCTTCCATTTTCGATTATTTGGTTATGTCAATCTAAATTATTACCTCCGCCGAAGGAGGTATTGTTTTCACTGGCGTTGGTTTGTTTGTTTGTTGGTTTGTCAGCAGGATAACTCAAAAAGTACGGGACGGATTCGGATGAAACTTGGTGGAGTTGTTGAAAATGTCAAAAGTAACAAGTGATTAAATTTTGGCATCTCTGAGTGCAGAATTAAGATGCAAAACGAGCTAAATACTAATAAATATTTCAAGTTAGCCTACTCTGCCAATAGATGTCGCTGTGCTGTAAAATCGGGTACCGGGAGCGTCTTCCTCTCAGAATTTCCGTCGAGGGGAACCCTCCCCCGTCCCTCTACGCCGCCCCAGTCGTGAAAAATCCGCCTCGGAAGGTTCATAAGGACCCCGTGACGGCGGAGGTTTGCACTCTCTGAGTGTATATATGCCTCTAGTTTTATGTTAAATTTGATACAGTGTTTTTCTCAAACTCACAATAACTAGGACGCCTGACCAAATCCTCATTATGCCTCCAAGGGGGGAAACGTCAATTGCAAATCAATAGAATCAGGTGGTGATTGGTTTTATCGATTCCTTAAAATTATATTCATTTTTACACATTGCAAAGACATTGGACATTTGTAGTATAAAAATAATCATGTTTTTGTCAACTATCTTGCTCTGAGCATTTTGAAGAAGATTTTTGTGGATCAATGGGGTAGCCAAAAGTATTGTTCATTGTATTCTTCTCTCGGGGTTGTGTTGTGTATTAAGTGTGACGTCATTTACGCTGCTTCGAATTCCATGGCTGAATGACTACTTTATATTCCTTTGTGCATATTTCATTCCTGTAAATATAAAATCAGTCCTTATGCACTCCAAGAATATAGCCCTCTTGCACATGTTATTGTTGCCTTATTGAGTCAAAATTGTAGTCAGTAGATAAATGAGACCATAAATCTGTAGGGAGGACGTCAAACTTTATTTTTGAAGTTGAAGGGCGTCCATCAAATATCTTACAGATAATCCCTGCTGATGATTCTCTCGTGAACTTGAGATTCGTTGGCGTCTGTCAGCAGTGTCAAAAATGCTTTTGATTTGGTCACTCGAGAATCAACTGTACTGAAAAAAGATTACAAATTATAGAGTACAAGACCGTACTTCAATATAAGATTACTGAATTTGAAAAACACAACGCAAACTCTAAGTCTGTTATAAGAACCAATGAAGACACAGAAAGTTTAATAAGTTCTGCTGATGCGCACAAAGAAAAAGAACGAATGAACGTCAATAAAAGTCTAAGAATTGCTGACTTGGAGGTTACCATTTCGGAACTCCCTACTAGACCAGTAAGCGAAGAACCATTATGCTATGTCATAGCTCCGCTATACATACGCTATAAATAAAATAAGACACTAATACATAAACTTAGTTAATGTATTTTAATTACAAAATATGACATTAGTTACAAAGCTATTTAGATATTGGAACTTAAGTGTGTGGGATAAGGTTAGAGCCTTGAATACTTATATTGTCCACAGTGTAATTCATTTACTCCATGTTACACCTTTTCCCCAAGAAACATCCGAGGAATTTTTAACTATGGAGACTTCTCTCTTGGGCTTCCACAAAAGAAAAAATATATCCCAACATCGAATTCACAACCCACTCAAACTTGAAGGATTGGAAGTCTTGGACGCCCCAAATTTATGGAAGTCTTTAAATTGCTTTTGGATTCGAAAGCTATAGGACGATGGCCACTATTGGTCTTGTTATGTTAAGCAATATTTAAAAAAAATGGAATCGACTTTATCGAACCCCCCTATCACGGGCTATCAAAAGTTTTATCTCTATGTTGTCTGGAAGAATGAGAGAATTTTGTAAGGTTCACATGTTTGAATGTTCACACTGGAGATCACCAAGTAATTTCGCTGGGTCTTATTCGCGTCAAAGAATATCTTCCTGCAGAGAAGGCCGTCGAACTCGTTGATCAACGACTACTGGACTTCGGCATCATTCGCGCCAGGGATTTGGTAGCGTCAACCACAGATGGGGCTTCCGTAATGCGCAAATTCGGGACATTATTGGATTGCCTTCATCAACAATGCTTTGCGCATGCGTTGCACATTGGAGTGTGCGATGTGCTTTACAAAAAGCAAATTCAAGACCTGGAAAATGATGAAGGAGATTCAACAGATGAGGAGGAAGAGGGGGGGGAGGATGACATTGACGACAGTATTCAGGAAGAGGCTGCTTCAAATGTTCCTCCCTTCGCCGACTCACTAGAAGACGTCATTCGGAAGGTTCGAAAGATTGTCAAGACTTTCAAAAAGTCTCCCGTCAAAAACGATTTTCTGGCTAAATGTTGCTTGGCCGAAGGACTGAAAGAGACAAAGCTGACTCTCGACATAACGATTCGTTGGAATAGCATCGTCACAATGATTGACTCTGTTCTACGCGCACGGAAAGCCGTCACTCTGGCACTCACGGAATTTTCGCTCACTCATCTTCTCTTATCCGAAGCTGAGATTAAGCTGCTGAAAGGTTTAGAGACGGTGGCTGCAGGGTCAACGGGACTGGGATCGAGAGACATGGACCTTGCGAGAGGTGACCGAATTATGGAGTTCATCCTCACCAGATTAAGCAAAGACACGACCCAGTTTGGAGCTTCGATGCATCAAGCCATTTCTCAGCGTTTGGAGCAACGACGACTGCCTCAAATCTCTGGTCTTCTTCGATACTTGTCTGGTGACGATCTTGAAGAGTCATCGCTCATTTATTCTCCCCGTAAAGAGCTCATCAAAACCGCCCAAGAGCTTTACATCAAACTATTTTGGGAGGCAAACGCCGAGGTTAAAGTAGAAAACCCAGAACCTCCGTCTCAGACTGATGAACCTACGAGCAAAAAGTCGAGAGCGGAGGAGTTGAAAGATTTTCTCAACGCCAAGGAAAAACCTAGCACCAATTATCTCTCCTCTGTCAACAGAATTAATGGACAGATTAAAAGAGAGTTCAGCAGCTTCGATGCGACGGGAACTCTACCGCCAACCCTCTCCAAAGTCTTTCACGCTCTCAAAACAATTCCTCCCACTAGTGTGGAAGCAGAAAGAGCATTTTCCGCCGCAGGATTATTCCTGACAAAACTTCGCAGCTGTTTAGATGACAGAAGCCTAGACACCCTTTGCATGCTGCGACATTTCTTCTTGCATAATAAAAAGTGATCTCACTCTCTCTAACGCACACTTTTTCGTTTTCGTGGCATTCTGTCATTTAAAATATTTCGTTGATAATAGTTTTTTCTATGTGCCATAAATATCTTTAATTATAATATACCCAGATAGTTTTTCTTTTAAAATTGGTTCTATGTGCCATACATCTGTAATTGTAGTATAACATTTTAGTTTTGCTCTCAAAATTGTTTGCCTGAAAAACAAATTGTCAATAAAACTAAACTTTGGATTTCCTTAGCATCTATTATTATAATTTGTAAAACTGATGTCTAACATCTCATCATTATGATTTAACAAACATCATATTGCTCGCTATTAGTTTTTTATTGTTAAAGGTATAATAAGAATATCATCTTTCGATTTTTTTCGTTTTTTTTCGATTGCCGAAAGAAGGCGTTTCAATTTCGGCAGAGGCCGAAAAAAAACTTCGATTTTGCTATACCCTAGGCTCAACAGAGTGACTCAAAAAATATGAAGCGTCCATAGCTTGAGAAATGCCTCTTCTAAATTGTCTAAATGTATCCATCCCAAAAACTTTGAATGCTCACATTTCAAGCGATGTTATTCATTTAACGTAATTTTTAAATAGGTTGGCACATAAGTATTTTATTTGTTTTTTCGGGAAGCCTTTTACACTGAATTGACGATTTTTACCTTTCAGGATCAAGATCTCCATTTTATCCACAAAGATTTTACGCAATACTTCCACAGTTTCAACAATAGTACCTTTTGAAGCCTACTTAAACAGACCTGGGATGCAAAGAAGTATAAGCGACTGTGACTTTTTTATCTAAAAACGTAGTAAAAGAAAAACACAATACATAATTTTCTAATAGTAAAAACTAAGATTCTTTTTAAATTTCTTATAATTTTTTATAATTATTCTAATGGCTTTGGCGTTGTGCTGAGAAGTTGACGGGAAGTATTTGACGAGTACGGACGAGTTATCCCAAGATCCTCCACCGAGAGTCGGAATCTTTAGAGCAAAAGCTGTGTACCGAGCTGCCGCTGATATTAGGATTGCTCGGAGTTTGCTGCTTTCGATGATCTCTTCTCCAGTTAGCTTCAGGGATATATAAGCTTTGCAATTACTTATTGCAGCCCTGATTGCTCTTTCTTCGTTGGTCAAGTTCGACCTCAACGGAAAACCGAATAAGATGTATGCTCCCAAAAATTCCACCTCGAAGTCCACAATATTCGATGCATTTAAAATACGAATTCTTTTAGGATTTTCAAAGCAGGACAGTCGTAAAACGCATGCTTAATATCGTTGTATAGTCGTCCACAATCTTTGCAATGGTTTCTAAAACTGATCAAGTTTGCAGATATTTGCAGTTGAGAAGTAAACTTCTTGCCATCATTTATCCCTCTCAAGGAATGTAAGATTCTCTTCTCCCACACTTTAGGGAGATCAAAAATTTCATTGATTTTTGGGTAGCATTCAAAGCATCTTTTGAGACTTTGTCTTTTTGAGGAAATTTTACACACCAAGGAGCCAGGGGAATATGGTTTTTTGCTCCCCTCTGAAGTGGAAAATAAAATCTTCCGGATACAAAAACAGACTGTTTTGATATATCAGAATATATAAGCGAGTTTTCTTCGAAGGCAATCTCCTCTAACTTTTCAGGCTGATAAGGAAGGTTTTTGAAGAAATATTTTTTCTCCAAATTTTGGCGGATTATATCGATAGTTGAATTAGAATCAAAATGGGGTTGTTTTTTCCATATTATTCTTTGGACAGCTGCCCAATCCATTGAATGTTTGGCAATATACTTGTTGGACAGTTCGCTACCAAACATTAGTCGAGTGAATAGAATAGAATCTGTCACATAACCCCGCCATTCTTTTGGTGGCTTTGAATATGCATTTCTTAGAACTTTTGTATAAATTTTTGGTAATATGTTCCGAAGCAACACCAGATTTTTTCATATCTTATCAATGTCTTCTTAGTTTAAATTATTAATATTAAATTCATTATTTTTTCAACGTATTTGCACAGGCCTTTTTGTATATCTTTGGTTTAATTTGTCGAAATATATGCTCACTGGGCCAAGAAAAAAAATGAGTTCATAAAAAAATCGTTCATGGCCGCCAACTCGACCGCAATGCACTCCTTATTGACATGTATGTAGTTAATATTATTTTGCATATATCTGTTAGACTCTGTAATGCTAATTTATATCCACACAGATGCAATTCCAATGAACCAAATGGACAAAAAATTGATTTTGGTTCCATTTAAAAATTTATAAGTTAATTATGAGTATCTTGAATATACTTAGTACCTATAAAATAAGTATCTCTCATGATTTATTTTATTTATATGAAAGAAAAATACTGACCATAGATTATTTTTTGGCGTATCAATTATTTACGATACAAATACACATTAATTTATGTCAAATGACATAATATCCAATAACTTTTTTTTAACACATATATGTATGTGTTTTAAAAAATGAAATATGGAAAAATGTAAAAACAAATTATATAATCTTTATGTTGACTCAACATATTCATCAAACACAAACTGCTGAACAATATGTTCATATTTTTTTCCTACGATACATCATTACCTGCTTCCGTTTAACAAATAAATCATTAGAAGGTGGCCTGTGAAGCATCCCAATCATAGAGATATAAAGTTTATTCCCTTCAATAACAGGAAAACATTGTTCAACTGTAGATGTACATAAAATAAACAATATAATATTTACTACATTATGTGAGGTATTATGATATTTGATCGAATTTCAAAAAAGAAAGTAATGCTTTTTTTTACAAACCTTTATTTCAATGAAGTGATTGTGTATTAAAATGCATAAATAGACATTCTAGTCTAAAAGATGATTATTTTTAATTGAATGAATCATATGCTTGAGTTCTTGAGGAGGTGTAAATACAATGGTACATTTAACTTTAATTGAGAGAGAGTCAAAGGGGAAGAGTATGTGGTCCAAGACATTATAAATGCTCTGACCATCCCATCTTCTGTATACCTTGTTTATTGTTTTCCCGATTATAATGCATGATTACAGATATTTAGGTATATGTAACGGGAATAGTGTCCTGATCCATAGGACCTATTCCTTTATTGTTGATATAAACATACAACTTTTTTTCTTGGCCGCAGGGGCCTATATTTCAGTGTGTAGTATTGAAAAAATAAGTATCACGAATATATAACGGTGAGCATCAAATATCATAAGGGGTAACGTTAGAATTGTATAACATTTAACAATATTAATCATATTAATAATAATAAAACACGACAGCAATGGGTTTTAAATAATTATTTAAGTTTCATATATATATATATATATATATATATATATATATATATATATATATATATATATATATATATATATATATATATATACTATATATATATATATATATATATATATATATATATATATATATATATATATATATATATATATATATATATATATATATATATATATATATATATATATATATATATATATATATATATATATATATATATATATATATATATACCGTTCATAATTGTTGGAGAACTTTGGAATACAGGGAACCGGTGGACATCATTTTAGAGAGGTTGGCATCATTGATTGTTCTTTTTTATAAATAAGGTAGTGGAATTTTGTTAAAACCGCATCACCTTTTGGATGGCACGAGAAGTCTTCCTCTGATGGGTTTTCATTAAAGTGGTCCATGTTAATAACTTGAACAGCTGATATGCTACGTACAATTATAATTAAACGAATTTACATCGATGTATTTTAATGCTCTCGTGTTAAGAGGGAGTTATAGAATCTGGCGGGGAAATAAGAAAACTATTCACTACAGAGGACCTTGAAAATAGAGAGAATTATCAGGCCGGGGAAACACATGGGGCTCCCGTGATGTCAATGGTGAAGGACGTTAGTGTAAGTGACGTCATCGTATAGGACCGTGGTTCCCAACAGTGGTCCAGTGGACCCCTTGGTAAGCTATTAAAGAAAACGAAGGCAAGCGAGTTACTAGGTGATACTTGATTATTTTGAAAAAGAAATAGAGAAAAAAATGATCATTACACGTGGACCCCCGTCCAGGCTTTCGTGGACCCCCTAAAAGATGAGGTGAACCCTCGATGTTAATACCGAAGCCTCCAATTTTTTTGAAGAGTTTTTGGTAGAACTCTTCAATTACTGCAATGAATAGCAAGAGAGCGGATGGGCAGCCCTGCCTTCAACCTCTTCCTAACGTTATCGGACTTCTCTCAAGGCGATCCAAGAGCAGTGATGAAGAACCATTAAACAGTTGCGTTCGAACGGGATTGAATAACTTGCGAGGCAAAAGTGAATGAGGACTGCTCTCAGGACTTGGCTGTGATATATCGAGTCAAACGCTTTTGAAAAGTCTACAGCAATAATTTTGGTGCAAATTTATCATTTTTTTTGTAGAATCAATGAAGGCTTGGGCATTATGGGCCGATTCTTGGGAAAACCTTTTTGATAACAACCAATTATTTTTTAGAATCATCTGCATCTGTTGAGCAAGGACGCCTGATAAAACATCGTATGTTTGATTTGAAATGTGATAGCTTTCACAAATGTGATGGCTTAAGTCCGTTCTATCTCCCTTTTTAGATATCAAAACGATTCTTCCCTCATTCCTTCTATTTGCTCTCCAATGTTCGGGAGAAAGGAACTATTTGCTGTGGAGAAACAGAGAATACTTCACTTATGATTCAATCGAGGCCACAAGCCTTGTTCTTTTTAAGATTGAAATCGAGCATGAAAATATTTTAAAATGTCTTCCCCGCGTGTAAGGATCTTACCGTCCTTAATCATTTTGGAGACAGAAGAGATAGAAACTTTATCTGTCTTAAACAAATCCCTGACTATTTAATTCATGTTATATTCACGAGCAACTTTAGCTTCCATTTCTGCTTCAGTGACGATAGTAATGTTGAAGATATTAATGGTATCTCTCATAAGCGATGGGATAAGCAAAAAGTCCTTGTTTTGTACGTCTGCCATCAACTATTGTTTGAATATGTATATATATATATATATATATATATATATATATATATATATATATATATATATATATATATATATATATATATATATTGTTACCGGCGCTGCCCGGGATTTTCCAACTTGACAATAGTCTTTGGAATAGAAAAAAGATCATACGAATAATTTTAGTGATGTCATCACATGTGATTTTTATTTTAAATCAGTTCCTTAAAAAGTCGTCATTGGGTCTTCATTGCCATTTTTCCGTTTTTTTGTTCCTTAAGGCTGGGAATTTAAACATCATAAAAATAAGTTATTTTTAAGTCATTTCATAGAGTGCCTATATTATTTGCTTATGAACAGTAGTTCCTTAAAAAGTCGTCATTCCCATTTTTTCCGTTTTCTATTCCTTAAGGCTGGTTATTTAAATTTCATAAAGAGAAATTATTTTTGATGCCATTTCATAGAGAATATAGAGTGCCGAAGATATGTATGGTAGTGATGAATATTAGATTATTAATTTGATCTCCGTTGATGTAGGAAAACAGCAAAAGAAAAAATTTAAGAGGGACTGCAACTTCATATCTTTATCAAGAATAGTTAAGAGTGATTGAAATATGGGAATTAATTGTTAATCAAATCATTGGTTTTCCAATATTATAAAAATATCCTCCCTATAAAAATAACAAAATCATCATAGCTGGGGACCTAAACATAACCAGAAATCCAACCAGGATGCATGTGGTTACCAAGGATCCAATAATATAGCAAATGCGAGGGATCTGGAGAGCGTTATTGTTCGAATGAATCTGAGTGACTTGAGAATAACGACCGATGGCAAGTCACCCAAAATGATCTTTCATAGGAGAAATAGGGTCAAGAAAAATATAGCAGGTAGGCTGACTATGTACTCTCCACTCAAGGTATTTAAAAGCCTGTTAAAGAGTTCAAGACAATACCTTATTACATTTCTGCTCATCATCCCATTTTTATAACATTATTTCGTCCCACAGCACAAGTCTCATTGGAAACTTAATGTTTCGCTCCTTGAATCATCAGAATGCCAGAATGAAATATCAAATATGATCACAGCTCTTAAAGCCTATATGAACAAGGATAATATAAAATCATGGGATACTCATAAAAAATGATCCATGAAGAAGATATTCATACACAAAGGGAAAGAGAGGAAAAAAGACAACAATTGAAGAAAAAAAGAAGCAGTAATTGTGTGGAGAAAAACACGGAACTCGATAAACTCCTCGAATACGAGAACTATGATAAGACTTCAAAATAATACATATAACTTACCTTACGGGAAAAAACCTCGAAAAATCTGCTACAAGGACTCGAATGACCCAACTCAAAATGGCTTCAGGGGATCTCTCTACTGATCCTACAGCCGTGTCTGAGGAAGCCTCCTATTATTTCTCTAGAATCTATAGCTATACTGATTGCTCAGTAATAAAGTTATATAAATTTTGTCATGAATGGAGGTTGGTCAAGGACATGAATCTCCCAAAAGGCACAAAGAAGCCAATAAACGATAGAACAAAAGATATATTACATGATCTGCATGTCCCAATATTCCGGGATGAAATTATAAGGTATATAAAAATTTACAATAAAAATTTAAGACGCTTGGGCCGTCGGGTCTCCCTCATGAATTCTAATAGACATTGACAGTCCCTTTTGCTCCAATTTTAGAAGGACTTTTCCCAGGTGTAGGAGACAGGGGGGCAACTGCCCTCCCAAAATTGAAGTATTCGGACATTTAAGTCGAAGAAAAAATATGAAATTATGAAAGCAACCGGATTTTGAATTATAACCAAATAAATATAATGTAAGGACTAGTATGTAATTACTATAAAGAAATACTAATCTACATAGCTTTCTTCATTCGATAATTTTTTCACCGATTTAACAGTTCTTGTTAAAATTAGGGCAAATTGAATGCTCCCCCTCCAAACCAAGCATCTCCCCTACGCTTATGGTCCATAGAGATATAAAGATATACAGAACTGATTCCCTTCAATAGCAGAGAAACATCCGTCAGCTGTATTCTGTGTGTCCAAATAAACAAAGTAATTTATACTACGTCATCGTAAGCTGATCATAGAGATAGATTCTATCTCTATGATCAGCTTACGATGACGTAGTACATATTACTTTGTTTATACTGGACACAAAAATACAGATGATGGGAGTAATAAGCTCTCTATATCTTTTTATCTCTATGTTATGGTCCCAGTCATTAAAATTGAGGAAGAGATAATATTTGAAGAACTTGGAGTATCTTTGATCAAACATATCATATCCACGTTACAAAGGGCCCTCAATGCTTCAAGAACGTGCGGAGGTGGACTTCCTATGGGTCATCAAGATCTCGTTCGAAGAAATCTAGACATTCTGCGCTCTATTCACAGGAAAAAATCAAAACAAACAGGCCCTCTCCTCTTGGACTAAGTGGACCAAGACAACAAATAAAAAGAAAAGCATCCACCTTATCTCAGCAGAAAAACAATTGGAGCGCCAGGATCCTATACCGAAGTAACTGGGGTGCTTAATAATTATTTAATCGAATGTTCTTTTTTTACATCTTTTTCCCCAGTATCCTTATTTTATCATCATGTCCATCATTTCTTGTACTTCTCATATATAATTTTAATACGAGAAAGAAAAATTAGCTCTATATCAGTTTACATACAAGAAAATTATATTATATATATTTGTGTATACAGAAGCCTACTTATGTCCCCATAGGTTATATATAAATTGATTATATATCTATGTTTTAGTGCAATTTACTAATAAACTATTGCTGTCTTTCAGAACTTAAATAAAATGATATATCTATATATATCTATGTCAATATCTATATCTATATATTCTCGAAAAAAAAAAGCATTTTCTATTTCTCTCTTACTTATTATTTTTATGGTGGGCAATCGATGAGATAGTTCATGAGCTTGAATGTTTCAATCAAACCAAAGGATAAGGATAAAAATGGAGATTTATTTTTCGAATTTTATTTCTTGATAAGAATATTAGCCTTAAGACCACAAGTTGCTTTTTTTCATGGCCATCGATCCATAAACGAATTCTTTGAAGGGACTTTTATAATGCCTTATATATATTTAATAAAAGAAGTGTTAATATTGTTTAACATATTTACCGACAAACAGATTCTTACTCTTACTGTAAGAAATAAAAAGAGGAAGACATGGGTTACCACTTGAAAAATTTGTTATGCTGTTAAGTTTGCGAGAATTACCTTAGTATACCTACAAAAGCATATTATTACAAAAAAAATCCCGGATATTAAGCATTTAAGTTGACGTACGTAGAATAAGAAGATAGCCTCAATCTACACATGTTTTTTGTCCTTTGAAAGGAATAAATCCCTTGGATCAACCGGAAATTAAAGACATGAATAAGAGGGGAAGGTCAAAGTCATTATAGCTACATATCAAATATTGAAGGTCTCGCTGCGGTCGTGTACGAAAATAAAATATTCAATCATCTAAAATAGGAGTTATATATATATATATATATATATATGTATATATATATATATATAATATATATATATATATATATATATATATATATATATATATATATATTATATATATATTATATATATATATATATATATATAATATATATATATATATATATATATATATATATATATATATATATATGTGCATTGGCGTAGTAGACAGGGGGCAAGGGGGCAACTGCCCCCCCCCAAAAAACAAAAAAAAAATTGGGTGAGTTCTCAAATTCGGGCAAATTGGTTGAGGTATTAGGCATTTAAGTTGAAGAAAAATATGAAATTTTGAAAGAAACCGGATTTTGAGTTATAACCTAATAAATATAACGTAATGAAAAGTATGTAATTACTATAAAGAAAATATTAGTACACGTAGCTTTCTCATTAGATTATTTTTTCACTGATTTAGTTCTTGTTAAAATTCGGGCAAATTGAATACTGCCCCCCCCCAAAAAAAAAACCAAACATCTCCCCTACGCTTATATATATATGTATATATATATATATATGTATATATATATGTGGGCATTTATTTTTTCACTAACGCTGGAAAAAAAAGTGCGTCCTACTTTTTCTTGCTTTTATATACGTAGACAAAAAACGTATGGTAAATAATAGAATTTATATTTTTTCATACGCCAATGCTTCACTTAATTTTATAAGAACAAAGTATTTATTTCTGGCGTCGGTCGTCATCCAACATTTATCTATATAATTTATAGACTTAAATTCGAAGAAATTTTTATAATTCTTAAATCTTAATAGTGGACTTACAATATACACAATTTTCTGAAATCGTACAAATTATTTATGAAATTTATTTTTGCAATTTTAGTGCATAAAATATCTTAGATAGTGCTTTTTGAAGAATTCAATATGTGATCAACGGTATTGAAATAAAATCAATAAGTTGATAAGTTTTATGATAAAATAATCGGTTATGTCTTCTTGTGATTGGATGATTAGCAGGGCTGTAGGAATCTGGTAAATAAACTTCTGGGCATAAACGACCTTTTAACGCATATAACGCATATTTGGCCTTTTCTGCATATTTATCGCATATTTTGAACAAATTTTGAGGATATATATATATATATATATCAGGAAACGACTGGGTACCCGGCCCGGTCCGGGTCCCAGCTGTTTTTGAACGGCCTGGCCCGAGACTTTAATATTTCATTCATTGTTATTCTGTAAGTGATGAAGGTTTTTAAAAAAAAATAATTTTTGACGAATGGGCCTGCTAAATTAAGTGACTCCGTTCACCCATGAACTAGCCAAATGCTGTGGAGTGCAACATAAAAATTGCCAAGTCTGAATGTCGTGCATTCTAGGCCTTCATTGAAAGGTACTACCACGACCCAATGCCAAGTAGGTGGTATGTGTCACACGCAATGGAGAAAGAAAGCAAGGCCAATATGAATAAGGTAAAGGAACGGCTACAGATCAGAGGTGTTTGTTCTTGTGGATAAGACAACTGACAGATGTGGCAGAGCCATGACTGTAGTCCTCTCTGGGCCCCTCGATGGACGCTTCAGGATCGACCCTTCCTGTTGGACCTGCTTGACATCCATGCTGCCAAAAACACAAAAACATTCAACAGACCGTGACGCTCTTCAAGGTGTTTGGTGAAGATTTGGACTACAACAGTCTACACCTGCTCATCACTGATGGAGCAACTTACTCTCTGAAGGCCGGGCGAGGTTTGAAAGAACTCTTCCCCAACATGAGTATGTCGCCTGCATCCGTCACGCTCTCAACAGGGTTGCTGAATTGGTTCGTTACGAATTTCCTCTAGCGATGAACTCATCTCTGAGATCAAAAAGGTGTTTGTCAAAGCACCTCGACGCAAGAAGGCCCTTGCCGCTTCCGGGTAAGTTCCTCCTGTCCTAGAGCCTTGCCTGACCAAGTGAGAAACTTGGCTCGAAGCGGCATTCTACTACTGCAATCATTTCAAGGGGATTGGACACTTCATAGAGTCTCTCAATGACGACAGCTTGGCAATCATCAAAGCCAAGAAACTGTTCAAGGACCCGAAACTGCCGGATCAGCTGGCATTCATCAAGGGCCACTTTACTAAACTGGTACGTGCCATTTCAAGCAAGCAAGAGCGCCTTCCACTGACGGAGAGCATTGAAATCCTTGAGAGGGTGCAGATGCAGCTGACCGTTGAGCCCTTTGCCAGCAAGTTGAACAGTGTCCTTGAGAAGAATCTGGACTTGGAAAGAATTAAATTCTACTCCAGAATTTTGAAGAGAGAGACATTGGAGCTCAAAGATTATCCCAAATTGCCGTTCCTCTTCTCGTGTGCTCCAATTACCTCTGTTGACTGCGAAAGGGCTTCTCCAAACTAAAGTCTCTTTTGTCTGATCAGCGAACCAGTCTGACAGAGAGGCATGTAAAAGATATGTTCATTCTTCAGTGGAACAATGATTACATGACATCAACTTTATTAATTTAGAATATACATTATTTTTCAACATATTAAGGCTTTTTTGCTTATTTAACCAATTTTTGCTTATTTAACATTTTTTCGCATATTTAGTCATTTTTTCCTGCATATTTCTGGGCATATAGGGCATTCTTTTTGTTCCAAATTCCAACAGCCCTGATGATTAGACATTTTCTTGTTAGAGTCTATGACGGTCGACATTTTAAAATACATTTTGTAATCTCTGCCAGTCTTCAACGCTTTTCTAATCCAGGTAAATATTATAATGACATTTTAATGTTTTATGGATTGTCTCATTATAGTTATTTTTAGAACTAAATTGTGATTTTATTGGTAACTTTTAGGTCATACTGTGAAAACATGTTTACTTCTTGGTTTTCACAACTATTAAATTTAACTCTCAGGAAGAAAAAGCTATGTTATCAGAAATTAGGAACTGCAAGTTCCATATAGGACAAACATTAGCAAATGTACAGCTTGTGAATATCACTCATTTAAGACCAATCAAACTATCACTGCATTGAAATATTGGGCCCTGGAAATGAGGATCCCCGATGTACTACGCTACTTCCCTCTAATTCTGCTCAACATCTCCACGCGATGAAGAAGATTTAAAGCTTCACCAGAAATTCACTGTAGAACTTTTCTTCTATTAAATTTTGGAATTTGAAATCATTCAAATTTATGAAATCATATTATTATTTTGTTTTTCGGTGGTCCTTTTAATTGCATTAGTAGTTTACAGATATTAAGATCTTTTGGTAGGAAAATAACTTTACACAAATATGTTTTATCTGTAATATTTTTAAAACAATATTCCTATTTATATTTATTTTTGGCATATAATATATTACTTTTTATACACCGGATTTATTACAGAAAGAAATCCTCTTTTGTTATCATTAGGATAAGACCACAAAGGCTTAATACTGGGCAGAGGTACAGATAGCAAAGCATTGAAAACCTTTCACTGTGGTTGAAATGATCTGTTTTACAGCCTTAATACACAAATACGGGTCCACTAAAATAATTACAATATATCAAATTTTATTCAGCGATAAAGAAGATAGACAAGGTGTCATCAGGATTTCAAATATAGACGCTTCGATTTTTTTGCAATAGAAAGAAGCTGGTAGCGACGAGGAATATAAATTTTAAGCACAGCATTTTTCAAAATTCGCTAGGCAGTTTATTTTTATGTCTCAACTACATACTTCGGTTACAGTTGAACAATATAATGTGGTGTAATTTTTATTGTAGCGATAATGTTGTCTTCATGCTATAAGGCCTACCGTGCCCATATTTTTGGCTAAGAAACTTTTTGTTCTTGACAAGGCTCATACTCACAGTCTCGGCCTTGCGGATGTTTTTGTCAATTTGTACAAGAACTGATACGGATGCTACACATTAACGTTTCACTTCCATTTTTCAGTTTTGTTCTGTATTTCAAAAGAAAATAATTATCTTTCAATAAATTTCCTTCTTAAGATTTGCTTTAAAGATTATTAATAGCTCAATCATTTTTAAGCACAACTCAATGAAACCTCGAATTAGTTGAGATAATCATAACATCTGTTTTTGACCTTGACTAAACTCAAGTGGTTTTTGTTTTAAAATTTGCAGTTACGATATATAATTTTCATCTCAATTTACAGAACAGTATATGGCCACAGAGTGTATTTTAAGATACCTACTATATTGTGATTAATTAATTAAAGGCCTTATTCATCTTTTATTAGGTCAATAACCTGAATTTTTAACGCAACATATTAGCATCATTAAAAAGCTTATTAATGTATAAAACATAACAGATGAATGGACTCCGTGCCTTCATTCATATTCAAGATTTATACCGGTTTGAATGAGATAAAACGTTTGAACCATAGCAATAAAAGTGATTATGTCCATTATTTATTTAATTATAGATTTATGTTCTTTACAGCTTACAATGTACGAAAATATTCTTTAAAAAAAAGGGATTGACGTCAACAATCAATTGATTTGACCAGGATCCGTTTAAAGGAAATTAGGAACAGATGTATATGTATATATTTTTTAATAAAATATTGTATTTGTCCAACCAATATAGCTTGTTCTCTTTTTGACTATATAT
Organism: Caligus rogercresseyi; assembly: GCA_013387185.1. Taxonomy (NCBI): domain Eukaryota; kingdom Metazoa; phylum Arthropoda; class Copepoda; order Siphonostomatoida; family Caligidae; genus Caligus; species Caligus rogercresseyi. The sequence goes on from CP045890.1 coordinate 22,839,571, forward strand.
TTTTTCAATCACTAACGATATTGATATTGTTCGACCTCATGTCAGAAAAGATTATTTGATTAATTTAGAATTTTTTATGAGCTTCATTTAAAATTAAAATCTATTACTTTCAACATGAAAACATCTTTATCAACTAATTATTATCACCTTGAAATATATTTTAATTATTGTAAATAGAAGGCACACAAAAAAATATATACAATAATTTGTATATAATATTTTGCATAAAGATATTGTCGTCTAATATATTTGTTTGAACGACGTAAGTGGCATTTAAAAATATACATATATTATAACATATATTTTTCAAATTTCTTGAAATTGTGCCTTAAAAACCAATGAGGAGTTCTTTTCGAATTGTTCAATAGTAATAAAGGTATCTCTGGACTGTAGAGATAAAATGCTTGATATCATAAGCCTCCCATAGGACGATGAGGTTGAAACAAGCCAATGAGAAGGTGTTAACGCTATATAAAATAGTGAGTGCCGAAGCAAATTTTAGAAAAAGACAGGCTACAACAACAAACTCTCAATGTTGAGGGCGCAGGTTCGAATCCCGAGAGGGGAAGGTCAGTTTTGATGTACCTCATTGATAATAAGATTCTAGGTTCGATAGACTAAATTTAACGATATAATGCTTATTTATACCAAGTCGGATACAATTCTATCGAACCAAATAGGCAAAAACAAGCAAGTATTATACACATACATTATATATTTTTATGTATTGTTGTGAAGCAAAAAGGGATATCCAATATAATATATAAAATAGAAAAGTACTTAAGTGATGGTAAAAATGTGTTGACTCATCGGAAATCTTAACTATAGAACAGCTGAAATGATATGACTAATATTATTCGTTAAGAAGTGTCAATCAAGATAAATATGAACTTGGTTAAATGTTGCTTCGTTTTGATTTATAGTTTTGATATCCATTAATCTTAAAAAAAGATCCTGTATTAAAACATATCCAAACTTGTTGGTCCTTAAAGAAGAAGAAAATTTAGTGCCGTCGATTCTTGTTAAATAAGTCATTGTATCAAACTCATTAGCAGGTATTACAATCAAAGGAATTCGTGAAGTATGGCAATAACAATTTCCTCTCATCATATACTGTTGTGTATTGAGTTAAGTTTATACTTGTAATTGTTTAATAATATATTTTCTCCCATTTAAATAGTTCTATACAGTCCGATGAAACGAATTATTATTATGGGTATGGAGTGTTTTATAGGTAATAATGGTTGAACTGATCAATGACATACCAGAGACCTCATTTTAATCAGCTTCATACCGTTTAATGTAGTTCCTTTAAGTATATGAAGAGTTGTTTTAATTTTTTATTCGCAGTTCAGAAGTTTTAATTTAAAAATGTTTTTAACATTTTCTTAAAAGTATTGTTCAGACACTAGAATAAATTATAATTGAAAATGTTTACCGTTTTTTTTGGTGACTTCGAGTACTTCTATTGACTCTTAATATTTTCTAAGAAATTAAATGTTTATTTTCGAGCTATGAGAATGAAATCGTATTCGTTTTCCAAATATTTTATTACTAATATCTCAAATTCTTTTGATATAGTTGCTTAAAGTATGAATAATAATAATAATATGAAATATTTGACATATTTAACAAAAAGTAATATAAAAGAGCAGTATTTCTATAATAATGCACGGCTTTAATAAGAATTCCATTGAAGTAGAGAATGCTAAAGATTTTGAATGCAATGAGATTCCTCCTTATTATATATTTAACGGATAACGAAATATATAGGAAGGGGAATTGGATGAAAATTGTTTGTGATTTTATTCATAAGCCTTTATAGAACAGTTAACTGCAATGAAATATATCTTAATCACAACAACAACAAAAAAGTAATGTACTACTGATAAGAAGACCTCGATAATAATAAAAATATCTGTAAACAATTTTATTTGATGATTAAGAAAGAAGATTAATATGCCCATCTTGGTCAGAGTATACATTGATCAATTGTTATATTTCGTTTTTTGATATACCATTACAAATAATAAAAATATATTTATTTACGCTCATAGTATGAACCCCAAAACTAATCTCAAATTAACTTTCAATAATACGCATTAGAGTAAATTCCTCTACCACAGTATTTCAATTATTCATATCTATGATATATGTACTAAAGACTTTGATCGGGATATGTATCATTGAGAGAACTTATTGGTGAGCCCAAAACCATTAATAAGTTCCAAATGCACTCCTTCAGCCATTCCTGTCCAACATAAGCCTAGGGGAGATGTTTGGTTTGGGGGAGGGGGGGGGGGGGGCAGCATTTTATTTTGCCCTAATTTTAACAAGAATTGTTAAAGTGGTGAAAAAATAATCGAAAGAAAAAGTTATGTATACTAATGTTTTCTTATATTAATTACATACTTTTCATTACATTATATTTATTTGGTTATAATTCAAAATCCGGTTGCTTTCATAATTTCATATATTTTATTTAAATTAAATGCCCTCAACCAATTTACCCGAATTTGAGAACTCACTTTTTTTTTTGGGGGGGGGGGCAGTTGCCCTCCTTGCCCCCCTGTCTCCTACGTCTATGCTGTCCAAAGCCGCCTATAACATCATTTGGTGTCGCATTAGTCTTGACATTGCTTTCTTGAGCCATAAGATGAAAAGGGGTTTACAGAAGGGGGATTCCATGTCAACTAGATACACTCTATGGTAATAATCGGCAACTACTCTTAGATACGAACCAATTTCGTTCGAAAGTGACAACCTGGGGCAAAGCTTTTTTTATTTGGGAAGAATTGGGGGCAGGGGGGCAGGATCTACACTCTAAATTATCATTTATTTCCTTACATTGAAATAAAATAAATGAAATCTAACTGTATAAAAACATGATTTAATTCCATTTAAACATTTAATTGTTTTTTTAAAGGAAACAACTTATTTTTCCTTCAACTTAAATAAGGCTTATATTGGCTGATTTCATGCAGCATCTTGAATCTCGTGTATTGTTCCGACCTGTTCAAACATAACACTCAAATATTTAATAAGGGTTTCGTAGCTTTAGCGAAAATAACTAAGAACAATATTTTTTAAGAAGAATTTTTATATTGCAAACATAACTATAAATCTGGAAAAAAGGTAATAATTAATAAAATATTTAATTTTAACATTCATTTTGTTCGAATACTAATTACATAATGTTATTGGTGAGTGTAAAGGAAAAAAACTGAATTTACACTAAAAAATAAATAAAAACAGCCTTTAATGTACTATGTTACATTTTAAAACCTCCATGTAAGAGGTGATATATAATCTAATATTATATTGTTGAAGTACCAAAATATTCCGTATTAATGCTATTGATTTAAAAAGCCTGTTTGGACGTCTTTTGGATTAGTTTTATTTGATAACTGTAAGTTAAAATCTGCTTCATCAAGTGTTAGAATATTTTTAGATAAATTATATAGCCAAATATAACCAAATATACAATAAATGGGACAATCAAATATCCTAATATGTCCAGAAAAAGCTTTAATAATTATAATATTTGCTTTCAATAAAAAGTAACAATATAGTTTTGCACAGTAAAAAGTGTTATATTTATAAGTTATAGAAGATAATTGAATATTTACACTTGTTGTTCATTTATTTCAATAAATGAAAAAACTTATTTTCTACAATATTTTATTATATGGGGATTCCACAATAGGGTTCCCCTAAGTGGTCCATAACCACTATTTTTGAAACTTTACTAATCATCTTTTTGTTTTCCTGCAGGTGATATTATGTCTGGGACATCTAAAAATATGTTCGGCTAACCTTAACCCTAACCAGGCCGGGGGGGGGGGGATCCACCCCCCCCCTCCGGTTTTTTCTGGGATATTTTCGTGAAAAAAATAATTACGCGCTAAAATTTTATGACTTTTAAGATTGAAGTATTGCGCATCTTTTGATACAAAAAATCGGACCTACCCCTACGGCGCGGCAGGTCATTTGCGAACGTCCGTGCGGCAAAAACGTGAACTTCCCATAGCATACACTAAACGGGGCAAATTTGTACTGATCTTACTCCAATGTTATATATCCCCCTCTCTCCCCTCCTCTTCCTTCTTTCTCTCTCTCTCTCTCTTATGCTGTTGTATACACATGGGTCTTGTACCTAGTGCAAGTTTGTGATTTGTTTGTTTACCCAAGCTAATCCTCTGAGATAATTCTGTTATGTGTATGAAAGATCACATTTTGATGCAAAATTTGCATATTTGAATAAATTAACATGCATAATTAAAAACCCTTTGTTCTATGGTGATGAAATTTCGTGTGGTTGTACATTAGTGGGAGACCTAGTTGTGTGCCAAATTTCACAAATTTTCGTCGCTCCGTTGCCAAGATCTGAGGGGGGGGGGGGAATCCACCCCCCCCCGGCTATAGAGGAGCCAAAATAACCCGGCCTGGTTAGGGTTAATGGGCATTAATTGACGAGTTAATTGAGATTTTATACAAATTAGCTTAAATGTCATACATTGTGTTTTGATGATCTTATTGCGTCCGTAAAAGTTGAGGTACATCCTCCATCTCTGTCCGTCATCTAAGGCTTGCTCGGACCTGTCCTTCCGTATCACCGTCTGTCTGTCGTCTGTCTATCGGTGTGTTCCATGCAACCTAAAAGTCCTAAAATTCTTGGATGGAAAGTTACATTTTTTTCGTTGCATTTTTTAGCCACAGTCTCGTTCATAATGCCTGGAGGGCGGCCTCGAACTCCGAGTGCTGATGAGAAGGAAGAAAAGAGGAAGGAACGAAAGAGAAACTGGGCGACGAAGCAAAGGAAAAAGGAGAGGGGGGGGAGGAGGAGTTTCTTTTCAGAGAGGCCCGAACAAGATCATTACATGGCCTCTCACTGTCTTGAGCGCATTGTAAAATGGATCAACCAAAAATTCTACCTAACCTTCAAGGCAATCACTTTTTGTTCAGACAAATGCGCCGGACAGTTTTGCAATCGGAAGGTGTTTGGGGCCATTGCCCAGTCGAGACGTCACCTTTGTGTGAATCACAACATCTCGGATCCACTGTGCCCTGACTGTCCTCTAGTCACCATTCATTTTTCCTGCGCAGGTCATGGCAAATGCGAGGTGGATCATGTCGGTGCTCTCTCCAAAACAAGCTTCCGCAAAGAAGAGTTAAAAGGCAAGCCTCTTCGGAAGATCACCGACATTGACACTCATGTGCAGACCCACCTTAATTTTGTCAACCTTGAAAAGACGCAGGCAGGACAAGAGGACAAAAATGGGTTCTTTTACAGTGGATTCCATGGAGAAGTGGTTGCCCCAGAAAGCGTCTCAGTGTCTCAGGCAGATTGGGAGAGGGTTGATGGGACACGTGACCTCCACCAGCTTCACACCACCACTACTCCTGGCGAGCTTCTCACTAGAGAGTCTTCATGTTTTTCCTGCCCCGAGTGCTTTGAACGCAAGTATGAGGATTGTCGACGAACGGAGGAGCTTGGGCCTGTCCACAAAGTCATGGTTTCTCCCATCTCTACTACCGTTGCGATTGCTCGGGCCGCCACTAGAACGCGCTCTGGACAAAGCCGTCATCGTGCGCAGCTGGCCAACATGGCCACTTCCGGTTCCGTCATTGCAGTGAGCCGTGGACAGTACGATGAACTGGAATTCGTTCAAGTCATCAAATCTTGTGGTGAGCTTCGTGACCCAAACCTACTCAAAGGAAAAATCTTGAATGATATTGAGGGTTTGTCTAATTGTTTTTCAATTACCGGGGCTAAAATATTGACCTTTGATTCGTCATTCATTCGATCACCGCCTCTTCATTTTGTAACATCGTCAGTATTGCGAAAAGGGAAACAAATGAATGTTCTAAAAATTATCGATTGCGAATTTGATGCTTTACTGAATGATTATCTCATGTAAATATATGGTTTCTCTTCTGTAAACCAATGCTAAAATTTTCCTTGTTTTCATAGTGTGTGAGGTTTTCGTTTACAAATTTTGGTTTTGAGTGTGGTTTCGAATGTTAGGATGTTACAATCTAAGAAAATTGAAAAAAAAAATGTGAAAGGCAAAGAGGCTGAGTGACCTGTAAAGTCGCGTGCTGGTGCGACAAGTCGCGCACTAGTGCGACGAAAAAGACTTGGAAAAGACGTAGTGAGGCTTTTGGTCATATTAGATGAGAAATTTTCATTCATATTTCTAAAAAGAATCACTAAAACTTACATTTATTGCGAGGGTAGGCGATTTTCAAAAAAGGTCTAAAAAGGGAAAAATGTCTATAACTCATGATAAGCATTTTGGTAGCAATATCAATTGTTTTTTAAGGAATAATTTTCTGAAAGACTAATTCTCATTTATACTTTAAATATAATTAAGATTCCGTCATGTAATGCTTCGGCAAAATATTTTTTTCACATGGTAGACAGACTGAAGACAATTAATTTGGGTCTAAAAAGGGAAAAAGTCTATAACTGTCTACAACTTGGGATTCAAAAATTGAAAAGGGAAACATTGAATCTTTGGGTCTTTTTGGGCGCGATGTTTACCTAGTATTGTATACTAACAAACAAGATGAAAACTAGCCTTGCCACAGATCTTTTCGTGTAAAAAAATCTCAATTTTTAACTTGCCCCTTTAAAACTGCCAAATTTGCTCGTAAAACAGGCGGCTCAATACTTGCACTTAATTTTCTCATTTTTTAGTCTGAATTCATTTCTACATAGTGGTTATTTTTCTACCTCTTTACCCAATGTCCTAGTAGATATTTTCAGTCATAAAAGGTTCTTATATTTCATAAATTTTTCTCCAAGCATGTGAAATAGTGACTTGTTACATATTTGTTACATAGAAAATTACCGTTTATCTGTAGTCAAAACCGAGTATATTAGAGTAAAAATCCAGTTTTTCTAGTCTTTTTTTTCTCGTAAGACTGGAGGAACCTTCTTAATGATAGTTAAAAGTAATAAAGACAAAATTTGTTTCATTTTGGTCTGAATGTGAAGCAAATTAACTAATTTTCTATGCAAATTACGAGGGGAACCCTGTTCGTGGAATCCACCATATGTTAAAATAATAATTTTATAATGATAAGAAATTTAATGCATGCCATTTTAAACTATGACGCGTTACAATCATTTTTAACAATCTAGTAATAATTTCTTTGACGGCATTGTATGTTTTTAGGAGGATCCTTGACTTTATAAAACTTTTTTCTCGTTTTTCTCTAAGCTGCCAGGATCATATAGGTTTTCATAATTTGAGAGCGAATATACTCAAAGAAAGTCTTTACCAATTTAATCCAGTGAAACAGTGTCTAATTATGAAAAAATACTATAATAGGTATTTTTCAAAATTGTTCATTTATTATATATATAAACCTAAGAAAAAGATTCCTAAAACTCAAATAAAATGTGCAACATTGATAAACAGTGTATTATATATTTTTTAAGAATAATTAAATAGATAAACAAGGGATCTCCCAATGAACAATTTCCCGAAAATAAAATAATTTATCTGAGCTAACAATGTGCTAGTGAAGTCTTGTTTTTGTTCAATTATTTTCATTGGTTCGATAGAATTACATCTGGGTTAATATAAAGTAAGAATTAAGCGTTTAAAATTATTATAAATATATATTTATTGCTTAAATTCTGATGATGTTTTTCTAAAAAATAAGATCTTTATATATGAATTAATAAAATAATTTTCTTATATTAACGTAAAAGAAAAACTGTGTAACAAATAAACTAGTTAGTTAGTTAGAAATTTTTATGTTTACAATAAGACAAACATATACAGATATACATAAACTAAAGTAAAGAACACAACCACACGGTGGGGTTATCTGTGTTACGACAGTAAAAGTAAAGTAATCATATTTATATATTAAAAAATTCATTATAACATTTTTCATCTTAGTACATTTTAAAAACTGATTATTTTTGTTTCCTCACCTCCTCTTGCGAAACTAGTGCTTTCGTAGGACAAAAGCGGGGGCATTTGTAGATTAAATGATGAGCAGTCTGTGGTTCTTCCAAAACAGAGATCAATATTTCACTCGTGTTTTCCATGTACTAAATGAAAGAGAAATGGTCCATGACCCGGTCTTAGGCTTGGACAAGAAGTTGGGCATCTTGACCTACGGGTTTGGTGGGTTTTGGCTTCGGGGTTTTAAGCATGGAGCGTGATGCTTTATCTTTTGGTAATTTCTAAGTCGGTGACTCCTTTTATTGTAAAAGAATCGTTAAGTGATTTTCTAAATATAACTTGGAGGAACCCGAATTTTGGGATTTTGCTCAACTTAAGTTTTTGATAGATGATCCGCAAATTCATTTCCCGTTATGTCATTATGACTTTGCACCATTCAATATGAATGTTTTCTTCTTTTTTCCTTCAATCAGACCTTCTTACAGTTCTTCCTACCTCGCTAGTTGTAGTGGAACCAAATAAACTATTTAACATAATATTAAATTTTGAAAAAGTCCTCCATAAACACGAATATGTTGTTGCTTTTATCTTTTGAAAAATATTTATTATTATATTACTCTTAAGTAACCAGTTATATCACAACATATTTATTTATCCAATGAAATCATATAACTAGATAAATTTTAAATTTGATTTGCATGTAACCAATTTGACCAGAATGGCATTCAAAAATGGCAAAATAATAGGAACGGAGGATATAACTTCCATTGTCTTGTCATTTTGAATTCAAAAATCTGTAATCGCCAAAAGACTTTTGGTAATTTTAGCGTAATACTATCAGTGTTAAATAAAATACAAGTTGCACAATATATATATATAATATATATATATTATATATATATATATATATATATATATATATATATATTATATATATAATATATATATATATATGTATATATATGTATATATATGTATGCATATATATGTATATCAATTCCAACACTAATGTTTTATTGACCTCTACATTGATTACACAAAAATAATGAGTTTATGCCAATATATCAATAAATTTTAACAATTGTGTCCAATGAAGTAGATTATATTCACTCTTTATTTTTTGAGACACGTGGCACATAATTCGTATTTCAAAAGACCTAATCAAGACCTCCCATTTCATTAATAATTCCTTCAGACAATAATATTTTGAGCCATGTCACGCATATCGTAATTTTGTTGTCGAAACGTGCTTCGAATTTTGTCTCCAATTTTTCTACAAATATATTTTTTAATAGTCACAGAATTGCATAGAGCACGATCACATCAGAAGCAAGACATATCGTCATTGGCGCTGCTGTCTTCCATTGGAGGTAAAACAATGATTTGGAGCGTCAATAGGTATATAAATGTCTGAAATATTATTAGATTTTATCTTTCAATTTACGATCCATGGGCATTATAATAATATGTACAGCTTTTTTGGAGGGGGGGGGGGGGGGGGGGGGGGATATATGTAGCGCTTCTATGCTTTCAAAACTGTTAAGTATCCAGAAGAAGGATCTATTAAAACATCGACTTATACATTCTTTTTATTATAGAGACATGAATAAAAAAACCCACTCAATAAAAAACAAATATCTTTAAGGGTGTCAAGTCCTTCGACATCAAAACCATACTTAAGGATATATTTATGGTAGTCTTTGTAAATTTCCTGATAAGAATAATTTTCACCATTGTCAACGCAATTTTCATTTTGTTTTACTTCTTCTCGTCAGAGTGATGATCTTTAAATCGTTGAGGATGATACAACTAAAGAAACATTAATTTATGTCATTAATATGCAATTAAATTTTTATATACGATCTATTATCTAACAGCTCTATTAATTGTCGTATGTGGAAAAGTAACTTTAGTCAATACTAAAAACGTATCCAAAACTCTATTCCAGATTGAAAGTATTAATAAAAATGTGGTCTTCAACTCATGATTTGATATTAATATTTTTTATAAAAGAAAGATTCATGCATATTATATTGTTTTTAGAATAAAAAACTATACTATATAACGTCATAATAAAGTCAACATCCATTAGCATAAGCATATTAAATTTTTAAAGATACAAATTATATTATATTTATTCCAATATGTGAGCAAATAACATTTATAAACTATAACTTTTATCAGATAAGTAGAATAACTTTAACAAAATATTTTATGGTGCGCTTTATTTTTAGTGCAAAAACATCTCAGATATAAATATTATACATACTTCTCAATATTGAAATATAAATGGTATGTGAGAAATATATGGAATACTATCATTACTATGATGGTATAACACAGTCCGCAGTGCCGGAGATGCTGACTGAGGCCTCCTTAATGTTTGTTTCAAAACTGGCAGCAATGCTCATCAAAATACATTTTCCAGATTTGGGGTTTCAATATATGTAAAAAAACGACAGTCCTTTAATTTGCCACATATGTTTTGCAGTCCCGGAGAGACATCCGATTCATGATCCGCTGCCATGACCCACGGGCCCTTTGAAAACGCACACCTCTAAACGAAGAAAAATTGAGTTGAAATGGTATTAAAATTTACCTCATAGATGTATGTATAAGGATATTTGGAAAAATGCCTAGAATTAAAATTTAATGAAACATAGAAAAATACTGAAAGGGAGTAATTAAACGCATTCAAACACAATAGCCATAGCGTTTTATTTTTCATTCGATGTTTGATATGGGATTGAAATGCTACATTCCTACAAAGCTATGGATCACATAAGGTTATCTTGCTCATCACTAAGGGACGTTGTCCTAATTTTACGTCCTTTCACTTATGAATGGTTGTAGTCTATAGGGTGTACATGGTAAATTGGAACTATTTTAAACATCATCCAGATCCATAATGTGGATATCTGGGGTTTCATCATACTAATATAAAAGGTTGCGTGAACAATACACTAGAACTTCCACCACAATTCTTTTGACAACAAACAATAGCCATCATGGAACAAGCAAGGAGGGACGCCATCCTCGAATTGGCTCGCGCGGGGCACAAGCCCACTGCTATCTACAAGCTGCTCAACTACCCCAAGACCACCGTGTACCGGGTCTTCAATGCCTGGGAGGCTGAGGGGAAGATCTGCCGCAAGGCCCACAACATGAGAAGAGACAAGATCCGCACCCCCCCCCCCCCCCGCTTCCTCGCAGGCCTCGAGAAGTCCATCAAGGCATCGCCAGGGACTTCCTTGTCCAGGTTGGCCAAGAACCGTGGAGTGAGCAAGCAGCTGGTCTCCAAGGCTGTGAATGAGGACCTCGGGTATAGGTCATACCGAATGGCCAAGCAACACATCCTCACGGCATACATGAAGGCCACCAGGCTCACAAACGGCAAGCGTCTCCTCAATGGCCTGAAGAGCCATGGAGGAAGAATCATCTTCTTCTACGAAGAGAAGAACTGGACTGTCGATAGAAGCTACAACGTTCAGAATGACAGGTGGCTAGCCAAGGAGAGAGAGGAGGTCCCCGCGGTCTTCACCACAAAGTTCCCGGCCTCCGTGATTATCCAGATCTGATGCCCTCTTCTTCTTCAATCCCAAGGAAAGGGTCAACGTGGAGAGGTATTGCGAAGTCATGGAGGAGGTTGTCATCCCCTGGATGAAGGATAAGGCCGCTGGGAGGGAGTTCATCTTCCAACAAGACTCAGCGCCCGCACACATCGCCCTCAGGACCACCAATCTCTTCAACTCTCACGGCATCACATTCTGGGATCGGAACACCTGGCCCTCCAACTCGCCCGACCTCAATCCGTGTGACTACTACTGGTAGGGGAAGTTGGAGAGGGAGGTGTGCAAGGTCAGCCACAACAGCATCAAGGCCCTGAAGAACTCCATTACGAGGGAGTGGAATGCTGTCGATCCCGCGGAAGTCATTAGGGCATGCAAGTCTTTCAGGGGCAGGATGGAGAAGATGGTGGCTGCTGAGGGAGGGCATATTGAATAAATGTCTTGTTTAATACCATGTATAACTTTCCATATTGTCAAATACACTCCAAATGCCCTTTTTATCAAGCTGGTTGAAGTTTAAAATAGTTCCAATTTATCATGTACACCCTGTATGACTTAAATCATTCTTTCTTTAACCCTAATTTACAGTCGTAACATTTTAAACCTATCATGTAATAGAGGGAAAAGGGTAATTTAAAAAAATAATGAACACTTCTCCCCTTTGAGATATTAAGACATAACAAAAGAGTAGAAATCATGTTGACAAATCAATTATTTTTTATGAGCGATATAATGTTTCATTAGTCTTAGTTTTTTGTCTTGTAAGATAAAAATACCTTATCATGCATTCATCAATGTATTCTTCATTTTCGATAGCCTCGAGTGTCGGGAATTCGGTTAGTTCAGAATCGGAGTCCGGGGTCATGGAAGATGCCTAAAATATTCGTTATTTTTAGTCAAGTTAGAATAAAATATATAATTTTAAATATTTTTTTATTAGAATCATGTTTATCATTTTTTTAAATAGCATTTATGCTGTGACGGAATTATGGTATTAAAAACGGAAATATTTAACATTAGTAAATATATTTCTTGAAAAATAAATGGTTATGAGTGTTATAAGTGAATGATATTTATTAAAAAGGTTCATACACGAAAATGAAGTACTTCCATATGCTCTTCGGGGATTTTATAATTTCATATTTCCATTACTTTATCATTCCATTGTAATCATTTTATAGTTATCTAATTTGGTTTAAAAGTTAAATCAAATATGAGAAATCTTATGTGTTTTTGCATACCTAGTTATGATTCATAAACCAAGAGCTTTGCTAAATGTGTATTATTGTTCATTATCTATTTATAATTGATTAGGAATATAAATTACGAAAAGTAATCAGCTGAGGAAATTGACAAACACTCAAATCTTCAGACCAACTCAAAGAAGTTTACAAATTTTAATAATTTAATCAATAAATGACTAATTTACTTACCATTGAGGTAGAGTTTACAGATGATACATTCGAATCCTTTTGATATTAGCAAGACGATATGAAAGTTAAGGTTGATGCTTAGTTAAGCAATTAATATTTAAGGGAAATTTATCTCACCGATCCATTTACATTGTTGCTTAGTGATCCGATGCTTACATCAATCTGTAATTTATAGTAAGGAAAATAGTAATCAATATTCATATACCGCAAAAAATCGTATCCTTAAGAGTTTTTTCTCAAAATGAAAGACAAAACATACATTTTTAGTTTATCAAAATAAAGGTTTTTACTGTACTTATTGTGTATTTAATGTTTGGAAAAAAATAATATGTATCATTAGTTAAAGCTAGTTCCAAGTTCATTTGAAGCAAAAAAGCGTAGATTATAAAATTAAGAGACCACATGTAATTATTTAACGTCATCAAAATATTTATATATAATTTACTTAAGACGTTAAAGGATTTTGACTATATTTTCTCTCTACTTTTAACACATTTTTATAATAGAATGAAACAAATATGTTGAGTGTATATGCTATATAAGAAATCAATTAAATCATATTGATAAATCTTAACTAACATGTGGAAGTTTATTTTGAAGTGATTTTATTTTTATGTGTACACAAGAATGGGTCAAGATCCTTTGAGAAACTAATTTTCTCATCTATTGTGCATCCAAAATTCATATAACAGTTTAGTACTTCTTAAACTTACAAAAAGTATTAAACTTAAAATATGCCCATTATGAATCCATAGCTATATATATATATATACAGTCAACTTCGCCTAAGTCGAAATTGCATAAGTCGAAAAGTCGCCTAACTCGAATATAATCAAAAGTCCCATTTTTCTCCATTGACATGTGTGTAATAAAAATAGTACAAGTCGATTTTTGTATGTCGATATTTCGCCGAAGTCGAACAGATATTTTGACAGTAACACATACATAAACAAGAAAATAACTTCGCATAAGTCGAAGAGGGCGCTCACTTTCCAAAACACAGCCCTCATGCACTGCGCCTGCTGTTCACACTGTGTATTACAAGGAAGCACACACGCCTACCTGAATTTTTCTTCGACTTAGCAATCAAAATTTGTAACTCGAATTTCGCCTAAGTCGATTGTTTTTGGACAGTCCCGAGAGAATCGACTTAGGCGAAGTTGACTGTATATACATATATGAAATATGCTAATTGATCGAATAACTATAATTAATCATGGTTGGTTGGTAAATTTACATACCATCATATCTGTATCAATATCTAACTCCATTAAATCCAGGACCTGTGGCAATACATAAATATATACATATATAGTTATTATTATTAATCATATTCAATTCATAATTACCGAAGGAGTTATTTCTGCATCTATTATTGTTTGACCTTCATCCTGAAATATTTAAGTATTTAGAATATTGTTAACGACTTTTTTCTTGGACATGATTGTTTTAATTTTATCACACAAAAGATAAATAGCTTTTCACTCTAACAATATGATTAAGAAGATGATAAAAATAGAGTCACCAACTACCATCAAAGTATCCTTACCTAGATTGTGACAAAAATAGGACTTATCTCAAATAAATTTAGTGGGGCAAATTTTTCTTTGTAATTATTCTTAAAAAAATAATTTGATTCCATAAGCAGAGGGAAATGCTTATTTTATTTAAAATCACGTTTTTATATGTATTTGTATAGTTATTTAAGGATCCAAAGAGGAGGTTTTTAAGTGACAACCTTTAAAAAATAATTTCCTAATCATCATAATATAATAATTTTATTTTTCCCAAAATAATTACATATATTTTTAAAAATATGTAAACAGGCTGGCAATTCATCTCTCTTCATGAGTAAATCGAAGATCTTTCAGAAGATCAACTATTGTCCTCGTTCCACTTTTTCTATTTCTGCCCAATTTAAAGTTAGAGGAAAAAATTCAAAGGGCATATGAACACTTGAACCCCCAGACTTAATTCAATATGAGAAGCTTTTAAAATAGAGTCCATAATTTCAAGGTTCAAAATACACCTCGTTGACTGGACAAGTTGGTGGAAAATACATATTTTATTAATAAACATTTATAATTTTATAAAAAATTTAATCCAAGTTTATTTTTTTAAAGCATTTTCTGATTTAAACATATATTGACATGTCCCCTATTTTATATTTACAGGATGTTATGATGAAATATAATTATAACTATTAAAAAAAAAAAAAAATGTAAACAGTGATTTGAAGTACTATTTTGGTTGACTCAATGCATGATTCGATTTCGTGAGAAGTCTAAATGCATTAAGAATATAATTAACTTACTTCCTGTCTTACTGGGTTCAATCTCCTTTCAAGTCAAATATTTATATTAGGTCTGAGCAAATTATAACGATAGTCAACTTGTGTAAAAAGGCAAAACATTCATGATTTTACTTTAATCATGGGTGATAAAATGAGTGAAAATCGCTGAGGTCAAAGTTTCAAAACAGTTTTTTTCATCATAAATTGCTTGTTCCAAAAATTGAGAAAAATAAGCGATAAATTTAAAAATGACTTTTTGTGGAATTAGACTCCCTTAGAGACAGATTAATATCGTATTGCACATTGTCGTCTGCAACATCATTAGTAAATATTTTTTACCGCTATCACATATTTTTTTATGGTCAATCATAAGTTTTCGCAGAGACCAATGCTTAACTGAATATAACATTATTTTTCAGCTTGAACTTCTAAATAATTCATAAAGCATACAAATATATTGGGCAAGTGTCTTTTTTACTGACAAATATGGGACTGATGATTCAAATGTTAGGACCAATATTCTCTAAATAGTTGAACTATCACATTCATGTTAAAGTACCTCTTTTTATATTAATATTTTAAAAAATATTGATGTCTCCTAGTGAAGAATTACAAATATACAACTTCACTCTTAATAAAATAATGTATAGATGAAGTTGATTCAATTAGTATCTAGTATATAATATATAGGGATGCAAGTTATCGATTAATAAATTAATCGTTAGATGTTTCATTTAGTAGACTTTTAATCGATTAATCGTTAACAGCGCCACGATTAAGGAACCAGTTTATCTTGTGGATTTGGGGTGGGTAAGTGCAAGGTCTGTATGTATAATATATTATACAGACCTTGGGTAAGTGGATCTGTATTTTTATTGGAATTTTTTTTGACGTCACTGGGTTATAATTCTCTAAAGAAGTTATTTCTAATTTGTCGATTTTCAATCATAGAGATAAAAATATATATCTCTATGCAATGAATACTTAAACAATCAGGAAAGGTAAAGTCGCGCAACCTTTCAAAACAAAAATTCAAAGTGGGATGGACTAATTTATTTATTGCTGCGTGAATGAAGTAGTGGAAGTGTGTAGAGGAATTGTTTTAGAACTACCTATTTATCTTCAAACTAGACGACAATGGGGTAGGTTTGTGTTGCTCCGGGTTGCAAGAGTGGCTACAAAGCAAAGGACAATGAGGGGAAAAAGAGACGGTTTCATATGTTCCCCAAGGATGAGTCCCTACGCCAACTCTGGACAAAGACTGTTCTGCGAAAAAATTAGATACCTTCAAGACATTCTGCGTTGTGTGACGTACATTTCATGCCCACCGATTATAAGCCAGAGTCTACTGACTCTAATCCATCACGTTCAGACAGATCTGGAAAAACTCTTTGTCTTAAGATATTAAAAAAAGATGCCGTCCCTTCCAATTTTCCAAATCTTCCTCACTACTATTCAAAAAAGCCTCTTCCAAAGCGTTCCTCCACCTCAACCTCCTCCTCACGACTCCTTAATGAAAACGAGCGAATTTTAAAAAAGATTAAGGCTTTTGAAGAGGCCAACTCATTTTTAACACTCGAAGAGCTTCAAATTAAAATGGATAGGACTTGCCTTCCGAGCGGCGTTCAAGAACATTATGATGAAAAAGATAAAGAGCTATGGTTCTTCAAGATGAACTTTAGTCATGGAGGACCGTCAATAGACTTCAGTCTAAAGATTAATGAAGAAATGTCAATCCATATACGGTAAGCCAAACTTCATTCCTTAACCTTCTTATTTTATATATTGTTTTTCACATATCAAAATTTGACTATTCCTCAGTATTTTCTTATTGATACTGATTCATACAACTACGATGACTTTATTCCCTGCTATATTGTATTTTTCAGGGTGAAAGATAGAGATCTATCTTTTAATCATCTCGAGCATATCACCAAGAACAATCATATTACAAAATGTCACACCCTTCTTAATATTTTGGCCTTCTTAACCCTTGTGTGGTGTTCGGGTCTGTGGGACCCGTTTTCATTTTGTCTCAAAGAAAAGTAATACGAATTTTTATTATTTCAAACTCAGATTCATTGGCCTTGGCTCATTTTCTGTGAAGAACATATATCACAACACGTTTTCAGTGACCACACACCATACACCCCCCCTACACATTTATATTACATAGAGGGTGTTCGGGTCTGCTGGACCCGGGGTCAATGAAAGTGGAAATTTTAGGTCTTGTGCACCATCCACCCAACCTACAGAACCATCACCTGCAAAGCCTGAAGTAAGTGTGATGCTATTGCAGTTGATCTGGCACTCATATCTTGTGTGTGAGGAGAGAGAGTTAGAAAAATTTCTGATATTTTCATTATTCTAGGTTACAGCCAGCAACAACAAAAAGAAGTGATGTTTTATTTAAAATGTGACTTAATAAAGGTAAAAGACTATTATTTATCATTTATGTTGTTTATATTGCTTGTAATTGAGATAAGGAAAAGATCATTTGAGTATTTTAACATAAAAAAGTTTTATTGAGTTTAGCTGAGAACCCCAAAACGCAGCGGGTCCACCAGACCCACGAACAGTGGCTGAGTAACAAAAATATGAACACCACACAAGGGTTAAATTCATGAACATCAAACTCTTCCACCAATCAACTATTTGGCTTGGAAAATGAATTAAACACAGCTTTAAATCATTTGACAAATATCTTGCCCCATTTGGACGAAGCAAAAGAGAAGAAATTACACTTTTTGATTGAACAATTGTCCTTGTTGTTTAAATGTCCACAACAACGGAGATACAGTCCTGCCTTGTACGCCTTATCTATGTCCTGGAAAGGTTTCTCAACGAGTCTTTATAGAGATCTACGTAAAGAAGTTCTCACATTACCTACAATACGTCGCCTTACGGAACTTTCTTCATCTTTGAATTTAGAAACTGGATTGGCTGACTCTACAATAACTTACCTAAAGGCTCGCTTCAAGGATCTAAGTCAAAATAGGGATAAAAATATTAGTATAATTTTTGACGAAACATATTGTACAAAACGAGTTGAATATTTTGCTGGGAATTTTTATGGGGTGGATGATGATCAAGTAACTAAGACCCTATTTTGTGTCATGATTAAGAGCTTTCATTCAGTTTATCATGACATGATAGTTATGCAGCCTGTTTCGACTTTGAATTCTGGAACAATTAAAAAGATCATCTTTGATATAAATTTAACAAATGAAAAGATTAAGTCTTCTTCTTTAAATATATTTTCCAATTTAAAACATTTTATTTTAAAGATTCATTTAAATATATTAATGACGTATCTATAGTTTACTTTTGTTCTGGTTATATCGCGCATTCCTTATGTAAAACTATAGCCTGTCATTTTTGCCACAATTTATTGACAGCTTTAAATAAAAAATTCGAAGTAAAATTATTCTCCTTTGAAAATATTGATGATGAAAGTAAACTTTTAGATCAAATTAATCGAGGTGGGCTGACTCGTCCTTCTGATGTTCTTTTTTTAACGTGTTCCTTTGTTTATGCATTTTTTTCAGAAATTCAAAATTCAAAAAGTATCTTCAAAGAGTTGATTTCTTTCCTTCTTCAAAAAATACTTTTTGTTCTTTCGTTTATTAAACTTTTGGAAAATGATACTTACGCTTTGGAAATTATTTTAGCAGAATGCGAAGAAGACCATTCCTTTGAAAAATTTATTCCACAAATCGCTGGTAAATTTTTAATTGTATGTCCAAAAATTATGTTTCGGAAATCAATGATCAAATTCACAAAAACAAAAGAAAAACAAACAGTCAAAATATGACAAACAATTCTAAGAGATTGAAAAAACTTAAAGGAGAATAAACAAAATGTATGTATGTTATTATAATTTTGCAGAATGTCTTAAATGTATCTATGTTTATTTAATATATGTCCATAAAATTTGTAAATAGTAAAAAATATATATTTCGTTCTCAAAATCCTAATTTGTTATGAAATTAATAAGGAAAGGGGAGAATGTACGCGTATTCTCCTTTTTCCTTTTTAGATCCCTCATCGTATTTTCCTCACGAGCCTTCTTTTCCTTATTGTTTTAGGATTCATTGCTCTATGCTTTCAATACTAAATCTTATTCCATTGACGTCTTTTTGTATTTTTCCACGTCCAAACGTGAGGAGTTTATGTTTCCTGGAAAACAAAGCAGCGGCAACGATAATGGGGAAGACGTCGGTAAGGATTGCCATTATTCCAAGCTGCACTTCTTCTAGAACGTTTCTTGATTATATTAAAATAGTTATTTCCAAGAAAGAACTTATGAAAAGATTGAATACAAGAACGGATTTAAAAACCTGTAAAGATGTTGAAGTTTCATTAACTTCAAATAGAGGGTGCGATCTGTCGATTAATTGCAACTACTAAACTTTAATCGTTTAAAATCTTGTCAATTAACTTTTTGCATCCCTAGTATCTACTATTTTCAACAGTTTCCTCTCTATGAGTTTATATAATTTCTATACGGAAGATTGGTACTTAATACAAAACGCAACCTATATATATTTTAAATGTTTTTTAAGGGGCTTTATGAGAAAAAAATTTGCAATACATCCAAGTACGACATATAGATTTTACCTCTGGCATTGAAGAAGACGTAGATGAGAGTTTGGGTGAGTTGGATGTCTAAGAGAAAAAGTAAAATAATCAAAACATACACATACTGACTTTCTTATTCAATTTTACTTACTACATTGGTGCATCCTGATGTTGAACCATTTTGATTTCCACTCTAAATTAATTTCAATACATATTTAATAATGTTGTAATATTTAAACAGTATGTATATATTTACAGTAGTCAGGTCACTTGTGCTTTGTAGTCCAGCTACTCCAAATACCTAAAAGAGTTGTAAAGAAAATAATTGAATAACAGAATTAAGGAATTGATTCATGATAAAAATGCTGATACTTTGGTCAATTTTACTTTTTGTCCAAAATCTGATTGTAATTAATGAAAAATAAGTTACTTCACCTCAGGGGCGGAGTGACCATTGGGAGAACTGGGACTACTCC
The DNA here is from genome assembly GCA_013387185.1 of Caligus rogercresseyi. Lineage (NCBI taxonomy): Eukaryota > Metazoa > Arthropoda > Copepoda > Siphonostomatoida > Caligidae > Caligus > Caligus rogercresseyi. Next base: position 22,859,851 of record CP045890.1, read on the forward strand.
CGGTAGGCCGCCGGCCTCAAGAAACATAAACGGCAGTTTATAGCCTCCCAACGGCCCAACCCATACTACATTCTCTCTAATGAGCTAAATACCTCTCTATATTTCAATTTATACAAGTTACATGAGAACCAACTAACTTATATACCATGTGTATGGTATGAATCTAAGGGTTAAAAAAAGTATTTTGCTGATCCTGGACTCACTAGCGAGTCTGACTCCACAGCTCTGTTTTCAATTACATTTTATGTGGAACCAATGATGTCTGCAAAATTGTAAAAAAACTCACTTGCAGCCCTCAACCTGGATGTCTTTGTTGTGTAGAATGTGCCACCGACAGAGCGGTCAACATGAAGGACACCTACAAAGACTTCTCTGCCCTGCTTTCAGAAGAAGCCCCCAACAAAATAAATGTTTGGTGCTATGCACATGTACTAAATCTGGTATTAGCACGCACAGCAGGCAGTGTCATTCAGAGCACCACACTTTTCAACCTTTTTAAGGACATTGCTGTCATCATTAGGGAGTCATACAAAAGGATGAGACAGTGGGACCAAATCAGAACCGACAGGTGTCACTGGAGGCTGTATCCCATAGGCCAGACATGATGGTGGGCAAAAGATGCTGTGCTCATTAAGGTATATGGGTGTTTTGGAAATCCAGACATGGCCCTATATGCGGACGTGGTCTTGACACTGCTAGTTATGTAACAAGACCACACCATGAAGGCAACAACTAGAGCCAAAGTGAAAGGCTAAATTGAGTGTCTCCTCGAAATTGAGACTGTGCTGACAACCCAGATTTTTCTGAAGATTTTTTGTCAAAATCTTCAAACCAGTGAGATGGACGTCTTGACTGCACATCGTCTGGGGATGGGAGCAGAGGATGGACTTAAGAAATATGTGCAGGACTTCAGTGGTTTGAAGGAACCTGCAGACCGGTTCGTGGAATGGGCTAATGGTGAGCTGTTGGGCAAGGAAGAGATTGAAATGGAGGTAACCATTCTTGAATAAAGACATAAGAAAAGAAAAGCAAGCCTGGAGATCTGCCAGAAGATGAGCCTTTGAAAGCAGCTGAGAGGGACTATGAGGCGAATGTCCATAGTCTCATCATGGACACTAGGGGGTATTATAGAAACCTAATATTAAGATATCAAAATTTATCCCCCCGCGAAAGTTGCGTCATAAAAAACTAAATGATCGTAGAAAAATGGATTTTGGTTCGCAAACGTATTTAAAAAATTACATAAAACCATCAACATGAGTACCCACTTTTTCTTTTTCTTTCTTGAAACTATAAAAGTACCCTAGTAGGAGTCGTTATTTAAAAAATGGTTGGTGCGTCAGCACTTTTTCATTTATTGGCACTAAATAGCTAAATTTTGTCAAACTTTTTTGTTTCAAAATAAGTAATAACAAAAAAGTTTTGCTTCATAATGAAACCTTTGAACGCAATTTGGGGGGGGGGGGGTAAGGGGGGTCAAACCAAAATCCATTTTTCTACGATCATTTAGTTTCTTATGACGCAACTTTCGCGGGGGGATAAATTTTGATATCTTAATATTAGGTTTCTATAATACCCCCTAATGGACACAATCATCCAAAGCATTCATGAGCGCTTTACAGCTAGTGGAAATCTGATTTGCCTGACTCGATCCTAAAACTTCCCTGAAGTAAAGGATAAGGGACTTACGTCATCTGCAATGCACCATCTTAGCTGCTATTTGATGACATTTGATGACTAAGTTGATGTATTAAAAACACAACTGGAAATAGTACAAGGCAAAACGCTCAGAAGAAGAATCACCAGAAGGCACAGATGAAAGAGAAGGGAATGGGCGAGGCAATGTGGAAGGTCCAGAATTGAAATGTGTTAAGTGCAGAATGTACAAGAATTGTGCCCTCTGTGTTCATGTCAACTTGTCACTGTGCAATTTATTCACAGACGCCTACCAAACACTTTGTATGGCATACAAATTTCTTTTTACTCTGTTCACTACTTGAGTAGCATGTGAGAGATGTTCAAGCATGATCTTGGTTACAAATGATGGCTTTCCCACTGGTGTGTAGAGTCACTTGAATTGGTTGGACAAAAAATCTAACAAACCTGAAGCCTTTACTTTTAGTAAAGTGAAGGTTATGAACTTGGCAAACAGTTTGTGACAAATGTGAAGTCACCTTAGAAATTATTATCTTATAATTGCGTGAAAAGTTACAGTACAAAATTGCAAATGAACGACAGTTAAGGAGAAATTAAACATAATAGTGTACTAAAATTTTAATAATACATTTTACACACAAGGAAATAGATAAAAGAATGTACAATCTATATGTACATAACCTTTGAAAGGCCACAAAAATATGACAGAGTAAATTGTGTACATATATGTATAAGGCCGGCTAGGGCAAAATTGTCCCGGTGGATAAATTCTTCCCACTCCGCCCTGCTTCACCTAATACAAAAACACCGACTTCAATACCTGATCGGATGAGTTTGTGAGTTGTCCATTTGAATTGAGCATCTGTACAAATTCAAAGTATCAATCAGTTATTCATTGTTTAGTTTATAGCTATTTCTTCAATGATTATATAATCCCTTTACTTCAAAAATCAAAGTACGTCATAAGTTTGAATGCTCATATAATCAATTGCCTAATGACTAATAATAGGATGCCAAATAAATTAGTCTGTTTAATTGGCATTTTGGTTTGTTTGTTTGTATTACTCCTGGATAATCCCGTAGAGATAAAAAGATATGGAGAGCTTATTCCCTTCATCTGTATTTTTGTGTCCAATATAAAAAAGTAATATGTACTACGTCATATTAAGTGATCATATAGATAGAATCCAGTGGTTTCTGCGATAACTTTTTTCTACTTGCGATAACGATAAAACAATAACTTTTGTCTTAATTTGGTAAAAAAATTCAAAACCCAACCTGCGGTAAGCGATAAACGATAAAAACGATAGCGATAAAAATTCTCCAAAAAAGTGACGACGTTTTTTTAGAAAAGAATCTCTAAAAAAAGTGATGACGGTTTTTTTGAGAAAAGAATCTCCAAAAAAAGTGACGACGTTGTTTTTTTAGAAAAGAATCTCCAAAAAAAGTAATGACGTTTTTTTAAATTAAAGAATCTCCAAATAAAGTTGACATTTTTTTAGAAAAAAGTATTTTTACAAAAGTCGTCTTTGAATTTATCGTTTATCGTTCCTCATTTTTTGGGACTAACGATAAGTGAATGAGCGGTAATTTTAGAAAACTTTGCGATAAATGATAACGATAAAAGGTTTGACTATTTTATATTTTATAACATAAAATTGTCGGCTTTTGTTAATACATTGAATCACCGTTTTCGCCGAGAAGAATAAGCCATATACATATTTTTTCTTTTTTCTATTCGGTTCAATTTGTGCCTTGTTTTATAGGCTTATGCCATTTGTATAGGTGATCGTTTATTTTTGCAACAAAAATTAAAAAAGGTTATATCTTGGTCTCTTTCCTTAAAACTTAATTCTACTTTGGATGATCTTCCTCCATACAAACTTATATAATTTAATATATTTTTTGGTATAAATATATTACATAAAACCACAATCCTCCTTACCCATTTGCATCCCTTACAAGTTGCTAAAAGTTAAGAAAAGCAATACATACTGAAGTAGTGAAAGGAGGTTCTGTGGCATTTGCCGTGGGTTCTGAAATAATTAATATCATTAATCAAATAATATAAAGTGTAATAATTTAATGAATAAAAGTAAAGTGGCTAAGCCAGCTTACCAGTTCTGTAGAATTCAATAAGAGTTGCATCAGACTGAGAACCTACGAATAAAATCATTTTATGCAATCGACGATAACCTAAGTGTCTGTGTTTGGCAATTACCCTTGAGCCATTTCCGGATTCATTGATGAGTTTTTCATTGCCTATGAGTAAAAAAAGACACTATATTTTCCATATTTTTATTCATTTTGGGTATAGACTCGGCAAAAAAGCAAGAATTAAAATATATTTGTAATTTTAAATACCATTTTATTTCCGGGGTGACGTCATAACGTTACTTTATAGTTAATCATATAATTTTTAATTTTTCCAAAAAGTTTAGTGTATGTGACTTATCTAACTAAATTATTTTTAAATAAGTTAGTATATAATATACTATTCAGAAATTACGATTAGACAAATAAGAGGTATACTAAAGTATAAAACTAAATACCTGAGATAGCATTTCAGCTAAAGATCCATGGAGTACAGTGCCTAAAAGAAAAAAATGGGGTTATTTCATCGCACTTATTAATATATTGTAACTTATCTTCCCATACTATTTGGATTTGAACCGTTATGACATAAATTTAAAGTATTCGAGAGAAGTAGAAAAAAAAATCAATTTTGTAATTTATTTATACTTAAAAATATACTTTTAAAACAGTTTTGGGGGAGATTATACATTAAAAACTTATTTGCTGCTTCAGAGGAGGTCAGATACTTCCATGAAGCTCCCTATCTCATTTAAAGATTTTACGTCGGATTCTGAAATATTCAAAGTGATTTATTATTTAAAATATTGAAGAAGTGTTTTTTAAAGTATGTATTGTACCATTTTATGTTTGATTAATTTTCATTCTATGTTTTAATTGTTGTCGTTCTTTTCCAAAGTATTAATTTTAGACTTCAATATTTATTTATGTTTTTTAATAATTTTAAGTACTGAAATAAATTGAAAAAAACCCTCATTGAAATGACTCCAGATAAAAGTTATAATTCAATCATCAAATTTTTAAAACATTCCAGTAAATCAAATAAAATTATATTGAGTCTAAAATCTTTATGAAAGGAAATTTGCCGATGGAATCCATCCTTAGATTCAGTATGGAATAAGATATCGGGAGAAAGCGGCAATGATAATCCTCCTGAACTCCTCCCAAAAAATTGGTTGATATGTCGTAAATCTCTGAGCGATAAAAAAGAAGCTTCGACGAAAAACAAGGTTTTTGATTGAACGTTCTTTTGATCTCCTACATGCTCTTAAGTTTTTATTATATGAAGGAAAAATCCAAAAGCTTATTCTGTTATTAAGTTAAAAATTATATTTTTCTTTTTAATTCATGATACTTTATCGATACATACTGAAGTTGTTGGAACAGATTCCGAATCACTAGGGGTCTAAATTTTTAAAGCAGAAGAATGATCCGAATTTAACATTGATAAAATATATTTAATATTTGTGTTACCTGAACTCCTGAATCGTTGGCTGTTGAAGGTCTGTTATCCTATATGAATATATGTATATGTTATAATTATGCCTCGTAAGAAATGTTTCAATTTTCGGATGGGACTAATAAAAATATAGTTATATCATTATTTATATATATATATATATATCAGTCTCGATTACATTTTGAAAAATAGGAACTATAAAACTGGTTAAGGCAAATCCAATTTTTCTTATGAAAGAAAAGTCACTTTTTTATTTCAAGTTTATTCAGATATGCTGAAGTTTATATAATACCGCGTACATAAGTACTCTGCCGAAAGCAATTTACCTATATAGACGATTACTAAATAACCCACAATTTTTTTAAACTGTTGTTTTTTTAATTCAAATTATAAAGGTTTTTTAAACGGTTTTTAATAACGTATTCTTTTAAAACCTCATTTGGATCAATAAATCATAATAACCTGGTATTTTCATTGGTCCATTCAATGGCCTATGCGGCAGGCATTCAAGGGGTATAAAAAATATTCTTGTGACCTCAATTTTTTAGTCTTAAAAAACCAGGAATTACTTGAAAGCTTTGTAAGAAAAAAGAGTAAAATTTGAACAAGTCTAATGTTCGAAGATTATCATCTGGATATGTATTAGAATATTTTAAAGGATTAAAACACTTTTGAAATATATCATTCAATTTATTAGTGCTTGATTTTAAAACACATCATAGCAGAGATGAGATTTCGTACAAAAAACTACCTTTTAACAAATTTGGCTGAATTGGTTGATAAGTTTAATTGTATTTTATGACAAAGCTGAGAGTAACGATTGACTTTCGATATTTCAATGCTATCACAATGGTTCTATAGACATGGAACATTTTCATTTTTTAATATCTACTACCGAAGCCGCCTTCTATTAATATATTTATTAAAACAAACTGAGCTATATCGATATACTTATCGATAGTTGGACACAACTTGCTTTCAGCTTATGATACCAGCGGTAGATTTTCTCTAACGAATCCCAGCTCTGATAAATAATATGTTTCTCTCATAAATATTTTTGTTAATTAATTATTATTTGTTGATTACCGAATGTATTATTTAGTGTTTATTTAATACTTTTACTACACCGATTAGTCGGGGTAACCTTGTTGTTTCAAACCAGGAAATCAAGAATTAATTTTTAGATGGGCAAATAAAACTTTTAGGTCGCTGAAAAAGTTTAAACATGTAAGAAAACGTGATCTAGTTGAATAAATTACCGTAGTTTGAAGTCCAGATGTGCTCAATTCAGGATCCGGTCTCTATAAATAACATATTTTCTTCATGTTTGTAATTATAGATTAGCCTCAATGGATATTACACTCACTAATTCTGACGTGGAGGAATCTGGACATTTCTTGTTTGTCATGCAAATTCCGGTTTGAATGGCTTTCCCAATGCATTTTCCATTGCATGTCCTCTTCCGCGTCGTAATTCCTACTCCACAAGCTGCGGAACATTCGCTCCAGTCATCATAGCTCGACCAGGGGCCTTGCCAAAGATAAGTAAATACAGCAGGGTCATTCAAACTTAATCAGAAAAGTGACATATTTGATTAATTTAAACTATACTAAATATTTTTTTTAGAAAAATCAGATATTCGTATTATTTCCTCAATAACTCATTCCTTTTCCAATTTTTTCCTGCTCTCATAAGTAACCGCTGTTGTAGTTTCATCTTATTTTTAGTTTTTTATTCAACAGATCATTTGAAAAATATATACAAAAAATAAAATATGAAGTAACAAATCCTAGGATAATATAAAAATAATCAAATAAATATGATATATTTTTTCCAGAGGTTGGAAGCCGTGTAAAACTTATCAGAATTTGCTGAACTTAGGACATTTAGGACTGATGGTTTTAATCAGTCTTTTCAAATTATTTATAAGTGATTAAAATCAGATCCAAGCCCATGTTTACAAACCTCTTACAAGAAAAATCCATTTTTATGACCATTTAAATTCAAATAAAAACACTCACCACAATAAAGTAACGGATTAAAAATCTAAAAGAGGATGGCTGTCGTATCTCCCTCGCTTTCTGAAATTCGTTTCGTGCTCGAAAAATAAACTCTTATACGATGTAAAAATAATCCTTATGATCAATTGTCCAGATGTTTATTCATAAAAATGTTTGTTATGAATTAAATGATCACATACCTGAACTACAGATGGTTTTAACCTCCAATTCCTTTACGCGGACAGGATTTTTCTTAAGGTTAACACACACATCTGAGGGAACTTGTTGGCATATTGTGTCCTCCTTGATCTTTGGCAAGAGCTTGGTTTCATTCTTGCAGTCGGTCAAAGGGACTAATTTACATTTCTCACGAGGAATTTCTTGGATAAGGGATTGAGTACTATTCCGACAGACTTGTTTCTTGGGTCCCACCTTGCAGTTAGGCTGGGAACAAATTTCTTGTGAATGGGCTTGCACTGAAATGATAGTGATCAGATTTATAAAGAACCAAGATTAGGTGTTTATTTTTTCGATGTATATAAAATTCATCACTAACGATTGTTTAAGAAATTAGTTTAATTTGCTAATAGATTTTAACATTAAATATTTTTATTTCTGGGTAAAATTTCAAACACTTTTTGTGTCTAGTTTAGTTAGAATAGTCATTAATCATCTGACGGGGAACATAAAGCAATAATTACTGCTGAAATTTAATTGTAAGACTTAACAAAATACAGGAACTTAGTTTTAATTATAGTTTTTTCCCTAAAGAATTGTAATTCTCAAACCTATTTTCAATACTTTCAGTATTTCGACTAGCTTAAATCACCTAATCAACTAATCCTTAATTTTACTAATAATAAAATCTATTTTCATTTAAACATAATGAATAGATGGCGGGAAAAGTGTCAAAAATGCTGAACAACCATATTCGAGAGGATGACAAATGTTTTACAAAATGCAGAATAATGCCATTGTCAAATTTAGTTTTATATGTATTATTTGGTATACTTTATTATTTTCAGCAGACACTCGTAAAATATGGTTTAAAGAATCGAATCACACTACCAATGTACAGTTGTATCATTGTTTATACATAGGTATGAATATAAATTATCATTAAATTATATAAATAAATCAGCATATGGTTCGGTGTTTTTTAATTAAACTGTTTCCAATAAATTGAATAATATTTGTTTACATTTCATTATATACCACCAACACTCTCTTCTCAGTACCAAAATATCTTTCATTTTTATTGGTTTGGTTTGAGATCCTCCATTAATACTTAAGAAAAATGGCTTAAGTTTCAAGATTCTAGAGTCAAAATAGATATATTGGAAGGTCTAGGAGAGTCTTCCTTGCCGAGTAAATTTTTTAAATCGTCTGAAAAATGAACGAGAGAAGTACGTCAAAACATTCTACTGAAGAGAACACAAATATTTGTGATGTTTTACAATTTTGACTAGTACCCATCGTTGATGTTGAGATGTCTATCTCAATTTATAAGAATATGATATATGATCGCATAGTGACGGATAGAATCCCTGGGAATATCATCAATTAAAATAAGTCGTCTTTATCAAAGAGAGTTAAAACATTAAATTACATTATTTATTGTTTTAAACTTTACGTTGAAATCTCTATATAAATTTGAATTACAAAATAAATCGCATTTTTTCACCTAACTACAAAAAAAACATAAATATGTTTAAGTCTAGGAGAATTCGTCTCTGCTTTTGAAGTAAACGGCCCTTTAACCCTAAGTATATTAACTTAATTTTTATTTAATTAGGTAATTACTCTCTTTCTTGCTTGCATAAATCATATTCTTTTGTATACTTATTCAATAAGTAGCATTATATTATATATATATATATATACATTATACACATATATATATATATATATATATCAGGCTTGTGAAAGGAACGCAAAATTGAACGGCGTTCAGCTGAACGCACGTTCAATGAACGGAACGCTGAAAGGAACGCAACTTTTTTTGAACGCTGAACGTTGAACGCAAAAAAAAAGAGTTTTGCGTTCAGCGTTCAATTTTTCCAAACATTTTTTGAATTTTTTTCGGAAAAACGTCATCACTACGCATTACTTTTTCGGAAATTATTTTCTAAAAAAAAAAAAACGTCATCCCTACGCATTACTTTTTTTGGAAATTATTTTTTAAATATTTGAACGCTAACGGAACGCTGAACGCAAAAAACATTGAACGGAACGCTAATTTTTTTTAACGCTGAACGGAACGCTGAACGCAAAAAAGCTGAACGCTCACAAGCCTGATATATATATATATATATATATATATATATATATATATATATATATATATATATATATATATATATATATATATATTAGGGTTCATCAAAATGCATCTTTTATAGAGAGTCGAGTTGTTGTTAGTATAAAAGTGTGATTAGTTAAGTTAAGATATCGCATGCAAAAATTGAAAGCGATACGACGTGATTTAGAGGTCCGACAAAGCATCCGATTATTTTTTTAATGTAAATGTAAAACTTTATAAAAGAGTAAAATATAATAAAAACTTTTTGATACAGATTATTTTAAAACTATAATATAAAAACGCCTTTAAATTATACTACAACTTCAATACATTGATAGGTATCGAGTTACTATAGTTGAATTATGTTTAAAACTTCAGTTTATATAACTTTTTATATTGTGTCGAGAACCACTATCAAATTACCTCTACTTCATCCTTATGTGTCATGGCGTCGATTATAATTGTCTTGCATTCTGTAATTATAAAGAAACATATAATAATTATATTTTCATTCATTCAGCATTTCTTAGTTTATAAGGCCTCGTATAAATAAATATGGATCAAATACAAAACTGGAAATGAACAAAACCTCTTGTTTATTAAGTGAAAATTTCAGAAAAAATAGACTCACCTATGCTTATAACTTTTTAGTTTTCCACAATATTCACAATTAAAAGTGCCATATACTATAAACAAAAGCAATAAATGTGTTATTGAAACTATAACGGTTTTTTTTTGCTGCTAAAATATGTATCATTATTTTCTATGAAATATCATGTATAAAGTAAAAAGTTATATATTTCATTTATTGGCTCAAACATTATGCCTAATGAATGAAAGGTTTTGTAAAATAGGTTTTTTGTGTATGATCTCTATAAAATTATTCCAAACTTACCTGTTTCAACTATTTCCGTGCAAAACTTTTCAGGATCGCAGGGGTCTTCAACTTCTTCGCAAATCTTTATTTTACGAGGATGGATCTCGTAATGATATTTATATCACAGTTCTCCTTGAAGCTCTCCCTGCACACTCTTACCTAATAAAAAACAAAGTCTTGGTTTTAATTAATATAAATTTTAAAGCCCGTAAAAATTAACATATCATAAGTCTCTTCCTTAAACAATTTTTTGATCGCTATTCAAATTGACCTGATTATTTGTTCACTTTTAGCTTATCCCTCACTCGCTGGTGAGTCACGCACATATGACGACCTAATATTTAAGACTCAAGATGACGTCACTAGATTATGTTCCTAACCCTCAGTTTCAGTTGACTGAAAAAGTAATATATTTGTTTGTTAAGAAATAATAGACTATCAAGAAGTTAGTAATATATACTATATATTGGATCTAAAGACCTGGAATATTTTTTGTCTATCTGTTCTACATTTTGGAGCTGTGAAGGTAGCTAAGACTTGATGATCGAGTGACTAGAGAATAACGTACACGGACAGCAGACTGATATATACAACCTTTGTTGATTATGTATCTGGAAGCTTCATTTCATTTTAAAGTAATATGTTTTTGGGTCACTTTTTTCTTAAAAATAACAGATTTTTTAATGAATTATATGATAAAATTTATTAATAACACTATGTAACAGGATTTTGCCCCCAGGCTGAAATTCATAATTTGGGTCCAATTTTTTTCGTATATTCCAAACATGCCACATAAAATACCGTCCGAAAAAAGGTTTTTCATTTTTTTTAAATCAGGATTTTCATCTTTTTAAATGGTTCAAAGAAAGAATAACCGCAAATGTCATAAATTTAATTTATTCAAGTATATCCATACATTTCAAATCAGTTTTATAATTCAATATCTTTAATAATAAATAAAAAATAGACTTTATTTTCTAAAGATGATCATTTTTTAGTGTTCGATTTAAGAGGCTATATTTAAAAAAAAGTTTATCGACTATAATCAATATCTATTAACTTTTTGTATATGCCAATGCATTTCAGAACAGTTTTTTATTTCTTTATCTGGGATGAAAGTAAAGAAAAGATCAATTTAGTTTGATATTTAGTATAGTCCATTTTAAATAAATACATAAAGGTATTTTTCTAGAGGTTGCGTTAAATGTTATTGTGACTTGTTACGAGGAAAAAAACATGTTTTCCTTTTTATTTGCAAGTTCCTTAAATAATTTGATAACAATTTTTGAATGCAATTTTCCAAATCACAGTAACTCTCCAATTATTCAGATTATTTAAGAAATAATTATATAATACAATAATGCTCCAATTTGTAATTTATCTAAATCTTTTGATCTACGGATACCGATTGTACCCAGCTTTTTTCCGACTATCGATCCCGGCGGTAGATTTTTTCTTTATATTTCTCGAAATGAATTGAACCCCCACCCTTTTGTATATTATTTCTATAAAATGAATTTCAAACCCCTTCTTATCATATTACTTTTTCAGAGTTTGCCAAATAACGTCGGTATTTTTTACAAATTTACTGATCCCGATGGCAACCAGCTTGCTACATGCATTTCATACTATTGTGAGCAATAAGCAAGTATAGAAATAGGATATTTTTATCGAATTTGATTGATTGAAAATAAAAGTTAGTAAATAATATAAGTACAGTCGGCATTGTTAAATAATACATCTCTTCACTCGTGGCTTTTGAGGTGCGAAAATCCATTCAGAGATAAGACTATCATGCTTAAGTACACAAAGTGTCCAATCTCATGGGTCTCGATTCTTTTCATGGACACTCCCAATATTAATTGAATGAAGCAATTGCTCATATTCAGGAAACAATGAATGTTATTTTGTTTCCTCATATATGTCGATAAATGGATCATTACTCTAACTACAAGACGTAGAAAATAAATGGTTTAGCTGAACATGCGAAAAAATATTTAAATTCAGAAGTGATAAGTAACTTTTTGCTATATCTAACAATAAATTAGGGATAGTTCTGCTTATAAAATAAATATACCGTTAGTTATTGAGTTGATTAGCAGGTGCATATTTATTCTTTAAGGGTAACGTGCATTTTTAAATTAACAAGTGTTAAATTTTATTGGAATCGTCGCAATGATCAAGAAGCGTAATTTTAAAACAAAATCCCAGAATTCAATCAATGTAAGAAATATTTTTTTTCTTGGTAATTTCGTATCGACGTATAACACTTATTTAAAACTGAAAGCTTTACAATAAGGGATCTAATATTCTGGGTGTAATATATCTATAATGAAATATCCAAATATTTATATATGAAGTAATACAATGTAGCAAATTTTCACCAAAAATGATCCAATTTCTAACGCTGGTTTTATTTTTGTTTGTGAGCTGGTAGAGCATTGTTTACTTTATGTTTTCCATCATATATATATATATATCATTATGACTTTTAAATGTTAAAAGAAAAGTAATACTGTTTTCAATATTATTTCATTTAGCTTGAACAATAATTAAGAACTACATACTTTATATTTTTTAATTCGATTTTTCCTCAATTTTTCTTAAAGGGTATAGTATTTTATTACCTTGGTGTCAACAAGGTTTTATTTACTTAATACTCATTAAGATACAGAGATCCTTTTTGGTCAGAGTATTCTTTGCTCTAATATATTTTAAAATATTCAAAAATTAAACTGTACTTTCAAGGACGTTTGAATTATTTTTCGAAATTATTTGTAACATGATGAACACTAATAGCATTTTAAAAAATTGTGACGTACAGTTGCAAAGTGTCCCAAATATAATGAAAATAATGTATTGAAATAAAATAATATTAAAATTTTCTATATTTTTTCTTTACATTATTGAAGAAGATGTATTTTTCTAATAAATTTAAATTGTTAAATACTTTTTTGAAGTATTCAAGTGCAATGAAATTATCAGTGGTGGACACCGCTCACTTTTTTGCTGTTCCGCTCACCGCTCATTTTTTTGAGTACTTCATTCCGCTCAGGTTGGCGGAATAGGTCCGCTAACCTGTAGCTTCTCTCTCCGCTCAGAGGTCGGGTTCGGGTCACAAACTTATCCATGACTCGTGCATTCGTAAAAAAAACGAAAAAGTAAAGTATACTGACTCAGAGTGACCGTCAGACATTGAACACACACGAACACAAACGTATACACAGAGAGAATAAAGAGTGCCAGAGAGAGACAAAACTTGTACGCCGAGTAGGTACTAAGTTGGTACTAAGTAGGGTCCCATATAGCCATTTAATGACATCATCAACATATGTGTTATGAAGTTATTTTTTCAGATGGATTTCTAATCATACTACATGTAATAATTATTTAATAATTATAAAAAGATAATTTTATCTCTTTTATATTTAGAGAAGAAAGAGAAAAGTTATATTATAATAATGTAACTTTTCTCTCTCTTCTCTGAATATAAATGAAATTCTATATGGGACCATGAACGCAACCTCTTTGTTATGACGGGGGTACACATTTTATATATTAAGAAAGGACTTATTGTCACTTATTCTCTCTGCGTATACACAATAACTGCACGACGTGAACTGAGTGGCTACGCGTGGCAACACTGCTGCCACGTGTCTAGACAAGAATAAACAATTTCTGGCGCACCTTTTTAGTCCATGCCACGTTAGCGGCATTACATTTAGAGCAAAAAGCGAGAAAAAGTAGTCTTTTTCTATGAGTAATCCTTTTTAATAACGGAAGCTTTTTTTATGTGAGCGGATGAGCGGAAGTTAATTTTAGAGGGTCCGCTCACCACATTCCGCTCACTTCTCACAAAGATGATCCGCTCTTTGCATTCCTCTCTCCAATTGCTCCTCCGCTCAGAGCGGACGAGCGGAATAATGAGCGGAAGTGCCACCACTGGAAATTATATTAATTTGGTTATCAAAATTGGTGTTTAGAAATTTTTAACAAATAAAAAAATTATGAATATCTAAATGTAAAAGGTTGCGTGATTTTTATTGTGTTAACTACCGTTATTGAATGATAGGATCATTCTGATTTTAAGGTATTTTTTATTAAGACATCATCTAGAAACTTTAAAATGTTTTGTATTTCCTTATTATGAATATTGTATGCAGTTTGTGCTTATATTCAAAATGAATTAGAATTGTGAAAATGGCTCATTATGTTCAATACCATTTCATATACTTGTGAACAGTTACCATATTTTGATACATTTTAATCGTCAAGAAACCTATCTATAAATGTTCTTTGAAATATTGTTTCCTGAGGGATATTTATTTGTATTTTTGAACACTAAAAATAGCAGTACTTTTGGTTAAGCAAATCGGTTTCGCTGGATTGTAGTCTAATAAAGTAGTCTAATACATTTGGTGCTACAAAATCATGGATCTTGTGAACTGTGGGCTTTAATTAAACTTATTCAAACCTAATTGCTGTAGAACAGCCATATAAAAAAATGTATCATTGATACAGTTATTTATAGTTTTTGACAAAATATGAGGTATAAAATAAGCTCTTTGCTGCACAGCTGTGGATGCAATGATCGTTTATCCGAGTTGGGTTTTTTTAAATGAAAACTAAATTTGAACAAATTATCTCAAAAAGTGAAAAAACTATGATACAATATTGGCAGTAGTTTCTGCAATAACTTTTTTTTCAACTTGCGATAACGATAAACGAATAACTTTTTTTCTCAACTTGCAATAAACGATAAACGGTAAAAAATTCAAAACCAAACCTGTGGTAAGCGATAAACGATAGCGATAAAAAAATTCCAAAAAGAGTGACGACGTTTTTTTTTTAAAGGAATCTCCAAAAAAATTCCTTCCATTTTTTTTGGTATTTTTACAAAAGTCGTCTTTGAATTTATCGTTCCTCATTTTTTTTGGGACTAACGATAAGTGAATGAGCGGTAATTTTAGAAAACTTTGCGATAAACGATAACGATAAAAGGTTTGACCTCAGCGATAATTATCGTTTATCGTTTATCGCTCATTTCATCGCACGCGGCAACCACTGAATATTGGATCCCAAATTTTACAAATTGTCTAAAAACGTCTTCTCTCAACATACTACTAATTACAAAATACAGTAAAATCTTCGCAAAGCTTATTTGCTTTCTATACATATCTGCATCTATTAGATATCAACAGGCTTGTTGATCAGAGTTATATCAATAGCGATATAGCGATATTTGACCGCTGATCGCAGTATCGCAAAAGGTCCTGATCTTTATATCTTTTGATCGTAAGAAAATCACTAAAAAATAGCGATCCGATCAATTTGTATAAAATAACTAAAAAGAAAAAATGTTTGGTTTTTTTTGGAGATTCTTTTCTTAAAAAACGTCATCACTTTTTTAGAAATTCTTATCGTTTATCGCTTACTGCAAGTTGGTTTTGAAAATTTTTATCGTTTATCACAAGTTGAGAAAAAAGTTATCGTTTTATCGTTATCGCAAGTTGAAAAATAAGTTATCGCAGAAACCACTGAGAATTAGTATTACATAGCTAATTTTTTTGTTGATCGCAATTAAATTGATCGGATCGCTGATCGGAAAAATCCCTGATCGTTATATCGCTATATCGCAAAGAATTTATGATCGCTATTTTTGATCGGACCGCTATTTTTTTCCTGATCGCTCACAAGCCTTGATATTAATATCTTTTATGAAAGACTACTTTTAATTCGATGTACAAATTTAATAAATATTGATTAATGTTATTTGTATTTACTTAAAATAAGGTATAGATACATATTTTGCTGTCATAAAGAACTTTAATTTCAACAATAAAATATTCAATGCCTCGCCATATTCATATAGATCTTCTCTTGAAGGAAGCATCCTTAAAGAATAAAAAAGCTCCGACTGAAGATACAATCTTAAATTTGAATAAGAAAGTTTTAAATTTCATAACTTATAAATAAATGTTTAATTTGATAATTATTAAGCTGTATAACTAAAAAAATGAGCTGCAGATCGGAAGTACTGTTTCAGAAAGCTTGAGATAAAATGATTCGATATAGTTGTTTATTTTATCTGAAATGAATATTTGTATAAATCTTTTTCACATAAAATATTTTAGAATAAACAGTACACATTATTAAATGGCTCAGGCGATTCAATATATAAATAAGATATTCGTAGTTCTTAACCGCTCATGCCCTCGTTTTGGAACCAAGAGATAACTTTGCTACCAAACTATTTTATATTATGGGCGCATAAAATATCAAGAATGTTGCTCAAATAATACTTTTTATAGTCCACTTTATTACGTTAGGATTCAACTTCTCACCTACAGAACATGTTGTTCTAAAAATGAAAAAGAATAGTTGACGAAGCCAAAGCCAAAAAGAAGGAAATAACCTCGTTTATGACTTGAACCATTAAAAATTATTATTAAGGAATCTTCATATTCAGACACTTCATAAATAGGATATTTCCAATAACTATATCTAGATGTTCATATTAATTTGGCATATTGCTTGCTAATTTTAAGTGTATCAGTTAAAGAATTATTATATATATTTTCTGGAATCCGTATCAGGAAGGAGATATTTGATTTTTATCGAACACATCAATAATAAGAGAAATATCCAAGTATTTTAAAATGAAACTTCTTACTTTAAAGTAAGAATGATCAGTCCCAAAATATCTTTTTCCATGTAAAATTTCCTTGAGTTATATTTTTGGTGTGTAACATTTATCACCGCGACACTTCATACCTCGACACTTCATACCACACATTTCATACCGCGACATTTCATCGCGTGTAATATGATTTTATAACCAAACAATACTATTAGCAGAAACAGTTGACATCCTAATCATGACGTCATAAGAGGAAAACATTAGAAACAGACGTATATATTTGTTATAATTAGAGATGGAAAGTTGAGGGATATTTTGGGCGTGTGAAAGGGAGAATGTCTGAAGGGTGCAATTGAGTTCAAGCTCCTTGTTATCACTATTCTCTCTCCTCTCTTGAGGAATATTTATTTCATTTATGAAGCAGGCCAAGTCGGCCAGAACGGAAGGTATTTATTTTATATTGAATCTGTTTTTGCTTCTGTTCTATGTATATGCTACAGGGATACAGAACTTTCTCCCTTTCACACGCCCAAAATATCCCTCAACTTTCCATCTCCAATTATAACAAATATATACGTCTGTTTCTAATGTTTTCCTCTTATGACGTCATTTAGGATTGTCAACTGTTTCTGCCAATATTATTGTTTTGGTTATAAAATCATATTTACACGCGATGAAGTGTCGTAGTAAATGGACATTTCATACCGCATAGTTTATTAATATAAACTATGCGGTATGAAATGTCGTGGTATGAAATGTACCGGTATGAAATGTCGCGGTATGAAGTGTCGCGGTGTGGAATGTCGTGTTACCATATTTTTGCAGGGAGAAATCTAAAAATTGTGTCAAACGTAAAGTTTTTCACAATTTTTTTACAGAATTTATGATTTATAATGCTTGTGATATCAAATATTTGTTAAATTACTAAGAGGTAGTTGATCTTAAGCACTATATATTTTTGCTCAATATTTATGTAGACTACCTTATAAACCTAAACGTATTTTCTTTAAATGAGACAATAAACTAATTCCAACTTATTATTTACGTTTTCTCGTGTACAACTGGCGGTGTGCGCAGAGAAGTATACGGATCCCTAATCTAAACAAATATTTCTTCCCAAAATATGAATTTTCTCGCTCTCTAATTGATTACTATCTCTTACTTTTGATCTATGATAGTCCGTTCTGAAGTCCTTAAAACATTTCTTAGTAAAGATTTCCTTGCACTCACGAACCTCGTCGTACTTGACTTTATGAACGTATCGGCTTTGATTGAAGCAGACGCTCTCGTTAGAGGGAAACATAAGCATCACGTCCGAATCCAAAATCTGGAAATAAAATTAATTTTAAAAGTTATGGATTTGCTTAACACATAATGAATAAAAATATAACCACATACTTTATTCGTTTCATTCTGCGACGCAGATGATGATGGTTGAACTCCAAGTAGAAGGATAACAAATAAGCTCAGAGCGATCCTCGGGAAGATTTTTTCCATAGTCAAACACCCGTTAAATCTGAGTATGTACTCACACAAGAAAGGTCCACCCAATATTAAATCATAAGCATGGAAAATGACTATTATTCAAGTATACCTTTTCTTCTTCGCTTTTGATTGTTGTCCGTAAAGGCAGACCACAATATAAAAAAAAATGTGGTGCGCTACTTAATCTTTGCAAAAAGAGAGTTCTCAAATCAAGATATAAGAATTGTTGATAGAAAAATGTTAACTTTATGACCATAATTAAGTTGAGCATAATCTAGGACCAATGCATTTTTTAAAGTTGCAACAAATACGTCCTAAATAAGTTGACAAACCATTCATCATTATATATTCAAGTAGTAGTCATCATTTGTAATACTTTTTGTCAATTTCTTTTATTGTTGTTTTGGTATGGAAGTTCATAAATACTAAATTAAACATTTATATAGATCAAGAATACAATACAACTATTATATGTTACACCATTTTATTACCTCCACCGAAGGAGGTATTGTTTTCACAAGCGTTGGTTGGTTGGTTGGTTTGTCAGCAGGATAACTCAAAAAGTGCGGGACAGATTCGGTTGAAACTTTGTGGAGTTGTTGGAATGCCCAACGAACAAGTGATTAAATTTTGGCATCTCTGAGTGCTTCTTTAAGATGCAAAATGAGCTAAATACTAATAAATATTCCAAGTTAGCCTACTCTGCCAATAGATGTCGCTATGCTGTGCTCTCCTCTTTGATGACGTCAGTTTATTTTTCTTTCCATGTACCTCTAGAGCGTAAAAATAAAGGAGCAGTATGTAGATTTAAAGGGACAGTGCGCAGAGGGTTGGAAATGACAAAAAGACCAAGTGATTCATTTGGTGGGGATCGGCGGAGGTTTGCACTCTCTGATTCTTCTAGTTATCTTTCCATTCGATATGAAGTAAATTAACCCTGCGGAACAAAAAAAACCAATATATTGCATATAATCAAATAAATTGGCTGATTCTTAATTAAAATTTTAGTTCAAGTTTATAAAAAGTATCCAATTGTGGCTACTGGTTTGGCAATTTTGATCAAATTCAATGGTATAGGGAGAAACTTATACATGTAAGTAGTATCACTCTTAAAGTAGGTAAGCACAAAACCTGACGTAAATATCTATGTTCCGAACATTTTTGAAAATGTCTATTTTATCATTATAAACATTTTTGTTCAAAATGCACCTAAATACTAGCAAAATAATTAGGAATCAAACCAAATAGTAAAGTTTATTATGAACTTTCATTCCTTATGAAATCAACAATCAAGTGAATCGAACAGTGCATTGATAAAAATTTGTAGTAAAAGTTGCGTAGAAAAGAGCCTACTAGTCGGTATAAAAAGAAGTACCAAATAAATATTTGTTATTTTGATAAACTGATACAACCAAATAGATTTATTCCACTCATACTGATAATTTTGTATTTTGATAAAACCCTACTGACTACTTGGTTTGCAGTCAATCGGCAGCGATACATTAACAAATGAACGCAAATCGTGTTTTATAATTATTTTGTTACTAACTTTGTACAAGTTCATCAAGCCTTTGAAAGTTAGTAAATAGTGCTAGATTGACACGTTCAAGACATGGCAATTATTTTTGTAAGTTAATTGATTTGATATAACAGAAACAAATATAATTGAACACTATCCCATGCATTATATTTTTTTGTTCCCGTGCGTTAAATTAAACTCGGGCTTTAAGAAAACTTCTCCAAGTTCTACCCTGTGAGCACACTCCTATTACGATCTAAAGAATAACGATATCAATATGAATCAAGTAAGAATAATATGATCGACTACACTTTTACAGAGTATCACACCGGATTACAGAAAAAAAGTAATCCATTTCTTAAGTAACAAACAAAAATAGTTAATTGCTATTTGCCTATTTGCTGATATACAAAAAGTTGAATTTTACTCAAACAGAGTCCCAAAATTGTATAACAACTTTTTCACTATTATATTTTGGTAATCACTTTCAGAGTATTTCAAAAATAATTCAGATCTAATATTGGTGCGTCTATAACTCAATTTGATTATTTTCATACAGAACAAACTACGGTTGTAAAAAAAATTGTGGTTGCATAGGGTTTTCAACTTCAAAATATTATTTAACACAAATGAAATTTTTGAATGCAAGAACTTTTAAATTGTAATTTCTATTTTTAACGAAATAAATTATAACTATCAATAATTGACTGAATAACATTTGCAGCTGTATTGATAAAAGAGTCTTTAGGTCTCTAGAGACTTTTTTAGAGAAAAAAAAAACAATCATACAGATGCCCTTTTCAAATTACAACGATTTTATCCCTAAAGCTTTACAATCTTTACACATACATAATACATATATATATATATATATATATATATATATATATATATATATATATATATTATATATAATATATAGATATATATATATATATATCTATATATATATTATATATTATATATATATGTTCTATATATATATATATAAGATATATAACAACTGATGTCCAAAAACGCAAAGAAAGCAGTTTTATCAGTTGATTCTACAGCAACCATCCAATATTGTCGATAGAATCATTTGGACGGACAAAAAGTTCTTTTGTCTCCATCAAAAACTGCATCTAAAAAACGACGGAGTGTAGACAAATGAAAATCCTCAAAATATCTACGAAACAAAAGATAATGATGTTGACATTATGATCTTCGTTTCCATTATTAATGGAATTGTTCCAATCGTTCATGCATTCCTTGCTGATGATGATCATTTGACACCGACCAATGATGTTTTATACCTCAGATTGCTCCAGGACAAAATTGCTGCACCATTCTGCAACTCGTTCTTCACTTTGGTGGATGCTAGACGGCGCTCCACCACATTGCACAAATGCAGTTTTAGTATTTCTAAATAATAAGTATATATCGAGTCAACAGCAGAAGGACAGAACATCTCTGGCCAGCTCATAGCCTATATCTCAACCCTTCGGACTTCCACTTCTGGGCTGCAGCACAAACTCATGTTTTTATTATTTAAAAAAAAGATTCCATAGAGTCTTTCATACAATATGTTCAAATCTTGGCCAAAGGACATAGCCTAAGACACGGTAAAAAAGGTTTGCAAGAATGTTCTGAAGCTTGCGTCGTTTTGTCTTCAAGCTGGAGGGTGTCATTTTCAACAACTTTTGTAAGCCTTGTAGAAAATGTGCCACTTACGATATAAAACTATAAATGTTTTAATAATAATATTCTTTTTCTTTAAAAAAATTGTATCTATAAGATAATTTAGAGAGTTTCAGTACTTCTAATTCGCAACTTAATAAATACATTTCTTGTGAAACACATACACACACACACACACTATATATATATATATATATATATATATATATATATATATATATATATATATATATATATATATATATATATATATATATATATATATATATATATATATATATATATATATATATATATAGAGAGAGAGAGAGAGAGTATCGTTCCCTACCGAGCGTGCGAGTAATATATTACTTAGTTATATTACAGCGACTAACTAGAGAGAACAAACATATTAGATATTACTTTCAAGTAATAACTAATATGTAATATCCTAGTTACATATTACTTTCGTGAAAAAATATTCGACAGGCATTTTGATGAAAATTAATGAACTGTGAATGTATGTAACGTCACCCAGTGGACATAATCCTGCTCATTAATGAAATTAAAAATGCACGTTAATATTGATATTTAAGACAGGGGATTCCATTAGATCCAAACACACAGAACACCCTTTTCGTTATTTATGGAGGATTTTATCGTAAAGAAAATATGTTCATCAAAGCCCTCGAGCCCCGCATGTCGATTGAGGCTTTTAGGATTGAAACCAACCGCCAACCCTAATTAGGAATGAGAGGAATCCTAATTTACAATATTTTACACCCCAAGCCCTCGGTTCCCGCCTGCCGTTATGGGCTATTATTTAGGGTTGAAACTCATCACCAAAACTGGCTAAGTATAAAAGGAGTCCTTAGTTTCAATCTCATACACCCCAAGCCCTCGGGTCCTGCCTGCTGATATAGGCTATTATTTAGGGTTGAACCCCACCGCCAACTCTAGCTAGGTAAAAAAGGAGTCCTTACTTTCAATATCATACACCCCAAGCCCTCAGGTCCCGCCTGTTGCTACACCAACACCGTCCAGTGCTCCAGTGGAAAGGTTATTTAGAATGGGATGTCTAGTTCTTACTCCCAAACGGAACAGACTATCTGACGGACGATTTGAAAGGCTCTTGATTTTAAGATATAATAATGTTTTCACCAAAGAATCATGAAAGAAACTTATTTGCATATATGTATGTACTCGTAGTATATTGTACTTTTTATTTAATGCATAAAAAATGTCAATTTTGTACGTATAGAAATATAAGAATATATATGATAGTTTTAAGTACGTTTAATTGGGGTGTATGATATTGAAAGTAAGGACTCCTTTTATACCTAGCTAGAGTTGGCGGTGGGTTTCAACCCTAAATAAAAGCGTATATCAGCATGCGGGACCCGAGGGCTTGGGGTGTATGAGATTGAAAGTATGGACTCCTTTTATACCTAACCAGAGTTGGCGGTGGGTTTCAACCCTAAAAGCCTCAATCGACATGCCGGACCCGAGGGCCTGGGTTGGATAATTAAACCTATGCCTCTCATATTGTCAGAAGTCATTTATTTAGTCTTTGAATTCACCGACTTTATCATATTTGAGCCATGTGCTCACTTTATAATATTGCAATAACATATATAGGATTATTATAAAAATACGAACTAGGTTGGTGAGGATTTTAATTAAGGCATACCACCAAATTCCTATACTAGCCAAAGACAAAGAAAAAACTGCTATTTCAACCCATTGTGGATTTTATCAGTACCTGAGAATGCCTTTTGGATTAAAAATGCCACCAGCTCATTCCAAAGAATGATTGATAAGGTATTAAAAGATGAAAAAGGTTGTTTTGCTTATGTTGATGATATATTAATGTTCATTAAATCAGAAAAAGAACATCATCAATAAATTCAAAGAGTATTGGATCTATTAAATACAAATGGGCTTAGCTTTAATATGGATAAAAGTCAATTTTGTTTACCTGAATTAAATTTTCTTGGATTTACAGTTAGCAACAAAGGTATTAGACCAATGCATCATAAAATTTCAAAATTAAAGCAATTATCCCAGCTGCAAACAGTAAACGAAATGAACAAGCTCATTGGCATGTCAAATATTTACAGAAGATTTATTCCCAATTTGAGTGATTTTTTGCGACCATTTTATGGAGCCATTGCAAGAAGAAAAAAAATGATTCAATTGCCTGGAATAGGGACCTGACTGATGCTTTTCGTAGGATCAAGGATGGGTTAGATAAAGTTACAACTCTCGCACATTACATTTCAGGGCAGAAATTACGAATGTGTGTGGATGCTTCAGACACGGGAATAGGAGCTGTACTGGAACAAGGAGAAGGGTGTAAGTTTCGCCCTCTAGCATTCTTTAGTCGTGCTTTAGTGGAAAGAGAACAAAGAAACTCTGCATTCGCGAGAGAGCTTTTGGCAGTAAGGGAAGCAATCAGGGATTTAGTCATGATATAGAAGGCAGATCAGTTGTTTGCTTCACAGATCATAAGCCGCTCATAACGGCACAGCTAACATCTATGTATGGTAAAAAACCATTTAATCTACATTTGGCTTTGTCCTACAAAAGTTAACATTTTTGCAAAAAAATAATGAGGAAACGAAAATTTTCAATATTTTAAAATATATCCTAAGGAAAATTTTATATACAAATCAGTATATAAACAAACCTGTATACCGTTGTAACACAGATTCCACAATGTGAGGCTGTGTTATTTACATTGCTAATATATGCTGATAGTAAAAAGTGCCTAATAGTTTTATAACTAACAACAACTTTTATTTATCTACTCAAATCAAGGCACTTCTGATTTTTCCTACTTTTATTGACTTATTTCTCTTGAAAACATTTGACTTGTGATATACATATTTACAGAGCAGAGACCACATATGGGAATTCGATATTCGTTAGAACGTTATTATCATTTTCCATTGTTAAAAAACAAAAACGGTTTCGATTGGTAGAAATAGATTATATCAGAATCTTGATATCCCATAAATGTATTATATTTCCTCACTTCCTCGGTCGACGATTTTTTGGGAATCTACCGAATATTTATAGCGTTTTCAATTGGTAAAAATCAACCAATATCGATGTGTCACATAACTTGCGTTTGACTATCAATACCAGCATTATATTATCTAATGAATCCCTGTTCTGTATATTTATTAACGGGTGAACAATGGCTTTGTAATGTGACGTCAGATTGTGCGAATATTAATGTTGCTACAAGATGAATAATGATTTTGAAGAAAGCCAATAATCAGTTTAATATCTAATGAAGAAGTCTCAGAGTTCACTCGACTGACGGTGATTAGGCCTATTCTCTTCAAAATGGAACTAAAGGTCTCTTCCTCACCGATCCTTGCTCCTATTTAAAAGTTTAATTGAACAGTGGGATGCCAAGGATTAAGGATTAATTATTTGTGCCATTATTGTATCCGACGGTTTTTGCAATCTGACGTCACGACAAATAGATTGTTAAAAGCCATTGTCAAATCTTTACTAACCTGATACATATAAATAAATAAACTCTGTATTTATCTTTATTTTACTCAATCTATTAGGCTCCATAATTATTTATCTCTTAGTTTGGCGAGAAAGAAAAATATATAATACAAAAGACTATGACTGTTAACCTATTTAAGAGTATAATTTTCCTACCATAAAGCTTTAACACATCATGCATACATCAATGGCAAGTACTTAATTATTTTTTTATGACATTAATCGTTCTCTTTGTCTCCTTTATTGATATTCATGATGGGGCAAATGATTTACGATGAGAAACTATTACGGCCAAAAGGTGTGTTTTTATTAGGAAATAGTGTTTTTGTTTCGTTTACATACACACACTTACACAAACACCTTTATAATAATGATATGCCAAATTGATTGAATGAGTTACAGGTGTGTACAATCCTCCATGTACACAAAAATCATTACTCTCGTTTATGGATATGAAACCCACTATTAATATTAATACAGGATGAAAGTCCATTAAAAGGTTTAAACAATAGAGTAAAATCTCTTTAGACAAAAATAATCCTAACGCTGGATGAAAAGGATGTTACCATTTTTTTACAGATAAAGTAGTAAACATATTGTTGGATCTTGATAAGACATTAGCAAAACGGGGGGGGGGGCAAATATTTGCAAATATTGCTACTTCCTTCCTTTTTTGCAAACTTTTTTATTAACATTATGACCGTACTAAGTATAACATTAGGTTGTAAAATACACATATTGTTAGATGCAAAAAAATATAAAGTTCGTGTTAAAGAAATGTTAAAAGTATTCGTATCATTTGTATACCTATTCCCATCTTCCTATTCTTCATATTAGAGCCCAACTGCTCTAACGATTTTTGCAAACTCGGTTCTTACAACATTTACAACCATTTTGTGATTTGTATATCTTATTCTTGTAGAGTTGGTTAGTTCAGACTTTATTACTCATGGGGATATAGAAATTAAAATACAAGCAAAAAATTAAGAACCCAATCACACAAATTTCCAATTTGAGTAAACTTTTCATTAATACTCATTAAGGACCATAGTTAACCAATGAATTAATATGTCTTAAAATTGGCTTTCGATTTTATTTCGAATGGAATATTAATATTTGAAAAAATCAACATTTTCGGTTCCCCAAGATATCGTATTTATATACCTTTTCGTCCAAGCGCATAAACATATATTTATCTTTCGCATCTACAAAGAAAAATATAACTATAACTATTAAAAAGAAGAAAAAAATGATATTGTTTGGACAACTGTTAGATATTAGAGCTTATCCATTAACAACGTAATTATTTGACGAATATTATATCCAAAAAGATATTTTTTTTCATTATTTCAACATTAATCGAGAGATAATATTTTATTTATAAAAAATAAAATTGGAAAAAAGTATTAAAAAATAATTATGAAAAATTTATAAAATATATACTCCCGTTGTATGATAAAATTCATGGCAAGCCTACAAATGATTTATTTGATGGGGTAGTATTAATTTCTATTATATTTTTCTCATATCATGAGTAACCATATGTAAACAATCATTAACTTTATAAAAGTTATCCGGGAGATATGACGCCTTTAATATTTTGGTTTTGAAATACCCTTTCGTCCTTAAAGGGTTAAAATACAACCTACAATTGGATAGTTGCTTGTTACAGATGAATTGCAATTATTCGAGATGTAGTGTATATTACAAGTTTTTATTATAAAATTATCTCACTCCTGCTCACTTGCATCTCATTCATCATACACTATCAATGAACATAAGAGGATGGCAATGTGTTGATTGACTTCTTGGTTATCTTTGACTTTGACACCCAATGAAACTCTAAACTTTAATGTACCTTGACAAAAACACCATACATATTTTTGTCTATTTTGTTTTATAGAATGTAGAGCTCAGATGATATATCCCGCCAATAGTACATTTTACAAATTATCGGTATCAGGGACTTTTGGCACCGATAGTTGCCGAAATATATAGATAGCTTGTGTTTAAAAAAATATCTCTAGAAATATTTTTGATTGCACTTGAGGGATATTAAATCCATGTTGATTTATTTTTAAATAATCCTTAAAACTTCTGTATAATTAAATAGATGAGAAGAAACTAAATATATTTTTCAGGGGCCATAATAGTGATAGAGCTTGAAAAAGTCCTGGAACATAAAGCTTTGCTTTAATTTTCCGTTGCAAGAAATGACAATAATATGTTTTGTATCTACATATGTACGTATAAAGTTTTTTTATTTATTTTGCCAATATGATTCGACAGATTTGCATCCGACTGAGTATAAATAAGCAGGTTGTTTATTTTATATTATCCAACTTTTGTTCGACACTTTTTTCTTCAATGATGGGCTATAAATATAGGTACACATTCAGCCGAAACTATCAGTTCATTAATCGGCTATTGCTTCTTACGACAAAAAATGTATCGGTATGACATCGGCCATACAAAATCCACTATTGGTCAACATCGATTAGGTTTGCATACGACAGAATATGAATTAGCACTATAACATTGAAATTTGTTCATCAAACCTGGAATACTCTTTTCAATGATGCCGATCAAGATTGATCTTTCCGTCTTGGGAGTGGAACCTGTGCCCTAAACATTGAGAGGTGAGTACGCTTCCACAAGCTAACGCGCTCCCATGTAATTACCGAACTACTTCAAATATGTATAAACATATGTATATAACAAAACAAGGATAAATAGTTTAGGTTGAAGTTAAATTTATGAACTAAAAGAGAATTGCTCAAATTGCATAATATTCAAGTAGTTCCAGACACATTTTTCTTTTAAATATATCCATAAATGAAGTCTCCAATCTAATTTGACTGTCGTAATTTTTTTGTTAAGTTTATATATAAATCCTCAGCATATCAAATTCATTCAGATATTCATTTAGAAATTTATTTCTAAAAAACAACATATTTTTTAATAACTATTTCATACTTTTGTTAATGTTTGGAACGAGCAAATAAATATTCTATAATTAGTCATATCAAAGCTATTTGAAAGTGCATTAAACTATACATTATCGTATGTATGTACAATTCCTTTGAAAATAAATCAAAAAATTGAATTAAGGAACGGTATTTTCTATTTTTAATTGCCATAAGCACTCTTACTTATTTTTGTACTCTTATTTTACGCTCCGGCAAATTTAGATCATTAAGGACGAGTTCATAAAACTAAAAGCTTGTTGTATAGCCTACATGAGTACTTAGCCCTACATATTATGTCAGTGCATTGCGTGCATCTCATCCACTTAAAGTGTTGATTAACAGACGTAAAATTTATACATTAACTAAGTTTATGTATTAACGTCTTATTTTATTAGTAGGGTAGCTATACATCAAGAAATTAAATATTTTTGCAATAATTAATATATTTAATAATAATAATAATTTTATACACATTTTACGAATTCAAATGTAATTTCCTGTATTTTTTTCAAATTTTATCAAACAAATTGTAATACATTGGCATAAACAACAGTACTTTCAACAGGCTTTCTTAAGATTACGTACACATACTTTACTTTGCTTTTGAACTTTTGGTTTTTATAACATAAGAATGCCGTCTTTTGCTAATTGTTGTCAAAATTTATTGTAAAGAAGTTGAATAAACTGCATATCGAAAAAATAAGAATTATACATATGAAGTGCAGTTATTGACAAAAAAACAAAAATGGAATATTTTCATGCAGAGGTGCGTTCTAAAACAAATGAGGCACAAAAATGTTTATTACTCTTATTAAAGCTTTATCTTTAAGACCCAAAAAGCATGCAATGCTATTGATGTAGGCTTCTTTACAGCAAAAAAATCGTAACTTTATTATTTTTATATAAAAAATACTTACAACCATATAAAGAACAAAAGGTAATAATCATAAAATAAGCTTTATATACTAACAAAAAGGCTGTTCTCGCAACTCAACAAAAAGAATGACTTTTTCATTCGATAGCACTGATTTCTTTATTTTCTTTTCAGAGAGGTGATCCATTTATCAGCAGATATGATGAAACAAAATAAACGTTATATATTATCTTACTTATGACATTTTTATTAAATTAATACTAATAGGTGAACGTAAGTGACAATGCTCAAATCTATAGGTCTTTTTATGCGAAGGACTGGCGTAAATTATCTCTTAACTTTTGAAATTCAGGCTTCCACTTTGTATTTTTATTTTTTTTTTTTTTTATTGACTTTATTGATTAGAGTTATTGTATATATAATTAAACATTATAGTTTAACATTAAAACCCTAAACTAAAGTCATAACAGAATGAATCTACAAATAAAATATACAATTAATCAAAAGCAGTTACAACAATAAACCTATCTCTATCACGTAAAATAATACTTAAGACAAAACATACACAATTAAATAAAACTTAAAGAACAAACATTGAATGTAGAATTACTAAAGTTCATAAAAATTTAATGTTAAAATTTTAAATGTATGATTAAAACTCGATAAAGTTTTCCTCTCTGATTCTTCGGAAACCATTATATAGTCTTAATAGGCGTCTCAGAAACCGTAGGCTCACCTTTGAGCCGTTTGGGTAGAAGCGTAGAGTGTCTCCAGCGTAGCTCCAATTCGTCCCTGAGAGATCGGGGATCCTGACGGTGAGAGCCGAGTAACGGGCCGAAGAGGACATTAAAATAGATCTTAAGGCGCTTTGATCCAGGGGTTGAGCCGTCGAGAGTTTTTCTGCGATCATGGCACGGACACTACAGAGAGCAAACTCAATAGCTTTCGACTTAGAGTTGCCGTTGTTGGGATTGGAGGTTGTTCCGAATAGAAGTATTGGTGTGATATATTTTTGGCTTAAATTCTTCAGATTTAACTTAAGGAATTGCCTTATTATGGTAAGAGATGGACAGCTGGAAAAGGCATGATATACAGTGTTGTATAATTTTCCACAATCCTTACAAGGAGTTGTGAAAAATAGCACTCCTGAGGATATTTGGAACTGAGCAGTGAAGCGTTTGTCATATTTGACTTTTTTAACAGAGGACATTATCCTATATACCCATGTTTTAGGAAGTTGCAGATCTTTTAAAAACTTTGACGCTATTTTATTTGCTTCCTTTTCGTGGGACTCTTCGTAGGACATTCTTAAATGCCAGGGCATGGGAACTATATGGTGATCAGCAGCCCTTTTTAGCTTAAAAGAGAATTTTCCGCAATTAAAAATAGACGATTTGTTTAAGTCATGATAAGA
Organism: Caligus rogercresseyi; assembly: GCA_013387185.1. Classification (NCBI taxonomy): domain Eukaryota; kingdom Metazoa; phylum Arthropoda; class Copepoda; order Siphonostomatoida; family Caligidae; genus Caligus; species Caligus rogercresseyi. The sequence continues at coordinate 22,890,327 of CP045890.1, forward strand.
TAAAATGTCCCCCTCGAATGCTTCAAGTTCTAAAATTTTGGGTTCCTTAAGATTTGTAAAAAAGAATTTCTTGTGATGATTTTCACGTATGATGTCTATTGTGGATGAAGAATAAAATGACGGTTGTCCTTTCCAAAGGATTCTTTGGGAGGCAGCTAGGGAAGTAGAAAACCGTTCCACTCTCTGATTCATGGAGTCCGTACCAATCATGAACCAATTGTATGCAGGGTGCAGAGTGAAGTAGGATCGCCATTCTTTTCCCGGATTTCTTGAAAGGTCTATACATATCTTTTTATAAATCCTGGGAATAATCGAAGAAAGGTTCGAGAGTCCGCCACCCATATAACACTTGGGTCTCTTGAGTGAGGGAATGTAGCTTTTATGGAAAAGTTTTCCTAGTGATATATTTTCTTCCTCGAGTGCTTTCTCTGCCAGCCATGGAATGGCTGTTGCTTTGTAAAGCGTTGCTGGAACAATTTTGTAATTGTACAAATCGATCCTTTGTTGTAGGTTTAAATTTCTCCATTTCGATAGATTGACGTCTATTAAATGCTTCAAGGAAGACCAATTGCTCAGTGATGCACCATGTCTGTCCCAAGTTATTCCCAGAATTTCCACTCTGTCTTTGATTTGAAGTGAGGCGACCTGAAGTCCTAGCGAGGGATTCCAATTTCCAATGGGGAGAACCGTTGTTTTTTTAAATTAATTTTTAGTCCTGATCTTGATTCATATTTTTTGAAATGATTAAATATGACTTCCAAGCGTTTAATTAATTGCGGTTCTGTTTTTGCTTCTATATAGAGAGTAATATCGTCTGCATACATATCTATGATATGTTTACAGGATCCGAAGTCAATCCCACAACCTTTAAATTTTTTTGCTACCGAATCACTGAGATCCTTAAGACCAGCAGCAAACAAAAGAGGCGCTGATGGACAGCCTTGACGACAGCTTCTTTTCAAGGCTATGGCTTCACTGTTAAGATCACCCATAGTCACAGTTGACGTCCCATTGAAAAGAAGTGCTCTTATCGGATTAAAGTACTTTTTTGGGAGAATCTTCTTTACAGTTTTCATAATGTGCCCATGGAGTATCGTATCGAAAGCTTTGCAAAAATCGATTGCAATTATTGCTCCGAACGAGCCTCTCGATTGTGAGGATTCTATTGCAGTTTGTATGTTTTTAGACACATCCGATATTTTCCTCCCCTTAAGAAATCCTTTTTGCTCCGCCCCCAATTTCATGTTTAAAATAGGCTCAATTTCCTGAGCAATTATACCAGACAATATCCTGTAGGTCTCATTGAGCACCGTAATAGGCCTCCAATTGTTTATATCGGTGGGTGTTCCTTTTTTGGGTATTAAGACTATTCTTCCTTTGGTAACAGGTTTAGGGAGTCTTCCCTTAAGCTCCATCTCTTTTCCAAGTTCGAATAGATAAGGAACCACTTCATCGACACATTGGGTAAAAATTCCTCCTCCCAAACCATCCGGTCCACTGGCTTTGCTATTATTAAAATATTTCTTTATATAAGTACGTATAGTCTCTATAGAAAAGATTGAAAGCTGTCCACGTCTAGAGCGAGGAAAATGCACTCTTTCCGCTTCAAAAATTCTTTGAAAACGCTTGTGAAATCTTCGAAGTATTTCTGTGGGGTCCGTAATTTCTTGACCATGCTCAATAATTTTAGTAATAAATGAAGCTGAAAATAAATCCTTTTGAAAGAGTTTCTTGAGTCTAAAATTAGCATTGGTTTCCAACTTGATTTTACATTTAAAATCAACTTCCTTAATTTCCATGAGACGATATAAGTTGGTGGTGTCAGAAGTAATTGAACGTAAAAATAAAGACCCATTATTTAAAACTTCTTCGATTTCTTCTTGGAATGTATTTGATGCTCGGTTGTTTTTACGAATAAAATGAGATGTCAAGGACTTAATTGTATTAGTTAAAATAAAATGATGTTTCCTAGCGTTAAAAGAGGGGTTAAAACGATAGGTTAAAAACAATTTCATTTTCTTAATAAAAGATTCGTCCATGATTAACCATTTGGGGATTCTAAAACGCTTTTTGGGTCTAGAGTATTGAATATCAATAAAAATAGCTTTATGATCAGAGCTTGGTTGGGGTCGGTATCGTGCATCTTTGAACAATGTCAAAATTATAGGAGGAGCCAAGGCCAAATCAATGCGCGAAGATTTATTACCAGATCTCCACGATACACTATCATTTGGATTTAGTTTTTTGATGGTGTCAACTAATCTTAGTTCCATCATTAATTTCGACAAAATTTGTTGATTTGGGTATCCTGTTTTGTCCATGTCTACATTAAGGTCTCCAATCATTAAATGAGGATAAATATCGTGCTTACATGCATTAATAATGGCCTGGAAGAAGCGTGTGTACTTCTTATTAGGACCATAAGTGTTTAGAAGATAAAATCCTCCTTCTTTTGTGGGAATAAAGATCTTGTGCCATTCATTTTCGGACTTGAATTCCTTAACCAATTGAGGATCTCGAATCCGTTTAGACACCAGAGAGAGAATTCCGCGATGAGTACCGTCACCCGTGAAGAAGCTGTGGTAATCTTTTGGGGCACACAAAGTGCAAGATATTGAGCAGGACGAAGATGTTATTGATCTTATGTCCTGTAGGCACAATATATCAGGGTTATACCTCATTAAATGTTTCATGAGAGAATGGCGATTTAGTTGATTTTTTCCTCCCCTAGTGTTCAAAGAAATTATCTTTCCGATCCCCATACTGAGTTTTTGGGTCGAAGAGTACGGTTGTGAAAAGTAATCGTCAATTATTTTTTGTTTTAAGGATGGCATAATGACAGTAGTAAAAATATATGGAATAGTCGGAGACTATTTCTTTTTTACTTTACTTGGGGTCTGGCCCTTTTGAGGCGAGATCCCAGAGATGGAGGAATTTCTTTTTGATAACGACCCCGACCTTGATCTTGAGGGTAGAATAAGGTCTGGATTGATATGTGATTTTATAGGTTTCATTCGGGATCTTCCGTGAACACCCTCTTCTACGATTGGTTCATGATCTACCGGCAGTTGAGGCATCTCAATCGTCTCTTCAGTTGCCTTGTCAGTTGATATAGGTAAAGCAATATTTGTTTCCAATGAAATCATGCCAACATCATTATTATTTTCTATGTTGGTAGGGTTATTAACTACATTTGAATTATGCTCAGTAATGTTATTTTGAACAACCTCTGTAACTTCTACAATTGGGGGATCATCATTCGAGTCTTCAATACTAACTACTTCGAGGGCTGGCTCAGAATCGCCCGTATTTTCCGTTTGAGGGTCCTCTGTTTGAAGAGGAGCCGAATCGACAATTTGACCACCGTTATCACTTGCCTTATTTTGGGCAATGAGCTGTTTTATTGCCTTTTTATAATCCTCTAATGTAATTCTAGCATTATTGCAGGAATGCTTAGTATGACCAATGCCAAAGCAATTTTGACACTGAAGCTTTGATCCCTTAAACTTCAATCTTATGAGTAGTCCCTGTAAGGGGACAATCTGGGGCAAATTATTAGGGTCAACAATCATTTCCACAATATAGTCCCCGTCTCTCCATATGTCTTTGTAGCTTCTGTATTTCAATTCAGCCGCTTGTATTTTATTGTGTGTATTTACAATGAACCCTTTTGGCCAGATTAAATCCATTTATGATTATAAAACATTTGTTGACTTGTTATATCACAAAGAAAATTACTATAAAACTTCGATCCAATATTTAAAAAGGCTAACATGACCACTTGATCAAGTCAGTATTTGTGAAAATGTAGGAGGTGATACTCCTATATCTTAGCCGTTTTGTCATACCTTGTTAGGGGGTTGGCTGTTATGTAGTTTGATAGGCTTGATGTATTAGCAATATTGATTAGTAAACAATAATTAGATGATTATGCTATATTTATGGTATTGTTATCACATAAATTATACTTCTTGTTCAATGGTTACAGGAAAGTGTTATTTGCTAACAAATGCATTCCAGTTATTTATGTCACTCTGACAGAACGAAGGATTTTATTTGCTACTACCAAATGAGTTAAGAATGAAAGAGTCTGGTAGGAAATAGTGGCCAACGCACAAAATGCTGTATAAAGAATATCATCGATTTCTATATTTTTATATTCTCATTACAAATTAACATATATGAATAAATACATACCACTTTTGACTATATGAGTTGAACAACTATGTAACATATGTCAGCAGCAATTTTTTTGTTCTTTTTATGTATATTCCTTCTAGGCTTTTACATCAGGGTCATCGAGATATAAATATACTTCCAAAATTGACTTTCAATACATATATTAACTCCCTGAGAATAAAAACATAAAAAACCTTATATTTAAACCTTTTAATCAATTCTGATTTGATATTTTTTGATAATTCTGAATATGCACACCATAATTAAACATTCATATTTCATATTTTTATGCTGTTGTCAATACCAAATTATTTATTGATTTGATACTCTCGGTATAAAATATCAAATGACATTATAACATTTATTGTTAAAGGTATACATAGAGATTAGAGGTACATACTCAATATATATTTTTATTGAAATGATCTCCATAATATTTAAATAATAATAATCATTAAAATGAATTCAGATAGCCAATAATTTAAAAAAAATCAAATATCACGCCAATAATATTTTTTATAAAATAATTTAAGAAATTTAAAAAAATAATTGTGGCGTGATATTATAAGTTAAAACATTTTTTTCTTCTTTCGTATCATTTCGGTATATAAGTATCAGCTTTCACTGTTAGAGGATTGCTGTCATCTGTACAAACTGGCATGCACCCGGTTATTATTTTTTCATTTATTCTCCACCGTTAAAGAAGAAATTCAGTCACGCCGTTATCAGACCACAGTGTCAGGGCTACAAGTGGTGGCCTTTGAATAGTAGGCGAAGTGTTGTGTCAATAAATATGGGGGTATAAATAAGGACTTTGCTATGGTGCCTTAATGATACTGACGCAACTATGACTATCTTATTATTTATTATTTAACGTAAAATCATATTTCTCTCCTTTGTATATATTATGCAAATAAAATAAGTACATAAAACCCAAAGCTTATTAAAACATGATTAAACTTTGTAGCTTCAAAAATATATATGCATATATCTGGTTTCTACACACACGCATATATTTATATACAGTGGTTTCTGCGATAACTTATTTTTCAAGTTGCGATAACGATAAAACGATAATTTTTTTCTCACCGCCATAAACGGGAAAAAAAATCAAAACTCAGCCTGCAGTAAACGATAAAACGATAGCGATAAAAAATTACTTGCTATAACAAAAGCGAAAAATGATAAGTACCTTTATTTAGTTGAAATATAAAAAGCATAAAGGAGCTCGATAGCAGTGCGTGCAAAGGCGTGTTCAACTCTCAATGTTGGGGGCGCAGGTTCGAATCACTGCTGGGTTGTGTTGCTGAGGTGGAGATGGAGGCAACAGGAAGAGTGCTTAATGAGGCTGCTTCACTACTGGGTTGTGTTGCTGAGGTGGAGGCGACAGGAGGAGCAGTTGATGCTGTATCATCACTGCTGCCTTACGCTGCTGAGGTGGAGGCGACAGCAGGACTTGCAAGGGTGGGACTGAGGAATCTCAGCAGTGCATCTGGAGAGAGAAGATGAGTCTAATAATAAACACTTGATTTCAAGAATAAAATAATATAAATGACAATTATAGACAATATGAACTAACACAACAAACATATAGGCTTACAACTATAATATGTTATAGAAAGGAGAGGGAAATTAATAGCATTTTGATTAACTATTACAAACTGGGAAAACGTGAGCCAAACAGATGTCAGAATATAAACAAATTTAACATTGTCACGGCTGCTGAACAAATCTAATATTTGCACATTTACCTGAGGATGGTAAGGTGGTAGTAGTTACATTAATATTATTTCCTTCCATAACATAAGAATCAATGTTCTGCAACAGAAAAACAATATGACATCATCTTTACTGTAAAATTACCTCTTTCTTTGTCGCGTTTTTCATCCTCTTCTTTTCTTTTTTTCCTCCCCTGGGCACCAGACAGTTTGGGACGTTTTGACATGTTTAGATTTTGTTTACCTGTCAAAAAACGACCATCCACCCAAGTAAACTACAAAAAGTGACTGATACTGCAGACGGGAAAAATGACTTCACAATTTTAAGCAAAGAAATAAAACTAGTTAATAAGCCTGTCCACCAATTAATGCTGATTGGAAAGATATGTTTCCAGAGCTTAAAAAGCGTTATTACAACATAACTAAGGCAGATTTCAACAATCAAATAGATTTACTGGTTTTTAACAGCTTTACCTACATGAGATAGTTTATATAAAAATAAAAAAAGAATAATGTACATTTCGTTTTTTAGCAAATGTTGACGCATATAATATAAAAATTAGGGTGAATTTCTACACAGATAATTCTCAGCATTAATGGGTTAAATTCTATACATCCTTAAAAACAATTTATTGGAGTAAACTTTGGATAATTATCAACCCTTATGGAATCTGTTCGGGATCTTAGAAAATATCATTATTTTTATACTACAGCATAATTGATAACGGGTGCTAAATGCATACAGGCTATTAGCAATACTGTTATAAGCTTTGCTAAACAGTTAACTTGGCGCCCCCTGGATGGACGGCGCCCTTAGCATTTGCCTATACTGCCTAGCTACGGGCCGGCCCTGTATATATATATATATATATATATATATATATATATATATATATATATATATATATATATATATATATATATATATATATATATATATATATATATATATATATATATTGGAGTACGTTCACATTAGTGTCCGATAAGGCTATTCGACCTGACCATCAAATCTTTTTATTACTTGTGTTGGCAGTACTTTCTTGGATTATTTTGGCATATTCAAAAAAAACGGTATGTGCACGAAACAAACAAACTATTTTACGAGTGCCGTTTCCGGACCAGAAACAGCTTTATTCAACATATACGCCGTCTGTCTTTTCTCAAAGAACGTACTATACCTAGTTGTCAAATTCACTCGACAGAACGGGGGGTAAATGCTTGACTTGAAGATTATTTTGATGACGTATTTCGATCTAAAATGGCTGCCCCCACTAGGTGAAACAACTTAATCTTTGGAAAGGAAAAAGGAAACCCACACAATACATTCCAGTGATGTTGTCATATTATTATATATATACATTTATCTTTACAACGACTTCATAAGGTATTTATTGGTATTTCTCATTTTTTTTCACTCTAGACTTTGTATTACATCTTTGGCGGCTACAGAGACAACAAGTATTCCTTCCTCCTCTCCATACTTTCTTTAAGAATATATATTTCGCCATAAAAGCAACATAGGACGGCTCACAACAGTAGTTGAGTCGAAATATGTCCCTCTTTTGTAGAGTCTATTATGCATATACTTATTAAGGGTATAAGTCATGATTAGCCAAATGGTCAGCCAAAAAAGTTGAACATGAACACTTAATCAGAGTTAAAACTAATCTAAGTCTTATACAAAAAATAATAAGAGAAAAGTTAATAGATCATTATGAATGTATATTCATATTTTTTTTGCAAAGAGAAATAAGTATTTCATGCCTATTTTAACATTGCAAATTATTATGTTAATGCCCCATACAAAAGAGACAGAGAAATAGTTCTATTTAGGAGGGGGAGGCTAAAGTTATGCATGCATATGCATTGAATAAATTGTACATAAATACTCATTAAGGAAGAAAAAAATATTCTTCAATTTTGTTAAAGACTTTAGACCTAGATATAATCGCATGCCCTAGATAATGATAAAAGAAAACAAGGTTTGAATATGTGGCTTAAATTCATGCATTAAGTATTTATAAGTACTTTTAATGATACATTGCTTTCCTATGAGATCCATACTCATATAAATGACTGGAAGTCAATTTCTGGTATGTCTGTTTTATTTCATAACTAAATTCTTAGTATTTTTTTTTTAAACCTATCTTGATGTGGGGTTTTCTAAGGATTAGCTTGAATGAAGTATTTTGGTACGTATATTGAAATGGTCTACTTTTGATGAGTTTTTTTGGTCATTTCTTGCAATTTTATAAATTGGGTTTTTAAGTTAAATTTATTTAATATATTGTTGTTAATTTTTTAGTGATTAAAATTTATAATAGCGTTTGAAGGCTTTTTGCAAGCAAACATAAAATATATATGATATGATTCAAAGTACCAGTATTGAGCATTTGTGTATGTAAGGACTCAAAATGATAAGAAAATGTCAAGACGTAGCAGATTCATCATTTCAAATTTCCTAACTTGCGTTGCAGTGCCAAATTATTTTATTCCCAAATTTATATAATGGTGGTCCTTTTAATATTTGAATATTATCATTGGTATTTTACAGTGCTCGATGGATCGAAACCTAAAGCGATCCTCCATACCTTTTAAATTGTTTGAAACCACAAAAAATGGGTCGGAATGGCTTTTCGGAACTTGAAATTTTTATTAGGAACCGTAATCCACAACGTGAGACTTTTTTTGCTTTAATTTTTCGAATATGGATTGAAGCAAGGGGCGGTCTTATTGTTTAATCAGGGGCCCAAGGGCTCATTATTTCACATTATGAATAAAAATACCAGTTTTGAGTTACGAGGGCCCCAATAAGGGCTCTTTGTTCAGGGTCTACAATTTCCTGGGATCACTCCCGATTGTACCTCATCCCCTTTCCATGTAGATAATTAATTTCTTGAAAATTGATTGCGCCCCTCTCCCGAGGAGGATTTGTGGGAAATATACGGTTGGGATGCTTGTAAAATCGTTCAGAAAGGCGATTTGGAATATTGGTCGAAGGGTCGTAACACGAAGAGGTACGGAACCAGTTAAAAATGCTTTGGTATTCGAGGTTCGGAATCATATAATCCCTTGGTTTGAAAATCGGGTTTGGAACTGAAAGGTATATGTTCGTTGTCCAGCTTATAATTAATTTCATAAAATATCAGATATTTTATAAATTTGACCACATGACGAATCATAAAGGATTGCTGAAAAAGTGAGACCTTTCTATAATGACATAGAAAAAAAGTGACTTCGGTCAGTATATAATACACCCTTTGGCTATCGAATATAAACATAAATTCCCAGGTTTGAAGCATTGATCTGCCAAGGGGTACAAGATTAATCCCCCTGAAATAGGTTTATTAAAATATGATAACGTTTTAAAGCTTGCAATTGATATGTAGTTAGATGTTATAGAGTGGATACCACTACATTTAAAAGGTTAATGATGAATTAGAAACATGAAAAATCAGGAACACGCCTCCTTGTTTGTTCTAAGTGGGTCACAATATCACTAAATTATTTCGCATATACATATTATGTATTTTATAAATATCTCTTTATCCAATCTATAGGTAAGTATACATTTCACAAATATTTCATGAAATTTCTAGGAAATATTTTCCTCTTTTCATACGTGAATGACTTCATATTTTTGCGTTAATTTATTATTCTACAATTATATACACAAATGAAAATTCAATGTTACTGTATTTTCTTACTAATATTTTACCTACATAGATTGTTGAAGCTTCACGCTTAGTAAAACAAATATTTAAAAGCGTTCGATGAAGTATATTCCTTATACTTTAAGGAGGATGTTTCAATCATATTCAAATATTAACTTAATTCATAATTGAATCACCCCTTATCAATAAGGTATATAAAAAATAGAGTTATGTTTATTAGTGAGTTTGCGAGAATGACATCCTTAACTATATGTAGGAGGAGGGGTACAAGTTTTCCACTAATATTCTGCGGATTTTGAAGATATTGTAAATGTATTGTTGCCTTGGCTACTGATTCACAAATTGTTTCCTCACTAAAAGTGTCATATTATTCATAGAAGCCGATACTGTGCAGAATGTATATCTTTGAATCCATAATATCGTAAAATAAAAGTTATTTAACGATAGATATATGCGACTATAGATTCAAAAAACCTTGGGCTTCTCTTTCTCCTCTTGACCTTATAAATGTAAACATATTTATATATTCATTGACGTTATAATCAAATAGAATAAAATTGATGTAGTTCTAAAAAAAGCTTATTAAATGATCTATAATTATTTCATATTATTTAGATTTTACTTAAATCAAATTAGTGTTCATGTTAACTTAAGAAAATTTAACTGTTATTCACATTATAATGTTATTGATTAGGACAAAATAGATGGAACTTTTGATATGATTTTTCTACATATTATTTTAACTATTTACAGGGACTTGTGTCAGGGTTAATAATCTGGAAGTATTAAAAGACTGGCACTTTTTATTCTAAACTAAATTAGGGTCGACATAATTAAAGTTAACAAACTTATTAACTCTATTATGACGTCATAGCAACTTCAATGCGAAAGAATATTTGGAATTAATAAATTTAAATGGCTGATTCTAATTTAACAATCCCAAAAGAATAGCTTGAATCTCAAATCTCGTATTGTTGCAATGCTTGCCATTAGATAAATAGTTGTTAAATATGGCATAGTATTTGCAATTTGAATTCATTAGAGATAATTAGTGAAACATAACTACTCGATACACTCATTAAGTAATACATATAGTTGAAAGTTAAAAAACCCTGCATCGCAACTACTCGCCAGGCTTTTTAAACGGTTATTATTAAAACAATGATGTATGCATAACTTATCTTATATATTGTGAAATTATATTTTTTTATCCTGGAGTTGATATATCAATATAGTTTAAGTCTCAACAATAGAGATAACAAAAAGGTATTTCTCACAAACTCGTCTATAAACATAACTTCTTCAGGTTATATAAATATATAAAATAAATATACAAAATATAATTGTAACCTTGGTGTAGATGATTGAAACAGGGAAATTCTTTTTTCCCGGCCGGACTCTATCCCCATTATCCGAGCAGGGATTCTCTTAATAAACATATTTAAAATAATACTTTTATTGTTTCACGCATCACAAGGCCAAATTTCACTTGAAAAACAGCAAATCATTGAACTCCTCCCTAACAAAAATAAAATCATCCCTCCACCTGTTCAAAGAACAGACTTCTCAATAAGGGCACAAACACTATTTGCACACGGAGAGGAATAATATCCCTTCTCCTTGTTTGCCTTATATTACATAATGTACATACACTTGGAAGAGCGTGTTTCCCCTTGCTAAACATGATGTTTAAAATAAATGACTTAGCAAGAAAAATTATAATATTTCTTTCGTTAATAAAAACGTTGTATTAAATAATCTATGTATAAGAGTAATTATAAATTATATAATAAAAATAATAGTTTTTTCGTCAAAAAATAAATATATACATACAATAAGATAAGTTAGGACAATAAAAAGGATTAATAATATTATGAGATATGATAATTATGAATAATAAGAGGGGGAGGGGTGTAATGACTATATAAATAATAATTATAATAAGGCACATAAGTATAATGATTAGGATAAACGGCACAAAATAACATTGTTTTAAAATCCAATATTGAATGTAATTATAAGGGTAATTGGATAGGGAAATACTTGACTTAAATTATTTTTTCTCTTTTACGAATGAATTAAACCCGTTTGATGATATTTTCTTCTTTTTGAAAAAAGGATATATTTTATATATGTATATAATTATATATAATATAATTAATGAATAACCAAGACTAAGCTCATCATCTCATTCATTCTCAAAGAAGGATTCGTAGCTGAGAATAAATGAGATTTTTGAAGAATAACAATATTTAAAAACAAAACAAATCCTTGTAAAGGATTGGAGCCCCTTAAAATATGTGGCATAATAGTATCTTTAAAATAAGTAATACCAAAAAAGGGCCCTGTATAAAGAATATAGGAACTGAAGAGACTAATTGTCGGATAAAATATTAGTACACGGTTGGCAATAAAGAAAGGAAGCAACGTGAAAGAACGTTTATAGATGTCATATAAAATAAATATTTATCTAAATTTATCGATTAACGTCATATTATAGATATATTACTGCTATGAATTTATAATTTATAGATTTATTTCGAGTGTGTTTTTACTTTCGTATATTCATTCCGTCGCAAACAGATAGTCTGAAGGAGTAAATGAAAGGTTACGGATGGGCACACGTTTTTGGAACCTACAATATTTCTCATACCCACATTTTGTGGACAGCAGGTGTTCATGGCATTCCTGTTAAAATGCCAGCTAGAGGGAAATTATCATTTTTTACCAGAGATCTGATGCAACAGGCAGTTGTGGGCTAAACACTGTCCCAATTGCTGTTGTACTTGATCTGCTAGAGTCCATTTCATGGTAACTCCATCAGCTTTTATCTATATTTGCTAGGAAAGTAGGCTTGGAGGAAGGGGCATTTTGTAAGGTGGGTCAGAAACCCAGCCCATTGCGATAGGCCCTCGTATACAGCGAAAAGGGACTCTGACAGAATAATATTCCTTATTGCCCACAAAAAAAAACAGGTATTATAAAAAAGTGCAAGGAATACTATAATACCTTAAAAGGAAACATGCCATCCAAATATGATAATTTTTACATCAAAAAGGGTATTCAAAGAAGGCTTTCAAATATCAGAATCCCTTAACAATATTGAATCGAAAATAAGAAATTGAATTTGTTCATTGTAAATGTGTAATGGATATTGGCAAAGCTCCACATTTACTTAGTTTACATATTTCGTCATATTACTACTTTTGCAAAAGTATAAATATAGGATAGATGTTCTCTTTGATGATAACCTCAAAGTCCATAGGCGTAAAAGACAGATAGATGGGACCAAGTAAGTAATTGAACCTTCTTGAAATGCTGACTATTTGAGGAGGTTTGAGAATAAATAGTTACACATTCGGTCAATTTCTGGACCAAGTTTTCATATTTAGGTAATATTGCGAAGAAATTGTTTCATATATGGACATTTCGAGATTATACTTTTTTATGAAGAAGGCTTCAAAACGATATCTTACTATATTTATTGCACCCCAAATGTAGAATAAACGATTTGTTTCGGTATGAAATCGAAATCCGGAAAAAATTCCTTTCATACGCCTCTCTTTCTACGCCTTTTTATAATACATTTTATCCTTATTAATACTCAAATATCTATATTGTTAGATAATAAGTCTAACCTTTTAAAAATAATAAATATGCTATTTAACATTCTTCGTCGTGTCTCCCTTTCTTTAGTACTTATAAATTTTAATTACTGATCTTGAGGAGGTGGAGGAGGAGGACTTGTTGAGACATTGAGGTAGACATTTGGAAACTTGAAGGAGGCACCTCTGGAAGGAGGACCCCCTCTGGAGGAGGACACATCCTTGGAGTCGGAGGAAGAACTAATGATGACAACACTATCACTGCAGCAGCAGCTCGTTTCATCATGGATGGTGAACGTATCATTGTGTTTATGGGGTGGAGGAGAGGATGAAGACTCTAGATAAATGTCTTCCTCCGCGGAACTATCGTCCGCGAAGGGTATTTGAGCTAGCTCAAGGTCCGAGAGATTCATGACGGACTCTCCGCCGTCCCTTGGAGAAGGAGGAGAATCCTCAATACAAAAGAAGGGTTGACGATGTCGAAGGAGGGGTAATTGAGCCAGACTACTTGAATCCCTTGTTTTATTTAAGATAGGCCCTTCTCCCTTGTCATGAGGTCTTTGAGGGGATGAACCAGAGGAAGTAAGAGTACCAGGGAGGGAGGGATGGGAGGCATAGAATGCTGTTGATGATAAAAGCCTAGGATCCGAGGTCTGCTTCTTTTGTTTCTTACGAGATCCTTTGTCGTCTTCATCATGCCTTCGTCGCACAAGGACGACTCTTCGCTCTGAGTCTAATTCGTAGCACTCTCCACCGCTTAACTCCGGACTGGGATGATTTGTTCGACCCCTTTGGTGACTCGGGCACCCCAACGGGAGCATCCATGCATTCGCACCTATAAACGAGAATTAATAAGAATAATATAAAATCCATTCTGTATTTTTTTACATTGAAAACAGATGTAGTGTTTCCTTATAACTGTGAGACACTCATAAGGTTAACTGTAATATTTGTGTAATGTTTAAATAATTGCTAATTAGATAAATATTTTTAAAAGTTATGAATAAAGATATTAAAAAGACTCTTCGGATACTTTATAACTAGAGTGTAGACATATCAAGATTAGAGTAGCAAAAAATGCTCAAAATTTTATTCTTTTTCACTGTTTATGGGTATCATTCTATGTATAATCGTAAAATTTGATTATTAATTAAGAAAAAATATTTACGTGAACTATTACTTTTTGAAAAAGAAGCTTATATATATATATATATTCATTCTTCATTCACCCTTCACTCTAAAACGAAGCAGACATATTAGACAAGCAAATGAAAAATGTACATAATCTAGATCAATTTTGTAAATGTATGAAATTAAATATATTGAAGAAAGCAATTACATCAATAAAAAAAATCCAAAATACGAAATGATAATATACATTAAGGAGGAACTTAGCAAATTTAGGAGGAAGTTTTAATATACAATACTTAAATAAAAGAATACTTACTCTATATATTATGAATATCCATATGAGCGAGGTTCCAATGACACAACAAACGATGGCAACAATGATAATACTCATAGTGGTCATATTAGGTCCAGTATCTAAGGGGTGAACGACCCCAGAGTCTAGTCGTAAGTAACTCGACTGAGTTGCAGTTCCCAGTTGGTTTTTAATGGTGCATTCATATCTGTAGAAAATAGGGATTTTTAATAATTAATATAAATAAATATTTTGTAAATATATTTGTAGGCTTATGAAGGAAACGTAAAATTGAGCAAAAAAATACTTATCATATTCCTTTCTAAAAGTAAGATACCACACAATAGGACTTTTTTCAAAAACGTGATTGTTTGAAAAAAGAGTGTTAGTTAATAAATAAATCTGGATTTTATTAATTGCGAATATCATTTCAGTAAATAAATAGTCGGTTTAATGTGTACAACATTTATAATTCTATGTGATTTAGAATAAAAAGTGCAAAAGTTTATATAAAAAAGGAAAATATTGTGTTAATAAATATCTGATTGATTGGAATAAAATTCTTTTTGTCATAATATTTGACATTTTTATTGTAAAAAATTAAAAAAATCCCTCAATTAATGAAAAGTTTTTTCATTGATCCCGAATCATTTATTACAGAATGGCATCACCTCACTCGCGCCTGTTGCAATGTGAACATTTACTCTGAGACAATGATTTTATCCTTGATTTGTTCTTTTTAATGGGCCTCAGTCAACAAATATTAATTACGAATCTTTTGAATTGAATATCCAAATATTAACAATA
The DNA here is from genome assembly GCA_013387185.1 of Caligus rogercresseyi. Lineage (NCBI taxonomy): Eukaryota > Metazoa > Arthropoda > Copepoda > Siphonostomatoida > Caligidae > Caligus > Caligus rogercresseyi. The sequence goes on from CP045890.1 coordinate 22,905,736, forward strand.
TTATTGAAAATAAAATAATGCAGGACCTCATGCTATGAGAGAATAAATGTTTTTTATCGTTTCATAAAATCTGACCCTAAATGAGCAATCACTTTGACGATAAGATTGTTGGAAAATTAATTTTCCAACTAAACAAATATGTTTTTAGTTAGTTTATAGATCTACCATAAAGACTTCCTAAAATATTATTTAAATTAAGCAATTCAATACGGCAGAAAATAATAAATATTTTTGTAATATTCCGAGACGATAAAAGACGTAAAAAAGAAATAAATTTCAGTTACCGAATAAAAAAGGTTGCATAGTTTGTAGGAACTATAATGACAGCATCCTTAATTAAGCAATGCTAAGTATAGCGTCTTCCTCTGATAGGAGTGTCAAATGCATGGGCCAATACGCATTTTCAATAATAATCGAATAAAGAAGGTCATAGTTTCGATGGATAAATTTTAATGATATAATGTCCGCAATTCCATCGAGTCAAAAGCAAAAATACATTTTACACAAGTTTTTTTTTCGGTTCAAGAAAATAATGTGTGTTTATAAATTTGACACAATTCATCTTTAAGGCCACGGCATTTGATTCGACAATCCTTAACATTTACATACCGTCCAACGTCACTCGGCTCAACTTTAACAATGATTAAGAGTTGTTGATTCGCGGCAAAGAAGTGTCTCTCCGTGGGTTTGAACACCTTTCCATCCTTAGTCCAGAGAAACGAGGGCTGGGGACTCCCCTTGGCAGAGCAGTCGATCACGGCCGTTTCTCCCTCTTTAGCCACTTTATCCTTCATGTCCTTGATGAATCTATAAGTAAAAAATATTATTTTCCGCCCCAGACACATTAAACGTTTATTTACCCAGGTACTTCCAGTACGGAGAGTGTAATATTCCAGGATACTTCTCCAGCTGGATTTCTGGCAGTGCATGTATAGACCCCCATGTCAACAGCAGTAACGTTGTGAATAATAAAACTATTCACAGAGATGCGAGAACCGATTTCGTTATTGTATGAGGAGGGATCCATTATTTGTGTGATTCTTCTTTCACGAGCTGCTGGAAAGTCGTTTCCATGATCTTTCTTCCATAACACCTGAAATAATGAAAAAAATATGATAAAATATAGTCGAAATTGTCTACTTGAATAGATGGATTATGATTATTATTGAAACCCCTTCTTTCGCGCAAGGAATTAATATTCCCGCCATCAATCAATAAAACAGGTTTTAATTATTGCAAACTAAGCTTAGGCACTGACGCTTTTCTATGATAAAAATGTTATTGACTTGATTAATCAAATACTTTAAAAATCATTTATCTTGCATCATCACAAATGTAGTTTATGGCATATTCATGAAAATGTGTTTAAACCCATTGTATTATTTTCTTAAAATCATTTTCGCACTTTATTTATATATTATCGTGATTCATGAAACAATTTTGGTTTAAATATCCATTAAATGTATAATATTTTTTCAGTTTTATTATATTTTTTGTCATAATTTTAGCAATAAATTAGGATATCTATTCATACACATTATTTGACACATTTTTAGGTTGCAGTATTGTAAAGAAACAAACTCATGAATATTCGACGTGCATTTGAAAAATTATTTTCTTCGTCATTATAATAAAAATCATTCATAAGTTGATCTACTGAGGCTTTTGGTTAACATAGATTATTGCACCTTTGAGTATATTGATATAAAGAAAAAGGATAGAATCATAAAAAATATCGTAAACTTTCAAAAATTTAGCTTCAATTGTTATCTTCCTTGTGGTGGACTCCTCGTCAGACTCAAACTCAGTAATTTCCTTTACGGCACGGCCACATATTTTGTTTATTACGAATAACATTCATTTACATTATTTTTATTTTTCATCTTTATAATAAAATTAAGCAGTAAGTATCTATAAAAATTGAGTTGTGTCATCTTCAATGTATTGCTTTTATTGGTAGAAAATAAACCATTATTTCTAAGGTAAGTAAATAAGGTTAATAGGAGCAAAACGTGCGAAGATACCATACAATAAATACCAATTTTAGGTATTGATTTGAATTAGCTAAATGTCTTACTATATTTTGGGGGTTATTGGGGAGAAATTATTTTATACCTTTGGTGCTGGAACACCCTCTGCGGCACAGCTAAGCGTCGCAGAATGACTTCCGTGAACCACAATATCCTTTGGCGTGATGAGGAACGTGGGGAATACATAGACCGTGATGTTTGCACGATCCGAGTATGTTGCTCCATAGGCATTGGATACAATACATTGGTAACGCCCGGCATCATCATAGGTCAAATTCCTTAATCGAAGCTCAGACGTAATCTCCCGCCCTTTTCCATCGAAAGAATGAGCCAAGTTATGTATACAGAATGAGCGAGATGTAGCATTGGTCATACAGGGCTCCCTGGAATAACTTCTGAGTCAAACTTCCAAATGAAGCTCATTTCCACTGGAGATGTAGAGGCTGCTCTGCAGTAGAGGGAAAGATTATGCCCTTTCAGAGTGATTTGCGTCTCTGGCTGCTGCAGGATATAGGGCTTGGGAAAGTCTTTACACGTAAAGTATTCTATAGGCACATAGAGTACGCGCCGGCCTTTAAGATTACTTGGATGAGCGCAAACGGCTTGATTAAGGCCAGTCACACGAGTCTTGTTGATAAAGTCTGGGAACCATCGGAGGTAGCAGTCACATAAAAAGCTCTCGGAGTCAATTTTAAGGGTCTTCAAAGAGCTTAAGTGTCTTATAGACTTCTCATGGACAGTAGAAATGATATTGGATCGTAGGTCGATCTCCTGTAAGGACCTCAGTTCTCCATTGAAAGCAAACTCACCTATGGATTTGATTTTGTTTCGACTCAGTGTGAGTTTTCGGAGATGTTTGAGTCCAAGGAATGGGGAGTCGGAGTCTTCGATGGTATGAGAGAGTGCATTGCCGTCTAAGGCAAGGACCTCGATTAGAGGCACCTCCTCAAATACATTGAAGGAGGCGTCGTCGATATGGGAAATGCGGTTATCCTGTAGAAGGAGGGTCGTTAAACTCGGCAGTGATCGGAGGGCATCCCTCTCCAGGAGTTGGAGGAGGTTGTTCTTCAGATTCAACTCCCTCAGGAGTCCAAGGAACTCCCAGGCATCCTCTGCGATGTAATCGATCTTGTTATGGGAGAGGGAGAGGGTCTCAAGGGTTCGAAGGCCATAGAGCCATCCTTTCTCCACGCTGTGGATTTTATTCCTATCCAGATAGAGATGACGGATCCTTTCCAACCCGAAAAAAAGCTCCATCGCTGAGGTATTCCACGGCGTTCCTCTTTATTTTTAGGACGAGAAGCTGAGTGAGACCATGAAAGGAGAGGCCCTCAATGGCGGCAAAGCGGTTTTGCTGAGGTCGAGGAACTTGAGTTTTGGAACACTTTGTAGGAAGAGGCCTTTTGGCAAGGCCACGAGAGAATTTTTGCTCAGAATGAGCGTAGTGAGAACATTCAGACCGTCAAGGGATCCCTTTTGTACTTGCACAAGGGCATTACCACGCAAATTCAGGGAGAACAGAGATTTTAAGTACTGGAAACCATTTGGCGTCAGATAGAGGATGTGATTATGCGCCAAGTTGAGAACCCTTAGGGAGGGAAATAGGTTGAATTGGAGATCTTTGAGAGAGGAAATGTTGTTTGAGCTAAGGTCCAGGGTTCTTAAATTAGGAAAGGCCTCTCCACCTTTCAGACCTTGAAGGACACCATTGTGGCTGAGATTCAGGGACTTTAAAGAGGCTGCAGGGAGCGGAGAGAGCTGCGGGAAGAGAAGGCGGTTTTGGCTCAGGTCCAGAGACTTGAGTCCCGAGGGAATCCTTTCCAGTTGACCCAGAGAGGATATACCGAGGGAACTGCAGTCCAAAGATTTCCCCGAGCCTGGTTTGCACCTGCTCAGGGCGTCCTCCACCTCACCCACGGGCATGAGTGAGAATGAAAACGGCAGATACGTCCAGAACTGTGCAATGCATAGTAGAAGAAAGGAGAGTCGCATTCTATCATGATCATTTTATTAAATTCTAACAAGCCATTCGTCCTCAGCTTCATCCTCCGAGACCTCTCATGTTTCATTGTTACATATATATGCAATAACACACACACACACACCTCTATCAAGTCAAACGATTCCTACTAATACACCAAATGAAGGAATCTTATAGAGTAGAAGACAAAAAATCTTCCTTCCCTACGAAGCGTATATTCTACTACATTTACTACTACAAATAATAAAAATAATAAATATTCTAACATGAGTTTTTTAATGCTTCTAAAAAGAAGGAGAATAACACGATGATATGAAGGTATAAATATGTAGCCAGCAACTCATTCACCCTGCGCGCGGTGGAACTGAATTTAAACCCCATACACAAAAGCACACATATACACACACACACACACACATACTACAACGACTACAAATAATATAATAATAATATAATACATCATTATTATCGTCCCACTATTCGGAGGTACTTCAACTTATACAAGTAGTTTTACTACTACTACAAAATAATATGAATAGAATGAAGGAAAATAGGGATGAGATAAGCTCAAAGGAGCTTATTCCAAATATTAAATTGTTTTAAGAATGAAATAGTAAGTACAGCACATAATACTTAATAAACTAATAATAGTAGCATTAAGACGCGTGCGCTCATTTAAAAGGGTAAAAAATACGCATATCCCACTATCCACTCGTGATTTAATCCCCCAAGCAAAGAGAGATGGATTTCCTACCCTTTCTCTTGAGCGCACACGTTCAAGGGTAAGAATAATGAAAAAGGAAGAATTTTACCAAAGGAAGGGAGTTAAAAAACTAGCTGCCCATTGTGTAGCCGCCTATAAATATACACATAAACAAATAATATTAATAACTACTAACTTCTTTTTGAAGCCATTCCTTTTTTCTTTCTTCAAACCCTCTCTTATCCCTTGCTTCTTTTTATTATTGTTTTTCGACGTCATACTGTCTCTAGGAGATGTCTGTGAGTGTGTGTGTGGACGATCTCAGGTTGTATTGAAATGAAATAAAGCGGGTTGAGAATGCTTATTTCACATTTTTTTCAGGCTGCTCATGTTGCTTTTAAATGCAACTTTTTTCAAAGCTTGCTCAATCGGCACGTGTGGGAGGAGGAACGCAGGCATTTGAAGGAATGAAATTGGCTAATACAATTACTTTAGGATAACAAACGGCTACCTTTTTCTTTAACGTGATTGGTTGAAAGAAAAAAGGAAAGTGAATAATAATAAAAAGGAGTTGGCATTATGAAACGATACATTAGTTCATTCGTGGCTGTTGCATGATGATCGATTCAGAAATAAGAATATAATCAATAGTTGTCTATTCTCATAGGTCCATATCATTTACAAATACTTTAAATATATTTCTCAAATGTAATGTATTGATTTAATAATGCCACACCTCAATCTCAAAAATATAAGAAATGTTTGTTTTATTTCATCTTTTTAGAAAAATAGAAAAAATTATATTAACTGAAAAACGACGTTTATAGGTGAATTTGCGAGAACTATCATAATAAATATACAACGTCAAGAAAACTTTGTTCCGTTCTTTGAATGGACGTAGGACACCCTTCAATTAGACATTTGTTCATAAACCTCTCTGAAATAAAATTATTTTAAATATTACTCATGTCCTCTTAACCCGTTCTAGTTTGATTTTGAGTTATTGTCGTAGTTTCAAATTATTAACCATAATTAAAGATATACAAATGCGCCAAAGACTTTGATAATATCAAAATATATATGCAAAAAAGAACCTGCATGATTATACCTAATAATATTACTGTAATGGAACACTAAAATGAAAGCTATAACATTCTGTACGTTGTTTCGTTTGTCAAAGGCAGGTTTCATAAATCGCCGTTCCGTTTATTTTGTTGGTTAGTGGCTGTTAACTAAGATTATATGTGCTTTTTATCTTATTTTTTTCCAAATAAATTGTTCTTCGGACATGGTCTATATTGACAGAAGTGTTTAATTATTTAGTATTCTATTAAAATGTACCGGGTATTCTTACATTTAAATTACCCGTGCAGATAATATTTTATATAAGGATCTATGGTAACAGCAGTTCTTTTTACTATAATGTTAAGAGCAGGAAACGACCGGATACCCGGCCCGGGTCCCGGCAGTTTTTGAGTGTCTTTAATATTTTCGTTTGTACTTTATTCTGAAAGTGTCAACGTTTTTTACGTCGTCAATTTTTTTTCGATAATTTTTTTTGGGAAATTATTATCCAATAAAAAGTCGTCACTTTTTTTTGGAAATATTTTCTAAAAAAAACGTCGTCACTTTGAGAATGATGAAAGAACGAAAAAATATTAGTCCCAGCCTGGTTTTGGCCCGGCCCGGCTTGACAAACTTAAGTCCCGGTCCTGGTCGTTTCCTGGTTAAGAGTGATCTTAGGAGTAGTTTATAACAAATTACAAACTGACCTGCTCAGTCTATCTTAGTAGTAAATAAGGACGATTTACAATAGTCCTCCTGTAATCTGGTTTACCAGTTAGCGAAACGATAATATTTTTGTGGGTTTGCTTGGTTTGATGAAGGATAAAAAACAAAATTTAAACTTTATCCACCATTATCTGAAGGCAATCAAGATGAAAATAAGCTGTTTTCCTGGAATCGTGCTTATTCTGGTCTAAAAATATGCATTTTAACATGCAAAGTCCTGTCAAATAAGGGATTCTTTCCATTTAATTTAAGCTGACTCACCCTCACCATCAAAGTTCATCAACATGTTTGACCAACCTTGAAGGTTTTTGATAGGGCCTTTACTCCTCATTACGCTTTTATGAAAAAGATATGCCGGATCTTCGTTATCACAAACTCCCATTAAATCCTTTAATTATGCCATTGGAATGTGTTGTATCATATTGTGTACATAGTATTGTGGAAAAAATGTAATCACAAAGAAAGAAATAAAACTTGAGATTTTAACTATATTGTCTGAAATAGAAAGTCTGCACAATCACTTAATTACGCAAGAACTTATAATAATTCCCTTAAGATTGGAACATTTCATAGATAAAAACCTCATAATGGGAGAAAAAATGGTCATTTTAACCCAAACAAAAAGCGAACGAATTATGTTAACTAATCTTATGAGCTCAGGCATCTTCAATTGGACAATCCATAAACAAGGCTAGCTGAAAGGATCGAAATGACAATGGTCGGGTTAGTCACAATTCTCGATAGATAAATTGCATCTCCTCAACCATATCAAAATCTAAAATTTGACAAATTTAATTTGTTTTTGAAGAAAAGACATTTCCATAAACGTCATGCTTTTCATTTGACCTCACCCTTCTTTCTTTTTTTAATTTTAACATTCGGGTATTGTTGTAAATACTAAGACAGTCAGTAGTGTAATCGTCTTTATTTCCCCAAGAAACATCCTAGCACTTCGGCTAGTCAGGGATGTCAGGAATTTAAAAAAAGTTATACAATGTATAAATATATATATGTATAAAACTATATAAATCGAACAAATACTAAAATATAAATATAAATTAAAAACAAAAGGTTTCTTCGAAGAAAAAAAAACCCTTAAATTTAAAACAAAAATAAATAAAATATTTAAAAAAACACTATCGTTTGCTATATAGGGTACATTTTTCCAAGACTTGGCAACTACATAGGCTTCCCTCATGGTTTTGGCGTTGCGAAGCTTAGGACTACTATTCCAAATAGCTGCAGCACTGGTGACAAATGTGGCCACCGACTTAGGGAGAGGAGATCGGATGAGGCCGGCAGTCCGAGAACGAGTCGATCTGACCCCACCTTGGGCACCGAATAATAATAATAAAATGAAAATCATATCACCAGCCTAAGAAGTCACATGATTATGGTGCATAGCCTTCAGCTGGTTAAGTTTACAGGTTAGATAAAGTATTTTTAGTCTACCAAATTGTGGATTCGGATATGTTTTATTCTATTGTCCTATGTAATAACCCTCATATTTTTAACCAAAAAATATCAATTACTCTAACCAGCTCCATTCTCTATTCCAAGAGTGTCAGACTTACTGCATCCGGGCCGTAATCGACCAGCGATGTGGGTTCAATTATTTCCAAAAGACTAGTAAAAATTGGGATTGAAGATAGGCGGCGTTTTTTAAACATGATTGGTTAAAAGAAACCGGAGAGGGAATGAAAAACAGTTATGCTACAAACGATCAATTCACTCCTGGCTGTTAAGGAGAGGACATCAAGTGAGAAAGAAAAATATCATTATTAAAAATACTCATTGTCTTCTCTTAATGAGTTTCGATCAAGGTCATTGTCGAATCCTTCGAATGGACTTCTACTATTCCACCTATTGATATTAATTGGGTATAGCAAAATGTTATTAAGTTTACACATGTCGATAAATAGATCATAATTCCGATTATCGGGCGTACAAAAAAAGAACAACAGCGTTATCCAATGAAGAAATATGATGAGTTTGCGAGAACCTTTTGCTATTCCTAAGAATATTTAAAAGAGTAAGTTTATTTACTATTAAATCAACTTCCTTGAATCCAATAATTTTGATAGTCTAGCCAAGACGTCTATATAAGAGCTACATATTGCCCACAATTTGAAATAAGTCGACACCCCTGCTGTATTCCTTGTACGATTAAGATAATAAATCCAATTTATCTCTTTTCGTCCTACTCCCTGATATGTTTTTTAAGTTTAATTGATCAAAGAATTACTGATGTTGAAGAAAGTTATTAACATTCTTATAACTCAAAATAATATGCAAAATAAAAAGTGATCCAATCTTTTGTCTCACGAAGTGGAGTAAAGAAGAATAATGTAAGCAATTATATGGTGGCTTCATCTGAAACGATAATTTGATTATTAGAAAATTCAATTTTTTTCTTCTTCAAATAAACACAAAAATGTGGTCATGAGTGAATCAATCCTCGTTCCCATGCAGGATTAAGGAAGAATGAAGCATCATCAAGAGCCAAGGAATTAAAAGTATTAATTGGCCCTCCAATCACAAGGAGCGTCTCTTTATTCTTTTTCTTACAAATTTATTCTTGTTTGAACTCTTTTTTCTCTCTTTCTCTCTTTTCCCCCTTCATTTCTTTTTTACTACTATTTCTACTACTACTACTGCCTATGCAAGCTCAACAGCACATTCATGAATTCGTCCCACTTTCATGAGTCATCCTCCTCATAATCACAACTCACATACCCTCCTCCTCCTCCTCCTCCTCCCGACTCGTCTGGACATTGATGTTGCAATTCCCACACACTCATCAAAAGGAGCTTCTCTGCCTCTTTGCCTGAGAAGATCAATCATAAAAAAGGCTTATGGAAATAACCATATATTTCAACATGGATGACATAATGAGCACTCTAAAATGTCATAGTTATTTGCAATAGACTAACCTCACACTATTGTTGGCCTCCCCCACACTCCTCCTAAGCATGGAAACCCAACAACAGAAAAATAACCGGGATTTGAAGTCTCCGACCTCCGACATATATATATATATATATATCAGGCTTGTGAACGGAACGCAAATTGAACGGCGTTCAGCTGAACGCACGTTCAATGAACGGAACGCTGAACGGAACGCAACTTTTTTTTGAACGTTGAACGCAAAAAAAAAGAGTTTTGCGTTAAGCGTTCAATTTTTCCAAACATTTCTTGGACTTTTTTCGGAAAAACGTCATCACTCCGCATTACTTTTTTTGGAAATTATTTTCTAAAAAAAAACAACGTCATCACTACGCAGTACTTTTTTGGGAAATTATTTCTAAAAAAAAAAACGTCATCACTACGCAGTACTTTTTTGGGAAATTCTTTTCAAAAAAAAAACGTCATCACTCCGCAGTACTTTTTTTGGAAATTCTTTTCAAAAAAAAAAACGTCATCACTACGCAGTACTTTTTTGGGAAGTTATTTTTTAAAAATTTGAACGCTGAACGCTAACGGAACGCTGAACGCAAAACATTGAACGGAACGCTAATTTTTTTTTAACGCTGAACGCAAAAAAAGCTGAACGCTCACAAGCCTGATATATATATATATATATATACAGAGGCGGAGTGGCCAGCGGGAGTACTGGGACTATTCCTGGTGGGCCGCTGGCCTCAAGAAACATAAACGGCCGTTGAAAGCCTAACAATGGCATATTGGGGCCTGTATAAGGCCGGCGAGGGCAGAATTGTCCGGTGGATAAATTCTTCCCACTCCGCTCCTGTATATATATATATATATATCAGGAAACGACCGGGACACCTTTTTTCGTCGGGACCCGGGCTGGGACTTAAATTTTTCAAGCCGGGCCGGGACATCATATATATTTTAGTTCCTTCGACATTCTGAAGTGAATAATTTCCAAAAAAAAGTGATGACATTTTTTTTTTGAGAAAAGAATCTCCAAAAAAGTGATGACGTTTTTTTAGAAAAGAATCTCCCAAAAAGTGATGACGTTTTTTTTAGAAAAGAATCTCCAAAAAAAGTGATGACGTTTCGTATTTCAAAAATTCCTTTTCTATAAAAAACGTCCTCACTTTTTTATGGTAATTACTCATATTTTCTTAATAAAATTTATGATTGACAAACTAAAGAAAATATTGATGTCTCGGCCCGGTTTCTTAAAAAACCGGGACACCGGGCCATGCCGCTCAATAACCTGCCGGGACCGGGATGGGCTCGGTTCCCGGTCGTTTCCTGATATATATATATATACCTATATATATATAATATGTACCTATATATATATAATATATACCTATATATATATATATACCTATATATATATATAGTTCAACATGATCTTTTATTTATAGTCCCCATTACATTATTTGGAAAAGTATTTATTTTTGAATTTTTACTGGAGATTTTGGACTACAAAAGGTTTCTTTCAACATCAGTAGAAATTTAATAGCAAAAAAGCGAGATTTAACAAACGTTAATCATTATTTAAAAAATACATTTTTATATATTCATCCATGTTCTAGTAAGAACACGTAATTTTGAGATTAAACATAATCTGTGGGTTGGTTAGATACCCTTATAAGCTATAGTTGTATCTCGTGATGATTATATCCTTATACAAAGAATGTTAGCCTTCCACTATGTTTGTCGAAAATATCATCTGATTTTTCTTTTTCAAATAATTCTACTTTAAATCCCGATGCCCACTGGCAGTTGATTTGAAACCTAAATATGCCATAATTCCGACGTGTGAAACCAATAGACTCTTATTTTGAACCCCCAAAGTATGTCAAAATTTATGTTGCTTTAACCAATATGTTGAACTGTCGTACATATACAAATATGGCACATTAATAACATCTAATTGAAGATTGTCTTTTTTAATGTTCAATCTATTTTTATTAGAACGTATGTTTATAGCTTTTGAAATTGACAGAATTATCAATAAATACCGTTTATATTTTTTCATTCTTACATCTAAAAAGTTGTTGGGATTATTAAGTAATTTATACGTTATGAAATAAAATCGATTGTTTCATTATTTATTGCTATAGTATTACACTTTTAGCATTATCTGTGATCCCCCCCCCCCCCCCCCCTATCATAAAAATTGAATAGACTCCTGTTGTCTATCCATAAGGCGACAGTGATGAAAGAAATATTTATTTATAAACGATGAATTATAATTCAAAATTCTATTGGAACGACATCAGAAGGATTTTAAGAATGCATCGCCGTTTTGTATTGAATACAAATTAGTTTTATCAACTGTTGTTTTATATATATGGTTTTTATCTGGTCGGTAATTTTGAACTATAATGTTCATTGATGTTTTTATTACGTAACTGTCCAGATTTGATTTTATTTCTTATTGTTTCTGTATGTTTTTAGTGTATTTTTGTACACTGTATTCTTTTTTGCAGTAACAGAATAAAATTATTTTAACCATGAAAAAAAAATATATATAATTATGTAATTATCTACCTATATAACCTATTCTATATTCGAAGCCACAAAAGGAATATAAGCATTGTGTTTTAGTCATCTTATTTTTTTCTCTGCAAAATCTAAAGGATGGATTGCCATGAAAATGTTAACCAAAATCGATAAAGTACTTGTCTTCCTAAATATGTATATGGATCCTCTAGAAATATTGAATAAATTTCAGGCCTGTTCAACTCTCAATGTTGGGGGCGCAGGTTCGAATACTCCCGAGAGGGGATGGCCATTCTTGATCTACCTCATTGATAAGGTCCTAGGTTTGATAGACTAATTTAATGCTATAATGCTTATTTATATCCAGTTGGATGCAATTCTTTCGAACCAATTAGGCAAAAAAAAAATCCCAACGGTGCATTTGTTGAAATGTAAGACAATTGATCATACTTAATTATTCATTCCACTGAACATCATAGGCAAATCAAATGAACAAGTCAATAAAATATACATATAGGTACATTTCCAAGGGAAATGAATAGTAGCACAGCTAATAAAATACTATCAAATGCCACATGAAACGATTTATTTAACGATATGTATTGACCTTATATTGAAAATTAATTTGGTTGAATTGGGATTGGTGGGAAGGAAGGACGTGATTTTTTTGGCATTGTTGTTTCATGACTACAAAATTCAATGGTTTATTAAGTACTGTGAAAGAACTGCCGCCTCACTAATGCCAAATATAAAGTGTTCCTTCGAATGGGTTTCTAAAAAAGGAGATTAAAAAAATATAGTTCTATTAAATTACGTGTATTTTTCGTTATTTATACAAAATGTTCTTTATCGTCATAAATAGCTCATCAAATAATGAAGAGCTTACAAGGCTTTTTTTATTTCATTTATAATTGTCTTGATTAATGATTGATTGAAAATACGAATATAATACTTAAATAAACATTCTAGTCTAAAATTTAGCATCGAAGTAGAACAAACAATAAAATTACCTTTGTATACCATCTATATGAGAAGAATTAAGAATGAATAAAACAACAAAAAAATATATATGTAGGTAGAATAAATTATGTAATGAAAGTTCATAAAAATATTGAATATTTAAACGACATGCGCTCATATCAGTGTTTTTGGGTCGAATATTACTTGAATAAATGTGCTGCAAATGTCCACGAAGAGTCGAAGAGGGTCCTAAAAGAAAATGTTGCGTTAATGGATGCAGCTCCAACATCTCTCGGCCGTATATAAGCACAAATTATTTCATCAATTTTTAGTCGGTTTAAAAGATATGTTTATTCTTTATGTATATTATATGTTAGAAATGTATTTACTTTTTAAGCGGTTCACAATTCCGAGGACTCAGGGATTTTCAAGCCTTTGCAGTGTTAAAATATGAATCTTGAGGTCATTGGCTTTTTCATGAAGTCATTATTTGGAATTAGAGATGATATCATTCCATATGTTCTACTTAAATTGATTCATTTATTTGTATTATGATTTCCCTCATCATTTTCCTAATTTTGTAAGTAATAACTTCTGAAGTAACATCGCGAAATAGCTTTCACCCAGCCAAAAAATATGTTTATTTATTGACACACCCACCGGGAATATTCTTTTTTACTTTACATTCGAAATGGGTCAGAGACATTATAATGGATTCGGCACACACATAAGAAAGTAAGTATAATTCCAATTGAAATTAATCTATATATATTTAATGAAAAAAAGTATAAATTAAATTTCCTTTAAATTAATAATAATTATTAAAGTCTGTAACGACCACCATTTTCAAGAAATTTGCGGAAAAATATATTTTTACTAATTTTTTAAAACTTTGACCTCGTTGCGCAACCCCGTAATGTTGAGCGATTTTGTTAAAACTTTGTATGTCGTCTTCTTTTATCACCAAGAAACAGAAAACCCACAATGTTGCTAACATTTCAAACATTTCAAAAATAAGAAAAGCCCTAGTATATATATATATATATATATATATATATATATATATATATATATATATATATATATATATATATATATATATATATATGTATTTGTGATTTGTTTATCATTTTGGTTATTGCAAAGAAACGTGTCTATTGTTATATTAAAAATTATAGGAGACACGGGATCTCCCTATTTAACTTCTCTTTTAGTTTAAGAAATATGTTCTTTCGGTTCGGTAGCAAAAAATTGTTTTCGAGACCATTAAGATTACCCCAACCATCATAATGATGAAGTCTCGAAAACCTTTACGATACATAGATCGAATTATATGTTGATGATATATACTGTCAAAGGCCTTCGCAAAATCTATTGCTATCACTGTGGCATCACACCTTGACTCCAGGAAGGTTTGAATCGTACGAGGCTGTTTTGGATAAATATGCGAATAAAAAATAATCATAAAATATAATTTCAATTATAACGAAAACAACTTTAACAAATCTTTTCCACATTACTTCTGCCGATTCGAATACATTTCTCCCACCTCTCAACCCACTTCCTGAAGGCCTCACGGAACCTGTCTTCCGGGATGGCCCTCCCGACCCGGGTCCACTCCTTCTGGACGCTCTTGTCGACGATCTCCACGCCCTCGAGCATCTTCTTCATGACGGAGAAGTAGAAGAAGTCTACGGGAGCAAGGTCAGGAGAGTAGGGTGGATGATCGATAACCTTGATCCCCTTCTTGGCTAAGAACTCCTTCGTGCTATTTGCCGTGTGGCACGGAGCATTGTCAAAGTGGAAGTATCAGTCTCTTTTGGCCATTTCAAGTCGCTTCTCCTTGAATTTCTTTAAAAACATGTTCATGACATCCTTGAACACGGCCGCAGTGACGGAGGTCCTCATCGGTAGGAGTGCTGGAAGATCACGCCGCAGTTGTCGAAGAAGCTGAGAACCATCTGTTTCTTCCTTGATTCTTGACGCTTGAACTTCAGGGGCGGGTTGGAGCCCTTCGGGAGCCATTGAGATGACCCTCGTTTGGACTCAGGAGTGAAGAAAGACACAGAGGTTTCATTCATTGTCACAATCTTGTCCAGAAACCCCAATCCGAGCTCAAAATTGAGTTTCAAGAAGGCTTGTGCGCACCTCACTCTCTTCATTTTGTGATCCTCTGTGAGCATCTTGGGGATCCATCTTGCTGACTTGATTGAGAGCCCAAGATCGTCATGGAGGAAGTGGAAAATTGTGTTGATCGACGTCTCGATCTTGATAGCCAGTTCCTCCATTGTCACCCGACGGTCGGCCTCCACGTACACCCTCAAAGCCTCAATAAAGTCGTCGGTACGGACCTTCCTCCTCCCGTTCGTGCTCCTCTTGTCTGAAGAGTCCTTCCCGGCCTTAACTAATGCTGAAATGCGGTAGATTTGGCTTTGGGAGATGCTGTTGACCTCAAAGGCCGTGTCGACTATGGTCTTGATCTCCTTGGGAGTCTTCCTGGCCTTGGCGAGGTCCTCGACGAACTTGTGGATGCGTGACATTTTTCTTTTTTGAGAAAATTTTACCCAATATTACGAAATAACAAAAACCAAAGCTTGATTTTCTTAATAAACAAAGTTCTAAACCGATTTTGATAGATAAGCAAGAAATCAACTCAATTTGTCTGAGCTTTAATTAAAGTCTATGATTTAGAAGATTGATGCAATATTTTGCAAGATATAAACTGATTCGCATCATTATCCGAAACAACCTCGTATAGGTTATGTTGTCCATAAGTTTAGTTTTATAAAGCCATGTTGTGATGGGTAAAAATTGTGAGGTTATTTTGGAAAGTCTTTTTTCTAAAACGTACAAGAAAATCTTATTAAGTTTATTTTGTAAGGTAAGAGATCGATAATTTTTAAGAAACCCATGATTTTGGTCCGGTTTGGGAATTATTACAATCCGTCCCTCCAACGCAAAACTCGGGAAGACTCCAACGGACATTATTTTTTTTGTAAAAGACTAAAAGGATTGGTCATGATAATTTGGACACATTTTTTGTAAAACTCGAAATTAAAACCTGATGGACCGGGTGACTTGTTTGGTTGGCACTTTTTAAAATAGCGTACTCAATTTTTGAGGCAGTAAAATGTTTTTCTGTTATATTTTTTTCGTCTTCCGATATTTTAAAATCATCTGAAGGGTTGTATCGCAATTCTTCGCAAAAATAATGCGTTTTCTAGTTCACATCTCTCATATTTCTTCTCCTCCACGCAATCATAAGGTTTAAAGGTTTGAGTAGAATTTATTTACCTTGGAGCAAATAAGTTTCAGATTTTTGAAACTTTGACCTTTTGGTCAATGGGATTTATGTTTATTATTATTTTTCATCCTGACTTGTTGATCACATTGGAGTCTTGAGTAAGATAAATCCTTAATTTGATCAATTTTCAGTTGGAGTCGGAATTTGGCATCCTCTTCACCATAAATGTTATTAAGATATGCTTTCTTTATTTCATAAGTTGGTGAGCTATTCGAATTTTTATATAATTTCATTGAGGTGAGCGCGTTTCTTTTGAACTAAAGTTTGTTCTCTCATTCTACAAAAAGCTTTTATCCTTATCATTATTGATCGAACTATAGAGAAAACAAGATCTCCTATTGCAATTTATTTGTCTTCAATATTATCTTTGATAGATTTGTTCACTTCTTCATCTTCTATGACTTTGGAATTTAAAATCCAATTATTCTTGTATCGCATTTCTGTAAGTTTTACATTTATCTTAAATTGAATAGCCTTATGGTCAGATGATTTGGCGTCAGTTACATCGTAGAAGAGATTGCTTTTCCACCCAATCCTTTTACGAGGAACATGTCAATTCATGAGGACACTGGTTGATGATTCTTATCAGTGGAAAGGAAGGAATGATCAAAGTTAATATTTGATTCCCCTACATCTTTGAAGCCGAAGGATGACATTGTTTGATCTAATGGTTTTTTAGAGTAGGGATGTGTGTCAGTTGATTTGCTTGGCGTGCCTCAAGTTTTAGCTTGATATTGA
The DNA here is from genome assembly GCA_013387185.1 of Caligus rogercresseyi. NCBI lineage: Eukaryota > Metazoa > Arthropoda > Copepoda > Siphonostomatoida > Caligidae > Caligus > Caligus rogercresseyi. The sequence continues at coordinate 22,922,670 of CP045890.1, forward strand.
AGTCTCCATCAATAATTGTAGGGGAGTTAGAGATTACAGTATAAAGTAAAAACATGGTTATTATTAATTGCAGAACACATTCCTCAGGATTAAAAAATAACCTCATAGAGGAAGCCTCCATCATTATAAGATTAAAAAGACCTTTTATAGTTTGAATATATCACACAAAATATGTTTCACTCAAGAAACTTTTACTTCAGTGATTCAAATTACCGATGCTGCAATAAAATTGATCCTAGTAAAATAAATTATTAAATCGGAGTTTGATAAAGAATAAATAAATATAATTTTTTGTTGATAAATCTGGTCCATTTAACCATAAACCCAATTTTGTTAGAAATCAGAGGATGACAAAGAAACAATTATATTTGTTGTTTCAAGCTACATAGCAAAAGCTCAATCCTTGAAGTTAAAATGTTATTCATGCAAAGTTAAACTTGTAGCCTAAAGGTGTCCCTCAAGTTAGTTTGTACAAATCAATCTAGAAGTGTACAAATACCAAGTTTCAAGATCAAATAAATGGATGATTTATCACTCCAAGAGACTTTACAGTTTCTATGTCCACGACAATTTATTGACCATATAGCTTCACTATTTCAAGTTAAAATGTCAAATCTATGTCTATGGTACAATATTAAGAAAGTTAATCACAAGAAATAGTTGAATCATGATGAATTATGAACTAATTAATTGTTAAAGTAGTCATTTTTAAACACTTATACTTTAATATTGTTGCCAAGTTTATGCTATTATTACTTAAAATTTAATATTAAGATCTAAATAAGTATAAGATGAAAAGGTAACAAACAATTAAAAATCTTTTAAACATAATTAAATTTTTTGTAATACTTACCCCAAAAATAATATTGTGTCTTGATTTAATATGTTAGTATGAAAATAATAATTTATATAGACCGTATAAGAATTATTTTAAAGCACAAAACTTTGACGTCAGATTATGAACAATTCAAATTGATCATATTTGCTCCAATGGTCAAATGTTTAAAGATTGTTTTTTGTAAGATCTTTAGTCAAGTTTATAATATTATGAATTTTGCCAAAAGTTTAAGACAAATTTAATATACAAATGCTCCAAACAATGTAAAATCCTGTAAATATATTGTACTCTTTTTGCGTTTATTTATTATAAATATTTATAATGTTGGCTCTTGTTGTTACATGTTTGTATAATAAACATAATTTATTTGAGACATATAAAAGATCATAGTTGTCAAGTATACTTAAGATTTATTTATAATGATAAAAAAGTTGTACACCTTTATTTCTTATCTTTTCTTAATTGACTTGCATGCTTTTTTATGTGTGTCAGCTTCATTCAGCAAAGGGTAAAAAGGGTGGGCGTTCCATGTGTTCTAGACTTCCAAGCATAGATAAGTAAGGAATGAGAGCGAGTGTTTAAAATGGCGGTTAAAGGGGGCTTTTGTATAACCTTTATATCCCCAATACGGGGCTCCTCTAATTTATTATTCTATTCTTATTATCAAGACGCATCTTTTACGGGCTCAGGGCGTTTGAGCAATTAATTTTTGTGTTTGATGATACTCTTAAATAAACATTAAAGAATACACTTTATATCAGGGATGCCAGGGTGCAATCGGTCAGGGGGCCGGACTGTGTTCAAGTGGGACCTAGGGGGGTCAAATACCGTTACATTTTGGCCTTGCAACACTAAACACTAAACAAAAGTAGATTTAAATTTGTTGATATTGTATCATAATATATTTATTTATAAAAACACTTCTCAACCACTAACGTAAAGGGCCAAATGAGATGTCCATTCGGGCCGGTTCCGGCCCGCGGGCCGCCACCATGGCACCACTGCTTTATATGCTTAAAACTTGGAACCAAGGTCTTATCAATTTCGTTACGCTCTTATCATTATTAAAACAACTAACTGATAAAGATATTTACCGATAATTATCTATGGGATCATAATACTTGACGGTTGATTATAGAAAGAGGAGATAATTACAGAAAACACATTTGGCTCCTCCTATTTTATAGAGTTAATATTATGATTAAAATAGTAAATTTCATTATATCATACAAGTATTTGAATTTTGAAATATATATATGTTTCAAAATTTGTAACATTTTCAAATAAGCGTCCTAAAATTCATATTTTAGGCAACCCAAAAGATATAAATATTTTAGTTTATGAAATAAAAAACAGTTTGCAAAAAAATCCATACCCTTCATATTACAATAAATATCTGGAGAATTGAAAGCCGATAAATCTTACATTGGTGGTCTTTATTGGATTATGTTGGCATAATTAAATTGAGGATATCAACAAATCGAGGTTAAAATTCGTATTTAAGGCAGCCAAAAACATAAGTATGTTTGTATTTCAAAATAAAGGACAGTTAAAAACAAACAAATCAATGCCAATTATATATCTATATGATTGATAGAGAATCGAAAAACGATACATATTAAATTAAATTAAATAAGTTGGCACCACAATTTTCTTTTTGCTTATGTTTAATCGTCAAATGAGCATCCATTTATGAAAATAAATATTCGTTATTTCCCTGAGTGCGAAGAGTTATTTATGTAAGTAATATTGGAAGGATCCCATCAAAAGATAACTTGATATTGATGATCGAGGTTCATGAGAATAGGCACATAGTGTGATGAAAATTCATAAAGTGAATAAATGTCATCGAGGTTTTGTGATGATGATCCCCCTTTTGTCCTCATTTTCTGAATAGATAGTTTGTCCCCTAAGTAAAGCCATATGATAAAGGCATCAAAATTTTAGTCAAGGATGTCAACATGCATATATATGTAAAAGTTAAGCCCATTAGGACTAATTGGACAATTTGAATAAGCTATCCTTGTTAGGAAATATTGTTCTGACGGTGCAAAGGTTTCAAAAGGAAAGAGGGGACAATAGCGTCCTAAATACGCTTACCCTTTTCCTTCGTTCAAAATTTGACGGTGTATAATGGGTCCTAAGGCAGAAAATAATTACATTATGTCTACATGGAATTTAGGATTACCACTCCCTGACAATCATCCCCTGGGATTTTACCCCTCTCCCCGTAACTAATACTTTTTATCCCTTAAAGTCCACTCATGAAGTTAACTATTTTTTCTTTATGACATAATTGCATTATTGTTCTAATATTGGTCAAATATTTTTATTTTATCTTTATAAAAAAAGCCTGAAGGGATAAATTTGCAAAGTTATAATGTAAGGAAACGAAAAGAAGGTAATTTCCTAAATAGTAAAAATATAAATCAATCACATAAAAATATATTGTACCACCGATAATAGGAACAATAATGCAATTTTACCTCAAAAGAAAACATAGTTAACTTCATAAGTGGAGTTTAAGTTCATTAGTAACGGGGGATAAAATCCTAGGGGGTGATAATCCTGTAACGGCCTAAATGAAAGGTCTCTTCACCAGTCGCATGATGTCCTACCAGTTTTTAAAACAACTCTTAGTAATAAGCTATAGGCCCTTTTCCATGCATATATAAGAAAATCTGAATAATATTTTTAGCTGAAGGACTTTATTTTTTGGCAAACTGTATATATTTGAAGCGGCAGAATATCGTTGTTGTAAGAGTAGTTCAAGATATAATTTTTAAGAGTCATTTTGCCCTCAGTCCCGGATCTTTTCCCCTTATTTTTCATTATTTACCTGGACAAAAGTATTTATAGTTATAGGGTTAAAGAGTAAATAGGCAAAATAGTACTACGCCTAGATATAGTTAAATTATCACCCCCCCCCCCCCCCCCTTTGAAAAGGCTGTATGACAAAGCTAAGCCCATGAAAAAAATATATATAGGTCAATCCAAGACGACTCAACACAAATATGTATGTATATATGAAACCAAATTAAACTATCATAGAATAAAGCTCTTATCATGATGAGTAGCAATATTGCTGCTTACAAGTATTTTTTTAGAATGTGACATTTTATATAATACATACCCAAAGGTATATATCCAATGTATATGCTCAATAGGTAGGCTTGCAGTGTGAGACACTTTTTCTAGAAAAGGTTAATTGTTATACATTAGGAGTGGTTTAGGGTAAGTTCGACCCGAGGAACTCGAATCTGAAGTCGGATTTCCGGTCCGAGGTCGCATTTCCGGTTTGCTGAAAACACCATCAAACGCATTTAAATAGCTTTTTTGAAGGGTTTAAAGTCTTTTAGACATTTTTAACCACGCTTATCGTGATCAGCGACCCCGAAAACCCCTAAATAGACCCCCCATGAAGATTTTTGAAAAAAAAATCATCCCGTTCAACCGTGGTCACAGCCAGCTTTCCCTCCAACTCCTTGATTTTCTCCTGTAGCTTGTTGACAGGGATTTCCTCGGGTTCCTCGTACATGCTCACATCCAAATCGTCTTCGTCAATAGACATGTCCATATTTATCCGGGGACGCTTGGCAGCTCCAATCTCGAGACCATCAGCCTTCTCAGGCTTACTGTTCAAAAACTTCAGAACTTTGTTGAGTAAGTTCCCCTTCTTGTCATGGTCCAAGTCGAACGCCTCGAAGATTGCTTCAGCAGCGACCTTCCCCTTCTTGGACTGCCAATTGCCTTTACGACAAGTACTGTCAAACTCCACTCGACTTTCGACCAATTTTTTCTCTTTGAGTTTGCCATAAATGTCTTTTCGCGAAATAAATACCATCTCTGATTAATGAATTATATAATATTATAATATATATAATTTATATTTCATAATAACAGGCCCTTATATACTGTAAAACATGTAGGCGCGGGTACGTGAGTACTTTGATGAAAGTCGGGTATATCTGTCATTTTAAGAACGAACCATTTTTTGAAGTTCAATGTCAAGAATAGTAGTTCACTCTTATCAGGAAGGGGGTATACCTGATTTTAATAGTATTTTCTTCTATCATTTGAAAAATAATAAAAAAATGATTATTTTATGGAGTTTTCAGTAAGAACCAAAGTCCTGCATCACCTGGCATCTGATAGTTCTCCAAAGTCTGTACTTGACCAAATCTGGTGATTTCGGTTTCAAATGACGTCTTTTTTCTTCCTTATTTTAACTAAACCATAAAGACATCGAATTAAACCTTTTTGAAAATCTAGAATTAATCGTCAATTAGACACTTTTTTTCGGTAATTCTGAAAATTTTCTATTTGCTGAATCACGCTGAGTCTTGAAACTTCGCATACTTATGTGAAATTGTACTGCGCGTCTTTTAAACATACTTTCAGCGTTCAGCGAGCATCAGCTCGTGTACTTCCGGTTCGATTTCCGGTTAAAAGTCACTTTTTGAACTTTTTTTTCCATTTTGAAATCAGCGGGAAAAACTATCTTATAAACCACCCCAATAATGGAAATATCTTACTTCGTCTAGAAAATAAAAATTCTCACACTGCCAAGCCTATCAATAGGTTTTTATACGGTGATATCTCATAATGGATGAATAAGATTTGATGAATAAAAGTATAAGTGTCCTTTCAAAATCACAGCCATGTTTACATACATATGAAAAGCTAATATATCATAACGAATTGATTATTGTTAAGACATATATTGCTTTTAATATCACCGATAAAAATTCGGTTTGAGGGTTTCCAGTCAAGTTTGGGTAATTTGAAGGTGAATTAGACTATCTAAAATGTTTCAACGCATTTATTGCTGATGTTTTATTCCTGAACAAGGATTTGATAGAAACGATTTAACACCTACATTGACCGATGTTAGCAACTTCTGATCAATCGGTATCAGTAGATTGATAGGTTTTTTATTATTACAAAACTACTAATTGAAAGAGGTAGCCATATTTGTAGATTTTGAACAGAAATTACTGCTACCGATTGACATGATTCCAAAATGGGCGGTAGTAAAATATAGCTTTAAAAGCTTAATATGATCGGTATCGTTTAACTTACTGTCGATAGAATGGATCTAAAAACACCGAATATCAATCGACATTTCTAGCTCTGAATAAATGTAATGTCTTTTGTAGGGGTTCCTCATGTAAAGTTATTAATTAATTGATGATCTCCATGTTTGATATAGCGAATTGAAAACAGGTGTCTCTTGATTTATTATTAATTTAGAACAAAGAGGTTTATTGTTTTATAAATAGGCATAATTACATTGTGATCAAATAAAGCTATTGAAGAAGAAAAATATATACCTGACAACGAAAATATATTCCATTTGTCATGATCACATATTGTACATATGTCACAAATGTGAGTGGACAGTAGTGTTGGGCCATCGGGCGGGCCGGGCTCGCGCAAAAAATATGAAAGTCGGGCGGGCTATGCGGGCGGCCTTTTTAAATTTTTCTAAAAAAATTATAATGACCTCTTCCTAAAAGAAAACGTCTTCACTTATTTCCTCAGACCTCTTTATAAAAAAGCGTCCTCACTTTTTCTCGGATCTGTTGAATTGAATTTCTTTATTCTATTAATATATTTTCTCAATGGTCGGGCGGGGCGCAAGTCGGGCGCATATCAAACTAATCGGGCTCTGTCTCGGGCTCAATTATTAGTATTTCGGGCGGGCTCGGGCTCTAAAATCGCGCCCGGTGGACAACACTAGTGGACAGTAAATCATTATATTCAGTCTCAGTTTGTTATTGATATTTATTTCAACTTTTGATGGGATGTTTTCTTCAATTTACTTTTTTTTGTAGAGCAAATTGATATCAAATCTCGTAGAACTCGAAGTAAAAAATGGCAATATTTTTGTCTAATATAAAAAGGTTCATATTATTTCGGGACATAACTAAGGTTTTGGGGTCAATTTTCATTATAGCATCATTTTTTGATTCAAATTCACATTTAAGGGTTTATTCATATGGCTTTTCAATCCTTTTTTGTGTGATTTTATAGCTATGAGCTTTACAGGGAAGAACATGTAGTTAAACTTGTTGTATTATCTGATAAATATGAGTTTACATTTTAGTAATATTTTTGATTCCATAATTATGTTGTCAATCTGACTTATTGACCCTTTTTCTAGATATTTTATTAATATGTTTATATTTCTAAAAGAATAAATGTTCCAATATTGGCACACATAATGTTAATGCGATTAATTAGGATAAATAAGTCAATAAAGTTGGGTTATATTCAGTAAAAGAACTTTTGTGACTGGGCGCAAAAACACAATTAAACAATTTCTGAATTAATTTATTGATGTAGAATATTACTTTGCTTACCTTTTGTACGTTATAATATATTTCATTTTAAATTTAATCCCTGACAAAAAAAACATTGTACTTGTGGGTTTTCACGGATGACGAATAACTCATAGAACATTATCTAGATAAGATACTTTATTTCAAACTTAAGAAGAGCGCGAGAGAGAGAGATAGAGAGGATAGATAGAGAGAGAGAGCGAGAGGGCTCCCGTGGACGTCAATGGTGAAGGACGTTAGTTATTGACGTATCGTATAGGAAGTATCCTCACAGTACTCAATTGAGCTTCCATAATATATTTAAAAGAGGTTAAAAATCAAATGTTCTGAACAAGTTTGTAGGTCTTTAGACTTTGATTTAGGACCGTCAAGCTCTAGTTTTTATAAAAATAATTTGGGCCACATAACCTTTTTGCTTAAATCCTTTATTTTAAGTAAGTTTCCTCTTTAGTTGCGTATTCATCAAATAATGGCGAGGGTGCAAAAGTCTCACGAGAGATCTTTTTTATCTCTTTAAAAGATCTTAGGTAAAATATGCTATTTACCTATTAATAATATATTATTAAAATCTTTATACCAAAAATGTCATGTAATCGACACAAAATGGATTATTTGTTTTTGTAATAATTAAAAGTAGTCCAGTGTTTATAGCTAATACATTAGCTATCAAGGCTCGTATAATGTTTACAATATAACGTTACAAGATACATTGGATCAACACCCCACCGTTTAATAATGTATAAACTTAGGTTCCGAAAAATATTTTTCGTGTGACGTCACGTCTGCCAGAAAACATACAAATCACTTTTACTATATATAACATCCCTACTCAAATTATCATTAGTGCATCTTAATCTGACAAAAAAATGGCTTCAATTAATTTTAAAAAAGCCAAAAATATTTTTTTAGAGGCTATGAGAAAATGTGAACAAAAATTTTCAAATATTTTATCGTAAATGGAAGGGTTGATAGGAACGACAACCTTGTAAAAAAGAGTTTCAAATCAATGTCAAAGGTGCCGTCGGTTCCATTGAAGCAATTAATACATTTCTAAAATTATTGTATTTCTCCAAATAAAATATGAAAAAATTGCCTTCATGAGCAAAAAGCTTGTCATAGAAAAGTTTAAGAGAGAGGCGAAAAATGAAAAGTGGATAAATTAAATGCTCCAATAAATTATATACTTTTTTCTAAATATGTCTTTCTAATAATATTTATGTAATATTAGATTATAAATAGTATTTTGTTTTGTTATAATTTATAAATTATATATTTTTTTCTAAATCTGTCTTTGTAATAATATTTATGTAATATATGATTAAAACAGTATTTTGTTTTGTAGTCATTTATAAATAATATACTTTTTTTTCTAAATATGTCTTTGTAATATTATTTGATAATATATGATTATAACAGTATTGTGTTACAATTATTTCGTTGTTTTTTATGTGTTGTATCATATTATGATTGAAAAGTTTGCTTTTTCATGAAATATTTTGGAGAATTTCAGCAACTATAAATCATCAAAAATTTATGAATACTCACAAAATTCAATAGTTTTCTATTTTCTAATAGAATTGTGATAATTATTCTTCTATGATCTAGTTAAAGGCTAAATTCGATTATATTTAACATATTTAATTATAAAATAGACCCTTTTGGCATATGTGACGTCAATGCTCATAGGTAGGTTCCGTGGCTGTGTATTTTTTACTTTCATGGGTTAAATGGTTCTACCTTACTTGCAAGGATACTAGAAACTAACTGGAAAGGAAGGGAGAATTGTAGCTTCCAAGTTAAGCCATGATACGTTGATTAACATAGCAATAAATTAAAGTTTTATATATATTTTTTAGCTAAATGACTCATTTTCACTTCAATAACTCATAATTCAACGATCCAACAAGTAGCTATTATATTTTTTTTAAATGAATAACGAGTGTGATATAAATTTTAATACTTTTTATTTATCAACATTAGTTTCCACAATAGTAAATAATATTTTACAAACGATACATAATTTAACAGTTACAAACAAGTAATTCAAGATTATATGTTTTCATTGTGAAATAGACTGTAATTAAGAAATGTTTCTTTTTAATAACAAGTGAACGATATAAATTTTAAATTATTTATTTATAAATAATAGTTTTTACAATAGTATATATATATTTTTACAAAAGATACATAGTTTAAAAGTTACCAATAAGTGATTCAAGATTATATTTTTTATTGTGAACTGGACTGTAATTTATATATTTTTCTTTGCAAATTTAAATTCGTATTTGTCGATCTTTTTTTCTCTGAAATGACACTGCTTCATTAAACTTCCCCACTAGATTCTTTGCCATCACATTGAATAATATTTCAGCCACCCTTCTCATAAGAATTGACCAGTTGTGACCTTCATCACACTTGGCCGTAACTAAGGCTTCGATAGCCATCTCAGATGAATCTTTCATTTTATCAATGAATGTAGATATAAATGATGCTTTTGAATTTTGGGCATTAATAAGGCTGTTTTTTTTTCATCCTCACGGCTTGAACAATAATCAAAAAGCGAATAGGCATATAAACTTGTTAGAAAAAGAATATCAAAGGAGTAGACAGTCCTCCTCGATTTATAATTTCCAAGAATCGATTAACTGCTATATTTTCGTCATCATAATATGCCTCAAATCGAATAGTTTTTATATTATAGTTTGTTTGAAGTTAAAAGTTCCTTGCAATAGTTACATTTATAAGTTTATAATTCTGGCTTTAAGATATCGAATTGTTGAATAAGGCAATCCAGTTTCGATTGTTACCGCACTGGATATAGATCTTAAATATCTAGGAGATGGAATTGTCAAAAGGCTTGATGAAAGTAATTTCTTGTATAGAGCTGGAAACATTCACCACATCAAAGCGATGGCAAGGAATCTAGGGGAGTATTTCCTGCCTTTAGGTTGTTTAAAGAGAAGTGACATTTGTTCAATTATAAATGACAATTTTGTGCTTTCAAATAGCTGTAAGTATTTTCATAACTGTCCTTTTTTGGGATTGAATTCATGGATCCTAAATAAGCAGCGACGTTGATAGCTTCTGTAACAGAGAGGATTCTTCCATCAACTTGAAGATGATTTACTTTGCTGTTTTGAAGTAAAACCTGCTTATAATAGATTTTGAACGATAAATCTTCCTGAACTTCAGGACTGGAAGTAATGAAGAATCCCTCTTCATCTGAATGTTCCATTTTGACAAGAGCAACCAAAGGACTTTTAATTAATAAAAATCCTGAAGGCAATGTCATGAGAGAATTTTTCAGACAGTTATTGCCCAGAGAAAACAGCTTTTCATTGAACATAGCATTACTCAAAGCTTTTTGGCGACCATTTTGAGCCTGCATTCTTTTGCTAATTGTTGATAGTTGTGTAGTTCTTTGAGATGTCTTTGAGATGGAATTTGAGAGATAAGAAGGAGTTGGGCCATTTTGATGGTAGAGCATCATCTCTATGTCATCTAAAAAATAAAACATTTTTAAGCATTCTCAAATTATGTTTTTTAAACTCTCATTCATTCATGATCAATTGAAGAATAAAAATTATAAATGACAACATTAAGTTTATACTTTAATATAAACATATATGTTTAACCTACCTATTTGCGAGTGATTTGCCAGCATTGCATCTTTTATATCGACAGATAAAGTGATAAAATCAGGTACAAAAAATGGCACAGCACAATCTGTGAATGACTTGTCGTTTCTAGTTAGTCGTATCTCTGGTATAATCCTATCCATTTATTTAGTATTTCAGTATTTTGGGGAAGCAATGAAAGGATACTTCTGGATCCTTTGGCATATAATATATCCTTTTTTACAACCAGGAGCAGAGCACTTGTTTACCATTTTGAAACACAGAATATAAAGAACATAAAATAGCACAACACAACCACGTTTTTTGAAATAAATATTACGACTGATAATGAGGCCTTTAGGTGTGCATAAAGGGCGTGCCCGTTTATGACGTCATCCTTCCAGTTAGCTTCTAGTATTCCTTGCTTACTTGTAACTTACCTGTACTGGATATTGCGACAGAGAAGAAACATAATTCCCGTCCATATGAAAACAACATATAATTATTAGGCAATGTATAGGCAAATTTTTATCCTCCAATAATTTATTATTTGAGGGTTGTCACAATATGTATTAATTAAGTCAAATACCTATTTGAATATTTTTATTGAATACGAAACTCAAAATTAGTTTATATAATTAATGAAACTTTATGGCAAGACATTTTTACAATTTATATGAGAAAAAGTTGTTAATTAAATTTGAAAGATCCATTAATTTATATTCAATTATTGGTTTTTAATAACTATGACTGTGTATAAATATTATTCGTACCTAATAATTTTCCGTTTTTTATAGATATTTTTTTATCATCGTTAGATTTGTCATGAATATTAAAGGGTTAATGGATGCAAAACACTAAATATATATTTAAAAAAGTAAACTACATATAGTGTTTCAATGGACAATATCATGTACTAATAAATAAAATGATATTTTTATCAAAATACATACTCCATTTAAAATATCCACAAATCATATAACATTATATTTTGTTTAAAATTATTCTTTCAATAAAAAATCAATTCATTACTTCAAACATATATTTATATTTTTTTTTGATAATATACATTTAATAAGCGAATTATAAATTAATAGTATACTCACAAAAATATCTACTTTTTTCTTTTTAAAGATATTTGACAAAATAATATAACTTTAAATCATTAGATTTTGACTAGCTATGAAGATTAACATTGTATTAGCCGTTTATATTCCCATATATAAAAGTAAGACACAAGGTTGATAATTTTATGGTCTTAATCGATACATCATATTGATAAAAAGGTTATCCCAAAAATGGTATCCTAATTAGATTTGAATAAATTTAAAGTCATTGTTTAATGAAAAGGTTTCGATGTTTTAGAGCCTCATAAGTTCCGTGATGTAACTATTTTTATTTATATAATATAGTGATTATTTTTTTCTTAGTTTATGTTGCTTTCGAAGCTAAAAGCGTAGCTGAATCTTTGAAGATAAATAGAAAAAAAAATAGAAAAACTCATAATCTGGAGAAAAAAATAATTAGGTCGAAATAAATTATCTTCATTGTCCTGGGAATTCAGCAAATTGATTTGTAATTATCTCATCATTCTTTGGCACCGATAAAGTAATTGATGGTAAGTTTTTGTGATTGAATATTTTCATGCAATACATATTTTAATTGTTTTTTTTATTTAAAGAAATGGTTTGTATTTGACCAATTCAACTATTATTTTCTTATTGAAATATCTAGGACGGTGACTGTTTTAGCACGTTTTTGTGACCATAATTGACTGTGCCACACAGGAGTCTGACTACACAAAAAATTGTCTCC
>CP045890.1:22935383-22962772 GCA_013387185.1 Caligus rogercresseyi
ATCATCTATTTGGCATATTGAGGTGGATTAAAAAAAATATGATTGATGTTGTTGCAGGGAGTAAAATGAGACGGAAAATTGGACCTTAACAGATCGTTGTACTCAGTGCCTTAGAGTAAAGAGTCTGGACTTCCTGCGCGCTACGTAGTGATAAAACTGATGAACTAATAATGTGAACCCAGAAGCGTTTCAATACATATCTATAAAAAATAAATAATATCATTATTTGGAAATCCGTGTAAATTATACAAATTTAAACATTCATACAACAAATATCAGTATTAAATAATGAGAACCCACATTTTTTTACTTTTGCTTGTATTAATAGCTGAAATACCCTTTTTCACTTTCATGTTCTTATCTTTACAATAGAAGTGTATTTACTATTATAAATATATATTTATATGTGAATAAGTATCATAGTTAATTGTTAAAAGGTTGAACATTCTTTACAGGGTTTACAACGATTGAATTCTTATGTATACAATACTCTCCTAAATGAATAAGAGAGGTTTTTTCAAGGAAACATATATTAGTTATTACTATCGAAATATCCTCATAGAATATTTAATCCAAGCTCATTCTAAATGGCTGTATTACATGGACCCATATCGATGGTAATAGAATCCACTTTGAGACCAATTTCGTATGAGGAGCAAATAATTTGTTTTATCAACATTGTTGTCATCATCAAAGGGTCTATATAGATGAATCAAGTATTAAAGGATCTCTGGACTTGATTGAATTCATTGTAGTTCTCCGTTTTGCAACGTTTGAATAGACAAACTTACATGGAATAGCACTTTGTTTTAGACACTTCCCGTTTCGATTCTTCTCAAAAGTTATATCAATTTTTATAAAGTGCTCCGAGCATGTGAGTCTTTTGCCTGATAATTTTTCTTCCTCAAGCTGCATTCCCAATTTTTTTTCTGGCTGGAGGTCTTTTGGAAATCGAAAAAAAGATATATCCTTAACTGAGAAGTGTCGATTTTGGCATCCAATTGCTGAACAAGAAGGCATTTTGTGCGGAAAATAATAACTTTATCAATACAAATACTGGAGATTCTTTACTAATACTGAGTTCACACTTATATAATAATATAAACAGCTGAATAATTTCAGCTGTTGATTGTCCAGACTCTCCTACACTAAGGCAATAGTTTTACTCTAAGACACCAGCATATACAAGCGAATAATATTATATGAATTTTGACAAAACACAATTAAAAATACTTTGTAATTCTCAAAAGATATTCATATTATTGACGAATATAAGTAAGGACTTTATTATTAATTTAGTATTTATATCTATTTTAAAAACGTCGTTTTTATGAAGTGCAATATTATGAATTCTAAATAAAAATTTCAATAATGCGCCAAGGGACCCAGAAGTACCCCCTCATTGCTGGACAAAAAAAAACAATATGCTAACCACATGACTGAGGATTACACCAAGAGATACGACCTACCTCATTTCATAAAATATTATGCAGCAAAAAAAATATAGTCTGATTTTATAACTTTATCCATCGATAAAAACGTAATGTTGGAAAATCAGTCAAATTAAGGTAAGAGTAATCATAATAAGTATTTTGTTATCGTATAACTTACGGTCTCGTTTTAAAAAAAATTCTTCAATTTTTAATCAATGGAATGAAAGTCATTACTACAAATGTATCACTACGCAGTTAATAAAAAATGACAGGATTTATGTATAGCTGCATACAGACGTTTATTTATTTTGACCTTTTTTAAAATAAAATTAAATCGTCTTACCGCGGCTTTTTGGCGGAGTTGAGGATATCCAGGAATATATATTTTTCCGTATATCTTCGTGAGATAACCAACGGACCCCCAGGATACCAAGCAGAGCCAGAATTTCGGGTTTTCGTGTGGGATTAGGATTCCTCTTTGTCTTTTGACGTCCATAAAACGTCATAGTTCCACCCATCCTTAGACAAAACATTATTCGTTATTCCTTGTGGTAAGTCTTTGCTCACTTATTAAAAGGCTTATGTCAGCACTCCCGCCTGATAAGCCGCCTGACCGGCTAATGGTAGATGGGAGGGTGATGAATAATAAAGAGAAGTCATGTCAAGAAGAAGAAGAGAGTAAAGGAAAACGTCAGATGAGCAAGCATCAAAGAGAAGAACAAATAATACCAAAAGAAAATCCTTCCATGGGGAGTTCTACCGGTAAAGGCGGAATCTCAACCTACTCCAGTATTGCAAGGAAAAAGGAATATAAAGCATTTCACATGACTCCCCTCGGGAATAAAATTTTTATTGACTGGAAGGATATGAATGGAAAAGGAGGAAGGGGTTTCTCGCCAGAAATGATTCATTATAAACATTTATTTGAAATCCTCAAGTTAAATGGAGAGAACATACTGAGACTGAACGATTGTAAAAGTTCAGCAGGATACATCATTATTGAGTTTAAAAACCCCTTAAGCGTAATTTCCCATTTCGAAACCATATGTGGAGTCGACATCAGTTTTAATTCGAATAAAGAATTATTATTGAAAATGTAATATCCCTTATGATATACCTTTAAATGATTTATGTATTAGTTATAATCCCATCCTCGATCACGCAGTCATCATAATGAACCAACCCGGCGAGATACATATAATGTTCTTTATTAAGCACATGCACACCGCACTGTGCCTCGAATAATACTGCATAACAAAAAGGACACGGAAATGATATTGATAATAAATACTGAGAGAATGGTGATGTCACAAGGGTCGCACCAATACATAACATTACCCCCCATCAACCCGGCGAGGCCGGAGTTGATTTACATGTCTTGTGCAACCTTTTCCATCAATGTGCACTGTCCACAAACATTTCCCAATTTCCTCGATGAGCTCCCCAGGTACCCATTTGAGCTTCCGAGCGTCGTAGGACCTCGCCCACACTGGCATATTATTCTTTAATGTCCCCTTTGAGGGACGTAGAGAGGAGTTGAGGAACCCATCCAGACGGGTCCTGATGGGCCGAGAGAGCAATAGCTCCGCCGGAGTCATCCCACAGGCCAAGCGTAGGGGCTCATCCGCCATCAGAGCCTCTCGAGGCTCTTCTCCATTTGAAGGGGATGAAGAAATTGCCGCACACCTCATCACTTCCACGAGGTCTTTCAAATCCTCACCAACGGTGCTCACTTCGTTACAGAGGAACGAGGGCTTATGGATTGATACCAAGCCAAGATTTAGACAAGCTTCCGATCCTAGGATGGGCGTATCCACCTCCGTGATTAAGAAGTCCACGGTGACCTTTCATTTGCAGGACACGATAAACGGGAAGGACGGTGCTTACCCCCGCAGAACTTGCATTGAATAATATCCTTTTGTTGGACCTCTTCTTTGGGGAGCGGTTTCCTGTTAGACTTCTACCACTTCCGAGTCCCCTTCGGACCCTTATATTCAGAAGTCATCACCGATTTTCCATTTCCATTTTCCATTTCCAGTTGTCAAAATAGCTCAAAAATGGCATTCGAATAATCGTTTGAAAAAAAATCACGAATTCGCCCTCAGAGTCTACACCAACGGCAACAATGGAGGTACTCTGTGGGCTAATGCCACTACATCTTTATATAATGGAACGTACATGGCAGGTCAGGATTCAGACTAAAATTGAAAATCCATTGAAATGGTTTGACCATTTGACCAACAATATCTTGACAAATATTTAAAAGTCAATGATATCCCAACTCCTCCTCCTCATATACCTTTCTGGTCTGAAACTCTAGGTTACGAAGTCAAATACGTATGGTGCATCCATGACTTCGATCTCGTAGGTTACACTGACGGCTCAAAAATCGATGGTCAGACAGGTGCTGGTTGGGCTCTGACTTGAGGTGATATTGTGCTTGATCAAAGGACCTTGAGGCTCAAGGGAACAGACACAGTTTACCAAGCCGAGGTGGAGGCTATAAGAAATCTCTCCATTAATCTCCAAGGAGATAAAATAGATTATTAATCTTATGGGACAGCCTATCCGCTATCAATAGTCTAGACATGAGACCAGGTGAACTTGTGTCAGCTCAGGTTTTCGCTTGCAAAAACGCTATAAGCAGGTCCACATGCACGATCACATTCGGATGGGTGAAGGGACACAACAACAATACTGGGAACGAGTATGCAGACGCTTTGGCTAAAGACGTTGCTAGGAAGGGAACTCCTGTTTCTGTTCCTATATCCATTAGTCATACAAAAAGTGCCCTTAGACAAGCAACCTTAAAGGAATGGCGGGCCACTTGGCGTGGGACGAACACTTGCCACCAGTCAAAACTGTTCGTACCAAATCCCCATCTCGGGAGGAAGATTTTAAAGTATAAACGAGCCCAAATCTGCGTCATCGTTGGAATGGTCACCTGTCATATCGGCCTCAACAGGCATCTTTACAAGATGGGAAAGGCCATAATTCCAATCTGCCGACTCTGCGAGGAGGAAGAAGAAACTACGTATCATCTCATTTTTGGCTGTCTGCCATTAAGGCAAAAAATGATGGCACTTGAGGGAGAGATCGGGAAGCAATGCTTATCCCTCGAGGATTTCATTTTTTTAATCATTTAAATACTTAAAAATATATGAACTAATATTAAATAATAAAGACAACTCCCAGAGAGTATCACTACTGGCTGATACCGGATTAAGTTCCGGTGAGGTGGGTCCAATCTAGGAGCTAAACAAACAAACAAAAAATGACATCAATACTTAGTTAATGTCATAGCGTAGTTGTACATTTGTAATCATACAAAACTGATTTACTAAGTAGTTAATACCTTTATCATAACAGAAAATGAGCAGCAAATCACCTTATAATTACGATAAATTAATGCATATTTTACATAAGAACAATTGTGCGAAAGACTTCCATGATAAGCCGAAGCAAAATACAAATAAAAGGGCATTAAAAAGTTAAAAAAACAATCTTGAATATTACGATTATTGATCAAAATACTTAGTATCTTGAACGATCTTGTTTGGAATCTACAAAATGCTGGTAGGCAACTAACAGTCGGTGTATTCTTTGGCAATTTTAGCCTAATACTAGCAGTAAAATGTAAAAAAAGATACGAACTAGTCAACAAACAAAAGATAATACTTTTAATTTGTTTCTTTTATATCATATATAAGCATATATAGAGAAAAATAAATTTAGTTATAGTTCAGTAACTTTGTATAGTTTTTGATAATATAAGGCTATACATCTTTCATAAATTCTATGATTAAATAAAGATTAAACTACGATTTATTTCGAATCTCGCCTTTACTTTAGGATTCTAACTATTCATTTGCTATTTAAATATTCATTTATTTGCGTTTAGCACTGTATTTGTTATGTGAGGATAATGATTGATGATCAATTGTTATATGCTTGAAGAAAAAATGATAAATGGTGGAATTTTTAAATCAATTATGCAAAATTTAGTATTTGAAAAATATTCGACGAAAAAATCAAATATTCATATGTTTTAGTTAAAATTTAATTATAAAGTTTGATTTTTTGAAAGTTTTGTTGGTAATGTCTTGTCGTAGATATAAATAAGAATAAAATTGTTGTATTGGTGTACAAAAAAATAATAAAAATAGCTGAACATTATTTAATGTGATAGCAAGGAATCTAGAGGAGAAGTTTGAGAGGAAAAAGATCGTCAAATAGGCAAACAAATGTGAAGAAAAAGATTTCAAAATAAAAGTCAATTTCAAAGTTCCACTCCCGAGAGAGACTTTTTGGTCTACCTCATTGATAAGATCCTAGGTTCGATAGACTAATTTTGACGCTATAATGCTTATTTATATCCACAAGGATGCTATTCTTTTTAATCAAATAGGCAAAAAAAGATGACAAACATATTTTTGAGTGATTTGTGGGTAGATATTGTAAATGTAACGTTTGGAAATATTATTTACTATTGTGGAACATATTATTAGGAAATTAATTTGACAGTAATGAAATATATCTCACAATCCCTTTTAATAAAGAATATTATTAACCCTTTTGTCGTTGAATTATTAATTATTGAAATGAAAAAAATAGATTAAACTTATGAATTCAGGTTCAACTTTTAATTGACTTTCATTTGAATCTAAATGGCCCTTGTATGGGAACGATAGTTTTCCCTTTCCTTTATCGTTCCTTGGTAATATGTATCTGCCAATCCCGGCGGTCCTATATATTTAATTTCAGTAGTGTTTATTTTAGTTGTGTGATAAAAAAAATTATAATTAAAGTACACATATATTTTTCTTATATTCTAATATAAATATTTCAAACAATTTTTTTGACTTCATCGCCACAAAATAGCAAATTTGTGCAGGTAGAGAGGGTCAAAGTGTTATCTTGCATTGCAGATATAAACAATTAAATCCCCAGGAGTGTCATATAGAAATGGGAGTAAAATATTGCACTTATTGTCTGTTTTTTATTATTGTAATATGAAGTAATGAAGAAAAGTTGAAGTCAATTTGATATCTTACTTATTTCCTTCATACGCAACTGTGCAAAAGTGCTATATCCGTTAGGGACACAAATTGTAGGTTTATATTCATGAGAATTTACAATGATACTACTAATTCAGATTAATAGTTGGAAGGGAACCTTGTGGCTTTGTCAAAGTTATTGATAATTAAGAAAATATTTAAGGTCATGCTAAACTGTTTTTATATGGTTTTAAATTAAACTATGCTTTGAATATATTTATTTATGATACATCTCATTTCCTTTTCATTAATACGAATTATTTGCTTGGATGTCCATCTCAAATATTAGCAATGTTTTAGCACCTTGTATAAGTTTAAAAACAGACACCAAAAAAACAAAAAAAATAGATCTCTAAATATACAAAGATTGTAATTAATAAATATATTTGTAAATAAAGTGAAAGGAGAATTGGAGGTATTGGTTTAAAGTCTTCAAGGATAATATTCTTTTTCTTGTGGTTCTTTCAATCGTGTTTTCCCATTTTACCCACCACAATTTTAATCATTTAAATTTCTTCCTAAGTAAATATATTTGTAATATAGACTACTGCTCATTTACGCAAAAATGTCCGTCTTTAAATTAAACATATCGAGCCGTTTAATATATATCCATGAATCATTTCAATGAATTATGAATTTTATATGAAAAATACGCTTGAACCCCTGCCACCAATTATAGGCTCTTGGAGAAATTATCTCCTAGGACGTCCTTATGGTATATATATGAAGTTGTCCAAACCTTTACGGATTAAAGTACTGAGAGATCACTATATGGTGTAAAATGTTTGAAATATAAAAAAATGTTATATTTTTCAAAAAAAGTTATTTGATACAATGATTGAAATCCATTATGCTCAGTTATTAGTATCACAAAGTATTTAAAGTCTCCTAAATTATGTAAACAAAAAAAGACAATTTTCATATGATATCCTTTTTATGAAATGGTAAGCTTAATTTATTGAACCATATTTAATGGTCAATCATAGGATTTAAATAGTTTTCTGGCTCATTTCCGAGTTTGGTCACTTATAAAAAAGACCCAGCGAAATAATCTTGGCAAGCATAATTAACAAATTTGTATACTAATTAAATACCATTTTAATCCTTTATATCTTATAATCAATTATTACGTTACTGGAGCTGTAAAAGAATGAGACGAATGTTGTTTTGCTTTGTTATTTTATAAAAATGAACACAAGGAAATTTAATGAATTCACCGTGAGATTCATGATATAGGTTTTTGTGCATAAAATATCATTAGCAATTTGCAACTATCGCAATAAGCATATTAATATTAATACTAAATCAACAAACGCGTAATTTAAGGACAAAAATATTCCGACGGGGATAAAACTTTTTAACTTCGGTAAATAAGTGTGGATATACTTTTAATGTGTATAAAGATATTTTTCTTCATACAGGCCCATTGAAAGATACATCTTGTCATTATAATTATGCCTTCAGATATTTTAGAAAAGGCTACTTTTCATAAATTGTTGATTTATACATTTTATAAATTAGTTTCCTAATTAATTTGGAAAAATAAGAAAGTAGGTGCTAATTTGATCAAACATGCTCCATAAAGAGGCTGGGATATTTATATTTTGTAATCATAAAACTTGGTATTGTAAAAAAATATAAATAATTTTTGTATTAGTTTTAATTGGTATTTCACAACATTAAAAAGAAATGAAAGTATCTAATCAATATTTTAAATATTAATGTATAAAGGAAGTGCAAGTCGCTGAAAATTGAAACATGGTTAAAAACATATTTAGAAACGGCAAGGAATAGTTAAACAATCGAAAAACCGCATATATATATATATATATATATATCATAAAAAATGTCCAATCAAATGATTAACAAGTTTAAGAGATACTCAAATAAGTTTTTGTTATTAAGGTAGAAATTAAACACATAAAATATGTCTGAATGCATTATCAAAACCAAAATGACCACTATATTTGTCCTCAGAACATTTAGTTTTTGTTATGTACTTCATTTAGTAAAAAAAAACAGAATTTAAAAAATATTTATGAACTTAACGACCTTTATTGATCAAACAATTTCAGATTTAGTGTAAAAAGGGATAAAATTCCCCCTTTTTGACTTGTAAGAGTATTCTTAAAAATAAGCATAGCTTAAATGCCAAAGTGATGTAATTAAATTCGGAGGGGGGGGGAAATTCTACATACAAAATATTGCAGTTCTGAATAATATTTTATATTTAGGAATATATTTTTATAATTACCTCCGCCGAAGGAGGTATTGTTTTCACTGGCGTTGGTTTGTTGGTTTGTTTGTTGTTTGTCAGCAGGATAACTCAAAAAGTACTGAACGGATTCGGATGAAACTTGGTGGAGTTGTTGGAAATGTCAAAAGTAACAAGTGATTAAATTTTGGCATCTTTGAGTGCAGAATTAAGATGCAAAACGAGCTAAATACTAATAAATATTTCAAGTTAGCTACTCTGTCAATAGATGTCGCTATGCTGTAAAATCGGGTGCCGGGAGCGTCTTCCTCTCGAATTTCCGTCAAGGGGAACCCTCCCCCGTCCCTCTACGCCGCCCCAGTCGTGAAAAATCCGCCTCGGAAGGTTCATAAGGACCCCGTGACGGCGGAGGTTTGCACTCTCTGAGTGTATATATGCCTTTAGTTAAAAATACCTTTTAACTACCTAACCGGGATTTGGGATAAGAAATATCTGAGCCCATAATTGTGTTGCCATAAAAGACTTTCAATTTTATGAAGGGCTTTGATTTTTTTTTAACCTGAAAAAAGAAAGTTGTTAACCCTTGCAGTCGATTTTTAGATATTTCCTGTTCTTTTACTGGAATTCAATTGCAAAATTTAATATTATTTAGAGAAAGAAAGATATTTTTGACATTAAATGTCAAGATTTTTATGCCCATGATTTACTATTTATTATTTAAAAGGTTTTATAGAAAAGTATATGTCTTTTATTGAAGATGATTTTATTTACAAAAAAAATGAAAAGGTAAGAAAAAAAACTAATGACCATTAGATGATTGTGGTATCATCTGCTGTTTTCTTGTAACTAAATGAGTGCATACATTCAAAAAGAGGATCATTTATTATATGGATAGTCTTGAACTTTTGTTGATAAGATGGAACATCATGACAACAAATACTACTAAGTTATAATCAAATCTTACTATATCAAATAAAAGAACAAATACAAAAATGACCCACCGGACATGAAGTGAAATAATACTAAATGAATACAAGATAAATAGATGACTGACAAAGCTAAAAAGGAAGGATTTTTATTACTATTGAAGAGTCGCCACGCATTTACTAATATCATTGATTATATTCTCATAATTATTTTTTTTCATCAGCAGGGGTTTTATTAATATAATGTTCTTATATCCAAAACACATTTTAAATATCTGAATAGAATTTAGTTATATGGATAATATATTATTTGTTGTTTTGAACTTCTTGAATTGTCTGATGATTATTTCCAGGGATTGTGGGTGGAGGGGAGAAGTAGAAGGGAAATATTTGATGACTTACAAAGCATGATTCCAGGCCGAGCTTTGTACCATTGGGATCTTCAAGGAAAATGCCGCGTACCGAGCGCATGGTCGAAACCATGACTGACCGGAGATCTCTCGCATTGATGGTTTCCCCTCCCATCAGTTTCTTCCCTATGTAGGCCTTACAATTAAGTAGCAACGCCCTGATAGTGTTTTCCTCTTTAAAGCGTTTCTCAATGTTGAAACTGCCGAAAAGAACAGTGCCCCTTTTCTCATTGAAGTTTGGGATAAACTCAGAATTTAGAGTGATGAAATTTCTATAACTTTTATAGCCCGACAATCACAGAAAGCGTGTTTGATGTCCATATTCACGTATCCATGCATCCTTGCAGTGATCCGAAAATCGGATTAGATTAGACAAGTGACAACAACATGCTCTTTCTGAGTTGGAATATTTAACGAGGAATTTGCAATGCCGCGGAGTCAATGGAATAATTCCCTTAGCGTTTTTGCTTTTAAAAAAGCCATACCTTTTGTGTTTTAAAAGCTTAGTGTTTGCAATGGGACATAAATCCCACTACATACATCCCTATAAACTGGACCGGCTATGCATTAAACAAGGAGCTCAAGCCTATTATTAAAACATGGTTATAAAATTGTTACTTATGTTGAGTCTTTATGATGTAATTAAATCCGACCTTGGGACAAATTAAAGAACCAATTTCAATCCGATAAACAAGGACAGCACACAGGGAACTTATTTCAAGAAAAGAATAGTCAAAATTTAAAAACACACCATCATTTAGTTCACTCGCGGCTTTTGAGGAGGAGACATAAATTCAGAGAGAAGAATATAAACCTTAAAAACACAAAATATCCTTGTCATGGGCCTCGATCCATGAGCTGCTAACCAGGGGAAAGGAAGGACAATATATATAATGTTTATACGTACTTATATATGTATATTATTTATGATTATAATAATATTATAAACTATATTGGTACATTCTTATCATTATAATGTAACAAAAGTCATCCTCCTATGGTTCACTACTCTCGGAGCTGTTGAACCCCATATGGCAAGCGTCTCCTCAGGGGTTTCCTTTTCCTTGAAGCAAGTTATAGATATCGCAGAATCCCAGAGACTCTATGATATCCATACACAAACGCTGGGACGAATGGAGTTGTAACGGGAATACATACTAAATGCGTAGGCCCAGTGTCATGAAGGAGAAGAATGTCACCAGCATTGGCTCTGGGAAGAAGGACTTTAGACTGTAAATAGTCCCCTAATAAATATAAAGAGAAAAAAAATTAGTGCACACACATAAAAATAAGAATTGGATATTATTAATTACCCAGCAATTATTGTCATTTACAACATGAGGAAATATGATTGTATGAATCGATAAGATCAAATGCATGGCAAAGGAGGACGATCAAAAAAGAAAATATTGAACTAATAGAATTTCAGGAACGATGCAGTACACGTATGGTGAAAATGAATTGTTTATCAAGTACTTTAAGCCATATTATACGTTTTCTAATCAATAACTATCTTAATGAATTTATTTATTTGAGTTAGTGAAATAGCTGTTCAAACCATATTCTGACTCCTTTTCATTTAATTTTTAATATTTCACCTAAAAGTGGATGTATCTGTATTTTTTTTTTTTTTTTTTTTTTTTTTGTACCGAGTACAACTATATTTCATGTAAACATTTAATTACATCGATAACAAATAAAATAAAATTACATAACTCACAAACGCATCACATATGTTATAAAATCATCAAATACACTCATAAAATCATCCGGGGGGGCAACTTTGGCTGATCGAAATTTATATATGTAAAATTGTATTTTTGAAGTTATAAAATTTATTTTGTTCTGATGGGGACCCACATAAAAGAAAACAAACTCTCTCGGTTTCAATAATAAATTAAAATACTCGTAAAAAATAGTCACCAAGTGTCCTAAAATGCGAGCAACATATGAGCACTCGAACAAGAAGTGTCTTTGCGTTTCCCTTGCTTCCTTGCAAAGAAAACAAGTCCTTTCCTCCAAAGTCCTTCCATATAGGGCTCCCAAGGACAAAGTGTTCGTCACAATTCTGTACTTCAACCATGATAGGGAGAAGTTCAGATCATATGAACGTAGGCCTTTGATTATTTCACTAACCGGAGTTTTCACTCCATATTCTTCCTTCCTTCTCTCTATCTGTGTCAGGAAACACCTGCTCGACTTTTTATCTTGCATAACTCCCCGAATAAAACTATTACTTGATATTTTTATGAAATTATAAAAACAATTCCTCGGTCCGAC
Organism: Caligus rogercresseyi; assembly: GCA_013387185.1. Lineage (NCBI taxonomy): Eukaryota > Metazoa > Arthropoda > Copepoda > Siphonostomatoida > Caligidae > Caligus > Caligus rogercresseyi. The sequence continues at coordinate 22,947,705 of CP045890.1, forward strand.
TTCCCTTGTACGAAAACAAACTTTGCTTAAAATGCCTTGCCTTTCTAGATTCTCGTTTACTGTAAAGTTGTTATATTGGCCAAAAATATCCCCCATGCACTCAAGCTTTTTCTTTATAGATGTGTGAACTAAAAATCTAAGTCTTGTATTTTCTAAAACTGGTTCCTGCCACTCCATTTTCTCTAAAAGTTTATCAGCTATCTCTTTAAATATGGACTCATTTTCCTTCCAGAATGGACTTATTTTTCGAGATAATTCTAGTATTGTATGAGGTCCTTTGCCTCTTTTTTGCTCAATTGTACCATTCCCACTTTCGAACAATATATTCTCCAATGATTCATTCCAAATAGATCCCTTTTGTGTAATTCGTTGGAACCACTTAAAAAGGATAACTTTCCAGAAACTACCAAAGTTAAGCAGTCCTAGCCCACCCAATCTGTTTGGAGTCTGGATCCGCTTCCACGAAATATTTTTAGGTCTTCCATTTGGGAATAAAAAAGCCTCACACAATCCGTCTACTTTTTTGCAAATATTTACGAAGTATGGGGTTAGTTTTAAAATATGGGTCGTTTTTGGTAAAATAAGATTGTTCCAAACAAAAATTCTCGACATAATATCCCTCCTTAAAATCCTTGCATAATTAGCTGTAGATTTTTGTATACATTCTTCTATAAGTTTGCTGTTTTCCAAATCACCTTTCCCATCTAAAGTTATAAATGTTCCTAAACTTTTTAAAATATTTGTACCCCTAATTCCGTTCAAATTAAATAAAACCTTAAAATCTGTCATTAAATGAGTTTTTGTAAAATTTATTTGCAGACCCGACTCTATATGAAAATGTTCGAAAATTTTCAAAGTTTCCTTAAAAGATTCTTCGATTTCTTCCTGACTCCCTGAATAGGTTATGGACATGTCATCTGCAAAGGCTTGTACTTTGGTTTCAATTTCTCCTACTCTAATGCCTTTTATGTTTTTACATGCGCTTATCTCCTCTACTAGCGAGTCAAGACACATTATAAACAAAGTTGGAGAGATAGGGTTCCCTTGTCTACAGCCACTATTAATTTGGAAAATATTGTCAGTACTTTCATAATATGTATATGTACTACAAAGACTGACTGCTACCATCCTTACAAAATTTTCTCCTAATCCATGATTTTTTAGACTTTTTAAAATGAATTGATGTGACATACAGTCGAAGGCTTTTTTAAAATCAACTCCCATAATCGCTGTACAAGAACTGTTTTTATCTACCTGTGCGATAGCATCGTTAATACTTCTACCCACATCTTCCATCAATCTGTTGGGAACGAAACCTTTCTGAGCCGGGTGTATTATATGAGGTAAATAACGTCTAAGTCTTTTGGCTAATATGCCACTATGAATTTTGTACGAAACATTGAGCATGGTCAGAGGTCTTAAGTTTTCGACCACTCTTGGGTCTCTCCCTACTTTAGGAATTAATATTAGTTTGCCAAGTGAAATGTCATTCTCAAAATGACCTTCCATGTGAGCTTCTTCAAAGACTTCCTCCAATAATGGCGACAATAAGTCACTGAACTTATTGAAGAATTCCATCGTAAAACCATCTGGTCCTGGAGCTTTGTTTTTTTTCTTATAAGCTTCTATATAATCTCTTATCTCAGAGGCACTAATTTTTTCCTCCAGAATATTTTTAAAACTTTCTTCAATCTGGGAAACCTTTGTCCCACCTTGATTTTCTATTTGTCTGGTAAAGTCAGCAGAATTAAATATGCATTTTAAACATTTTTTACCCGACTGTCTATCACAATCTTTGCATGTATATAATTTTTGATAAAAGTGACTAACTATTTTATTGATTTTTCGAGGATCCCTCTCCAAATTTCCACGCATGTCAAAAATTGCTGATATTTCTTTCTTTTTTGAATTTACTCTTTCTCTCCTTTTCACACTGTCCAAAATCACCTGTTCTTTTCTTACAAATTTACATCCGGCTCTAATTAAATGACCTTGCGAATAGTATTGAGTGATTTCCCGTACCTCTTCATCTTCAATTATTCCTTCACCCCGTACATCCCCACCTTTTTCCTTCATTCTACGTAATTTCGATTTTCTTTCTTCACTTAGCCTAACCCCCAATTTAATATATTCTCTTCTTGTGCAGTCAAGAACTAGTTTTAGTGCATGGGAAGGAGATCTTATATGTTTATTGCAAAGTTTAGACTTAATTTGTTGAATAATAGTTTTAATTCTATCTTGGGTGACCTTATCATCTAGTAAGGAAGCATTCAATTTCCATTCCTTCTTTGATCTATATTTTGGCAATGTGAAAGTTAACATGATCGGATGATGATCTGACATAAATGCTGGGATACTCTTATAATCCGCAACCAAGGTCGATAGCTCCTCAGACACCAAAAAATAGTCTAGTCTGGAACTTTTAATGATATTATTTTCTCTTCTGACATGAAATGTGTGTTGCGGATTGTCGCTGAATTTTGTTGCAGGGTCTGTGAGCCTATTTTTATAAAGGATGGCCTTCAATGCAGTGTTAGCTTTACTGTTATTAAATTTTTATAGCCGAATGTATCCTGCTCCTGGTTTAAGGTCACATTAAAATCCCCCATCAATATCAGATCCTCATCCCCACGAGTATTCTCTGTTATAAATTTTGATTCAATAGAATGAAAGAACGTAGGGTTATCCGAGTTCGGACCATAAATTGATACAATTTTAATATTTCTACCTCCCCAGCTCACTGTTAGTACACAGAAATTTCCCCCTTCATCCTTTGCAATCAATTTGGGCCTTAATTCGCTTTTTATCAAAACTAAAATTCCCCTTGATGGGTGATTAGCTTTTTTCTTGACTGCTGGAGTAATTAGGACTTGATATTCTTTCGGAAAATAATCACAAAGCGCCACCTTCTTAACCCTTGTGTCACATATTGCAACTATATCAGGGTTGTATGATATCATATACTCTAAAAATAATTTTCTTTTACTTTTGTTAAATACCGAGTTCCCGTTTGCAGATATTATTTTAAGATCCATCTCAAAAGCTTAATACAAAACAAACAAAAAAACCAAATGAATAAAAGGAGCTGGGTCCCCTGTATATATTAAAAACTTGCATGTAATATGTCTTTGTGAGGATAAGAATTTAGAAAGATCCAACCATTGTTGACTTAAAAGTGAGGGGTAAAAATATAAAATCGATGTAATAAAACTTATATCTTTAAAAAATAAACTTTTTGTTATGCACATTTTCATATTAAAAAACGAATGCTTACTCATTCTGCTCAAAGTTTTTGTTGAAAAAATAAGAAAGGAGGTCTTACTTTTAAAAATGATTTGGCGTGTCTTCCTCTTCATGTATTTCAGCGGACTTGAATTCATCATTGACTCGGTTTTCTACTTCTTGCTGTGTGCATGGCCGCCATCTTTTAGGTTTGGAGCCGTTGAATCTTCTGGCGGAGTCTCTCTCCGATTACTTGAAGGCTTGGTCGATGATGAAAGAACAAAGACTTCATAATAATATAAAGAGAAAAAAAACTAGTGCACACACATAAAAATAAGAATTGGATATTAATTAATTACCCAGCAATTTGTCATTTACAACATGAGGAAATATGATTGTATGAATCAGATAAGATCAAAATGCATGGCAAAGGAGGACGATCAAAAAGAAAATATTGAACTAATAGAAATTTCAGGAACGATGCAGTACACGTACTGGTGAAAATGAATTGTTTATCAAGTACTTTAAGCCATATTATACGTTTTCTAATCAATAACTATCTTAATGAATTTATTTATTTGAGTTAGTGAAATAGCTGTTTCAAACCATATTCTGACTCCTTTTCATTTAATTTTTAATATTTCACCTAAAAGTGGATGTATCTGTATTTTATTGATGAAAAACTTATTTTTTAAGGTATAGCTTTTTTCTGTGACATTTGTTTTAATGCTTGTCTCGTTATTGCCATACAACGTTATCAAATAGTATGTGGATAGGTAGAAAGCATTCAAAAATTCAGTTTTACACCCCATCCGTAAATTGTAAATAAAACGTTGATGACTTATATATCAACTGAATATTGATTCATGAGCCGATATCAAAAAAATTAAATATTTAGTATCTTTAAGTAAGTAATTTCTACTCACCAAAAAACAACGATAAAGCTACAAAAATATTAATAGAACTTGGTCCAATTTTATTCATTACATAAATGATGAAAACTTATATATATATATATATATATATATATATTGGGCTGTGCAAAGTATAAGACTTTCAAATTAATTTTTAATGTTTTTGGTTATTTGAAAATACAGATATGAGGAAATATAAGCCACTACCAAGATTTTCACGAGTTAAATTTATGCAAGAAATATTTTTTACCAATTATGAGTACCATTCTAGTAACAACTTTTAACTGAGTAAATAGTAAAAACTCATGAAAACTCGAGGACTTTTTTAAATTCCTGAATGAAATCGAGTTGCAACGTAAACTCATGACACATCGTTAATCTTTACCAGCTCATACGTCATCTCGGATATCAAAAAATATCGGAAATCTACATTTATGGAACAGAAAAGGGAAACATCAAAAATTTTAAAAATTAAGTATGCTACATCAATTCAAAAGCTAAATGACTTTTCAGTATATTAATATCTTAAAATAATATAGAAATTTGACCATGAAATAGGAAGTTTATTAACAAGCTAAAAGTGTAAAAGATGATTTTTTTAAATATGTAATAGCTTACAATTTAAATCCATATAAAAACATTTTTGTTACAAAACATAAATACTGATTTGAATAAATATATTTTTGTAATAACACTATCTAACATTTTTATATGTCCTTCCATCTGCATATATAGTCGGCCTACAGGGACTAATGACATATCAGTCCCTTACGATGATGGGGTCATATGGGCATGAAGATAAGCGGAGCCGGACGTTGAACATATGTACATATACATTAAAGAGATAAGGAGCTTCGTTATGGAGATAATTATCATTAGGACACAGATCTATTGTTTCTAAAAGAGTTCGGGGTCAATTGATGGGGATGTCGTTCATTTATCAAGCATGTGAACAGAGATCAAATCTTGATGTCAAGTTCTTTCCTCAATGACATATCAATATGTAAAAAATGAAAGGACAAAGCAATTAAAACCTAGGTCATTGTGTTAATTGACCTAAATATATGAACTAGTGTTTTGAAATATTTTTATGAATTGTGATATTATATTAAATATATATATATTTACATTTAAATGCTATAAAAATTATTCATTTATATTTATGATAATATTAATATATAATGAAGTATAATACAACGGTCCGAACTTGGAGTATAAATAGGATATTAATAGTATTTCTGACACTCGACACTCTAAAGTACCTCAGGTTAGAGGACGGCCTTGAAACCGACGTTTTTCTGAGATGCAGCAGACTTAAAGAAAATATCTACGTCATGTAAAGGAAAAACAACTCGAAAAAATGCAAGAAGGTAGGCCCAAAGTATATAGAATACCAGCCATTCATCTTTTTCGTGGACCATTGCTTCAGAGGAGATCAAGTTTTCCCCTCAAGTTCACTATCTCATCTAAAGATTTTACGTCGCATTCTTAAGACTTCAAAATGATGTTTTATAATAATTGATTATCGTTTTTAAAGTATATTCTGTGCATTTTTATAGTTATTTTTATTATTTGATTATGTTCAATCATTGTTAAAATTGGTGTTGTTCTTCCCCGAAGTAATAATTTTAGACTACAATGTCTATTTATGTTTTGTTTTTAACGTAATTACTTTGGAATTTTTTAGAACTGAAAAAAAAAAGTATATAGAATACCAGCCATTCATCTTTTTTGTCTTTGGAACTTGATAAACATCTGCTATGAATTGACCTCATAGTATGCTTATTTTTCTGCGTATTCTTTGGTGATATGTCCCCATGGTTTATCAATTGAATTAAAAGTAGCTAGGAGTTGGCTTATGCGTTAAATTACCTGAAAGCAAAGAGGTCCTGCAATGTCATAGCTTTGTTTTTCCTCAGAAGACTTGATATTGCCAGCGGGGTCTAGGAGGCTTATTCGATGACTCCAAGCGTGCGGAAGGTATGTTTCGCGGATAAATTGATTCACTCCAACGTGGGTTTGTATTATGGGGCGGACTTCTTGGATCCAGTCCTTGATATGATTGATACGAGTCATTGTCTAGAGAAAAAAAGAAGGGTTGACCACAAGTGAGAAATTCTATACTCAAATAAAAAATTTAAAGGTACGTATTTTGTTAAGTAAAAATGTTCCTTTTTATTCAATCAAAATATTTATTTAGAATAGAACAGTTAGCTGCAGTTCCCAAAATTTATAAATGTTAAAATATTAAGGCAATAAAATATTTATTAGTTACCTTAGATTACAACCAAGACTCAATTACAAGGACTGTTTTTGCAACAAAAACTTACTACTTTGTTAGATTTATTTATGATTGAAAAATATATCTATCAAATAAGGTTTTTGTTTTGTAATTGAACCTGCCTCTCCAAAATTTAATCTGTTATCATCCAGTAGTTAATCTGTCTAAGTTCTAAGATTTTTAACTTTTAAACTCTGATGTTTATTCCTGTAATGTGAAAAAATGATAAAGTAATTTATTACATATGATATTCTTTATAAAATGTTTTTACCCTAAAAACAGTATATTAACACAACAGGACATAATTCATTAAAATCACACAATTTCTGATGAATCCATAAATTGTATAGTAAACTTATGTTGTATTTTTTTCGCCATCCTCAATATAAATGTTATTTTAAATAATTGGGTGCAAATTATTAATAGGATCTCATGGAGTCCAAACTAGTTTTTTAATATACCTACATACAAATACGCGAGTAATTTGCATTTTTAATTCGTCATTTTATTAAAAAAACGTCCCAAAAATGATTAATTGAAATTGGCAATTACTTACATATTTTTGTACGCAAGTAAAAATTTAAAACTTATTTGGACTCCTTGAGATCCTATCTACAATTTGCGGCCAATTATTTTAAATTCCAATTATATTCAATCGCCTCTAACTTCCCAATATCAATGCTATTTTAAAATGAATGGACGCAAATGTTAAAACAGATCTCGTAGGATTCCAGATTAGTTTCAACTTTTATATATAGATGCAAAAATATGCAAGTAATTGTGTTTAAATGGTAATATTTGGTGTATTTTCCAAAAATATGACTAATTAAAAACGTGAAATACTAGTGTATATATGTATTTACATAAAAATATAAATTATTAGTTTATTGAAACAGACTGTCTTATAAACTTTATATTCGTGTATATAATTAAAATTGGAAGAGTATAAGTTAATAAAAAATATCTTTACACTAAAAACAAGATTTTTTGCATGACTACACATTTATGGTTTATAATCGAAATTTTGGTAAAATTGCTTGAGTGACAATATAAATTAAATAGAGAATCGACCATTAATGTTCACGAAAAAATAACAGATGACATAAAATGATATAAAATCTGGATAGTTGCTTAAAATTGTATACCTTCCCAGCCTTCAACGCCAAAGATCTCCCAAATTCTGTTATGACCCGACGACGTCCATCGAAGAGCTCCGGAACAGCAGCTGCCAGCTCTTTTTTGTATCGGCTGTAAGCAAATTCCTCAGGCTCTATGTCTTCTAAGACATAAGATGTAGAGAGTCCACCCCCAATGTCCACAGTTTTGAGGAGCTGTCCATCTCGTGCCGCCTCGATTTTATGAACGAAATCGATTAATTTCTTTAAAAACGAAGAAAGTATAGTAAATTATTAGGACCATTTTCCTAAATAGGCAGATAGAACCAAAGTAAACATTTTTTAAATTTGAAAACATCAGTTTGGCGCTATCTTTGAAAAACAGTACGGAATATCTATAGAACAATAATGTTTATAGAACATATTTTGAAAAATGGGTTCTTCTTCATTGAGGGATCTTTTTGTGTTATGAATTATTCCCAGTCAAATATATTTTCTTTATTTCACAGTTCATAATAAACAAACAAGCATAAAAATAGTATATTTAATATCATGTTATTGTGTATTAAAAACATAACAAAAACAGGGAGTAAGATATTGTATATTGGATTTGTAAAAAAAAAAAATTGGGTTTTATTTTTTCAAGATAAGATTCGTCAAAACAAAATTTAAAAAGTGCTTTGAAATCCCATGTAACACAACAATTTCAACTTCATTAATTTAATTCAAATTGGAAGACAGGTTCATGATCCCTGTTTTGTGGTTCTGAAATAAAAGGCAATTCTTTGCCCAGCTCATAAAATAGACAAACCTTGGTTGCATCCACAAACTTTTGAAGTTCAACACCTTGACTCCCAACATGAATATGTACCCCATTCAGCCACGAGTAGGTCTTGAAGAGGGCAAGGATTCGATCCTCAGTGTCTTCACGGAGGGGGAGACCAAACTTAGATGCCTTAGTAGCAGTGCTCAAAATGTCAATTTCACCTCCGCCCACGACAGGATTGATCCTAAGGCCTATTGAGTACCTTAAAAAAATGCATATTATTATATTCAAAAATGACCAACATGTTATTATTATTGTCTCTTGGACATAATATATGCACTGAAAATATTTGAATCTCTCAGAGAGATCTTTTTTCGAGGCTAAAAGTAAATATTTGTGACAGAAGTATGAAGAATTTTCAATTTATATTATATAGTATTAGTTTGATGTTTTCCCAAGTAATTTATTTACTTTTTCTTCTTCTTGATGATTGGGAATAAATAGTAGTCTTTAGAAAAACACCCATGGTATTCAATACTCACACATTTTCAATTGTTATTAGGAGACGTATCAAGAGAAATTATCTTTAAGTATGTAGGTTTGACCATAATAGTAGGTTGTTTTTGTTCAAACATATTTGATTTATAGATCCTCGTCCTTAATAAGTATAATGAGCATGCTAGTAAATGGAATATAAACTAGGAAGATATACAATGAAGGGGTCAGCTGTTGAAATAAGTAAACTAATTAGTTAACATGGCTTAATTATAACTATAATTTTCTTCATAATAATTATTACCGACCTATATTATAAAGGAGTGTATCCAGAATAAATTGATGGAACATTTATTATCATCTGTTGCCAGCTAATTTGAGTTCTGTATTTTTTACAATGCATGTCTTGTAATGGATAGTAAGAACAAATATTTGCTAATAAATGGATTCAGCGTTCTGATGCATTGAAGTCATTAGCAAAAAAAGAACTTTGTTCTAAACCAAAAAGATGATCAATTTCATGCTTTCTTCACTCAGGAGTATTTTATTTTTGCCTTTTAACCTAGTTCATATGAGATAATGTTGGGTCTGATTTCTTAAACGGATTTATACTACCAGGTATGTGTTTAACATGGGTGTCAACAACTAACGATTGGCTAGTCTTTTTTATTGACAAACCTTTTCATATTTTGTAGCTCAGAATTGAACTGAACTTGGGATCTCAAAGTTTTTATTAAGCTTACCAAAATAGTATTGTAAACATTTATTATTTGTTCAAAATATATTCCACAAAGTCCTTAGGAGTCCTTATAAAATAAGTGTCTCCTCAACGGACCCAAAAGTTATGTAGTAGGTTTTTTCCTCCATTCGATCGCCTCTTATGTTCTCAATATATATGTTATTTTAAAATAATTTAGTGCCAAATGTAGGTATGATCTCCAGAATTCTATTTTTTTGTTTTTTATATACGTTCAAAAATAGACAAGCAATTAGAGTTATGAAATAGTCATTTTTGGGATATTTTGTATAAGAATGACTATTTTAAAACTTAATATCTTGTTAATTTTGTATGCAAATAAAAACAAAAACTAATTTGGAATCCTTGAGATCATACCTATATTTGTCACGAATTTGTTTTAAAATAACATTGATATTGAGGACATGAGAGGCGATCGAATGGCGAAAAAAATACTACATAAGTTTACTACATAACTACAAACTACAAAATAATATATATATTTTTTGCTTGATCAATTTTTCTTACTGTTCTCCACTCAAGATCTTATCTTGAAACTCTCTTTCCTTCATAAGAGTATTCACTGATTCCATTTCTCTTTCGTTATCCAAGTTCATGACAACTCCCGAACTCAGAGCTGTACGAATGTCCTCCAAGGTTTTACAGGGACTATCATAAATGACTTTATGTGGTTCAAAGCCCAGACTGAGTGCCAACAAAACTTCTGAAATGGATGCACACTCGGCCCTAGTCCCTTGGCCTTGACTGCTAGTAGAACACCACGGAGAGGATTTGCCTTGACGCAAAAGTGTGCTGAATGATGCTTGGATCCTGAGGAAAAGCCGAGAGGAGAGAGTCGATTCGAGAATGGAAGTAGTCTAAGTCGAATATGTCAATGGAAGGAGTTGAGTCGTTGATGAGATTTTGCTCCGAAAGGAACACTCTATAGACGGATTCCATTTTTCAATTTGGAGTATAAGATCCGTAACTAAAGTTGTCTGTTTATATACTGCAAGAAACTACATTTGATTAATAAATGAAAAAAACTTAACGTCGTAAAAAATGACTCTGATGCAACATATAGCTTTAAATTGTTGGCGATGTCAAAATATAACGGTTTTTTCAAGTTGTACTCTGCATTTATTAAATGTCTACATCTATAGTTGATATTATATAAACAAATATCCAATGATTTCTCCATAACAAACGTCAATACAGTTTTATAGATCGAAAATTAATTTAAAAACATAGAGATTAAAGTATAGGGCACTTATAGACTTTTTATAAATTTTTAAGTACAGTCATTTTAGAGATTATTTGGCATATTAATATTTTTGAAGACATAACGATATAATTTTTGGATCCTTTTGTTTAAAAAATATATACAGCTGACAGTGAAGATAAGATAAACTAAACATCAAAGAAATATTAATTATTTACGTCAAAATGTAGAATACTTAGTAAGATACAGCAAAGAAAAATATATAAAGCTAAAATACACAGTTATATATATATAATATTTTTGGAAAATGTCCCATATGTATATTATTAAGAAACCTAAGTTCCACAAAGAACTGTGATTGCACAGAATTGTGACCGCAGGATTGTCACTACATGATTGTGACTACACATGATTGCGCCTACACAAGATTTTGACTACACAGAATTGTGACCATACATAACTTGCCTATACAGGACTTTGACTATGTAGTATTATGACTATATATGATTGTGACTACTCCAACCTATATATGCTTGTTATTTTTGTAATGGGCATGGCATCTTGGAGTCAATACCATCAATGTCTATGACAGCGTTACACGGAGACAATTTTTTGTGTAGTCAGAGTCCTGTGTGGCCACAGTTATGTATGGTCACAAAAACGTGCTAAACAGTCACCGGCCTAGATAGTTTCAATAAGAAAATAATAGTTTGACATTGGTCAAATACAAACCATTTCTTTAAATAAATAAAAACAATTAAAATATGTATTGCATGAAAAATATTCAATCACAACTTACCATCAATGAATTTATCGGTGCCAAAGAATGATGAGATAGTACAAATCAGTTTGCTAATTCCCAGGACAATGAAGATAATTTATTTCGACCCTAATTATTTTTTTCTCTCAGATTATTGAGTTTTCTATTTTTTTTTCTATTTATCTTCAAAGATTCAGCTACGCTTTTAGCTTCGAAAGCAAAATAAACTAAGAAAAAAATAATCACTATATTATATAAATCTAAAAATAGTTACATCACGGAACTTATGAGGCTCTAAAACATCGAAACCTTTTCATTTAAACAATGACTTTTAAACTTTATTCAAATCTAATTAGGATACCATTTTTGGGATACCTTTTTAATCAATATGATGTATCGATTAAGACCTAAAATTAATCAACCTTGTGTCTTACTTTATATTATGAATATAAACGGATAATACAATGTTATATCTTCATAGCTATTCAAATCTACTGATTTAAAGTTATATATTTTTGTCAAATATCTTTAAAAAATAAAAGTATTTATTTTTGTGATATACTATTTAATTTATATTCGCTTATTAAAATGTATAATTATCAAAAAAATATAAATATAATGCTTGAAGTAAGAATTGATTTTTTATTGAAAGAATAATTTTAAACAAATATAATGTTATATGATTTGTGGAGTTATTTTAAATGGAGTATTTTATTTTGATAAAAATATCATTTTATTATATTAGTACATGATATTGTCCATTTTGAAAACACTATATGTAGTTTACTTTTTTAAATATATATTTAGTGTTTTGCACTCCATTAAACCCTTTTAATATTCATGAAAAATCTATAACGATGATAAAAAAAATATCTATAAAAAACGGAAAATTATTAGGTACGAATATAATATTTATACACAGTCATAGTTATTTAAAACCAATAATTGAATAAATTAATGGATCTTTCAAATTAATTAACAACTTTTTCTCATATAAAATGTAAAATGTATGCCATAAAGTTTCATTAATTATAAAACTAATTTTGAGTTTTATTATTCAATAAAAATATTCAAATAGTTATTACATTAATTAATAACATATTTCGACAACCCTCAAATAATAAATTATTGGAGATAAAAATTTGCCTATACAATTGCCTAATAATTATATGTTGTTTCATATGGACGGGAATTATGTTTCTTCATCTGTCGCAATATCCAGTACAAGGTAAGTTACAAGTAAGCAAACCATTTTAGAAGCTAACTGGAAGGATGACGTCATAACGGGCACGCCCTTTATGCAACCTAAAGGCCATCATTATCAGTCGTAATATTTATTTCAAAAAACGTGGTTGTGTTGTGCTATTTTATGTTCTTTATATTCTGTGTTTCAAAATGGTAAACAAGTGCTCTGCTCCTGGTTGTAAACAAGGATATATTAATATGCCAAAGGATCCAGATGTATCCTTTCATTGCTTCCCCAAAAATACTGAAATACTAAATAAAGGATTAGGATTATACCAAGAGATACGATAACTAGAAACGACAAGTCATTCAAGATTGTGCTGTGACATTTTGTACCATCTGATTTTATCACTTTATCTGTCGATAAAAGATGCAATGCTGGCAAATCACTCGCAAATAGGTAAGGTTAAAACATTATATGTTTATTTAAAGTATAAACTTAATGTTGTCATTATAATTTTTATTCTTCAATTGATCATGATTGAATGAGAGTTTAAAAAACATAATTTGAGAATGCTTAAAAATGTTTTATTTTTTAGATGACATAGAGATGATGCTCTACCATCAAAATGGCCCAATCTTCCTTCTTATCTCAAATTCCATCTCAAAGACATCTCAAAGAACTACACAACTATCAACAATTAGCAAAAGAATGCAGGCTCAAAATGGTCGCCAAAAAGCTTTGAGTAATGCTATGTTCAATGAAAAGCTGTTTTCTCTGGCCAATAACTGTCTGAAAAATTATCTCTCATGACATTGCCTTCAGGATTTTTATTAATTAAAAGTCCTTTGGTTGCTCTTGTCAAAATGGAACATTCAGATGAAGAGGGATTCTTCATTACTTCCAGTCCTGAAGTTCAGGAAGATTTATCGTTCAAAATCTATTATAAGCAGGTTTTACTTCAAAACAGCAAAGTAAATCAAATCTTCAAGTTGATGGAAGAATCCTCTCTGTTACAGAAGCTATCAACGTCGCTGCTTATTTAGGATCCATGAATTCAATCCCAAAAAAGGACAGTTATGAAAATACTTACAGCTATTTGAAAGCACAAAATTGTCATTTATAATTGAACAAATGTCACTTCTCTTTAAACAACCTAAAGGCGGAAATACTCCCCTAGATTCCTTGCCATCGCTTTGATGTGGTGAATGTTAGTCCAGCTCTATACAAGAAATTACTTTCATCAAGCCTTTTGACAATTCCATCTCCTAGATATTTAAGATCTATATCCAGTGCGGTAACAATCGAAACTGGATTGCCTTATTCAACAATTCGATATCTTAAAGCCAGAATTATAAACTTATAAATGTAACTATTGCAAGGAACTTTTAACTTCAAACAACTATAATATAAAAACTATTCGATTTGAGGCATATTATGATGACGAAAATATAGCAGTAATCGATTCTTGGAAATTATAAATCGAGGAGGACTGTCTACTCCTTTTGATATTCTTTTTCTAACAAGTTTATATGCCTATTCGTTTTTGATTATTGTTCAAAGCCGTGAGGATGAAAAAAAAAACAGCCTTATTAATGCCCAAAATTCAAAAGCATCATTTATATCTACATTCATTGATAAAATGAAAGATTAATCTGAGATGGCTATCGAAGCCTTAGTTACGGCCAAGTGTGATGAAGGTCACAACTGGTCAATTCTTATGAGAAGGGTGGCTGAAATATTATTCAATGTGATGGCAAAGAATCTAGTGGGGAAGTTTAATGAAGCAGTGTCATTTCAGAGAAAAAAAGATCGAAATACGAATTTAAATTTGCAAAGAAAAATATATAAATTACAGTCCAGTTCACAATAAAAAATATAATCTTGAATCACTTATTGGTAACTTTTAAACTATGTATCTTTTGTAAAAATATATATATACTATTGTAAAAACTATTATTTATAAATAAATAATTTAAAAATTATATCGTTCACTTGTTATTAAAAGAAACATTTCTTAATTACAGTCTATTTCACAATGAAAACATATAATCTTGAATTACTTGTTTGTAACTGTTAAATTATGTATCGTTTGTAAATAATATTATATTTACTATTGTGGAAACTAATGTTGATAAATAAAAAGTATTAAAATTTATATCACACTCGTTATTCATTTAAAAAAAATATAATAGCTACTTGTTGGATCGTTGAATTATGAATTATTGAAGTGAAAATGAGTCATTTAGCTAAAAAATATATATAAAACTTTTAATTTATTGCTATGTTAATCAACGTATCATGGCTTAACTTGGAAGCTACAATTCTCCCTTTCCTTTCCAGTTAGTTTCTAGTATTCCTTGCAAGTAAG
>CP045890.1:22962872-23019878 GCA_013387185.1 Caligus rogercresseyi
TATTCTGCTGACTTTACCAGACAAAAGAAAATCAAGGTGGGACAAAGGTTTCCCAGATTGAAGAAAGTTTTAAAAATATTCTGAGGAAAAAATTAGTGCCTCTGAGATAAGAGATTATATAGAAGCTTATAAGAAAAAAAACAAAGCTCCAGGACAGATGGCTTTACGATGGAATTCTTCAATAAGTTCAGTGTTATGTCGCCATTATTGGAGGAAGTCTTTGAAGAAGCTCACATGGAAGGTCATTTTAGAATGACATTTCACTTGGCAAACTAATATAATCCTAAAGTAGGGGAGACCCAAGAGTGGTCGAAAACTTAAGACCTCTGACCATGCTCAATGTTTCGTACAAAATTCATAGTGGCATATTAGCCAAAAGACTTAGACGTAATTACCTCATATAATACACCCGGCTCAGAAAGGTTTCGTTCCAAACAGATTGATGGAAGATGTGGGTAGAAGTATTAACGATGCTATCGCACAGGTAGATAAAAAACAGTTCTTGTACAGCGATTATGGGAGTTGATTTTAAAAAAGCCTTCGACTGTATGTCACATCAATTCATTTTAAAAAGTCTAAAAAATCATGGATTAGGAGAAAATTTTGTAAGGATGGTAGCAGTCAGTCTTTGTAGTACATATACATATTATGAAAGTACTGACAATATTTTCCAAATTAATAGTGGCTGTAGACAAGGGAACCCTATCTCTCCAACTTTGTTTATAATGTGTCTTGACTCGCTATTAGAGGAGATAAGCGCATGTAAAAACATAAAAGGCATTAGAGTAGGAGAAATTGAAACCAAAGTACAAGCCTTTGCAGATGACATGTCCTAACTATTCAGGGAGTCAGGAAGAAATCGAAGAATCTTTTAAGGAAACTTTGAAAATTTTCGAACATTTTCATATAGAGACGGGTCTGCAAATAAATTTTACAAAAACTCATTTAATGACAGATTTTAAGGTTTTATTTAATTTGAACGGAATTAGGGGTACAAATATTTTAAAAGTTTAGGAACATTTATAACTTTAGATGGGAAAGGTGATTTGGAAAACAGCAAACTTATAGAAGAAGAATGTATACAAAAATCTACAGCTAATTATGCAAGGATTTTAAGGAGGGATATTATGTCGAGAATTTTTGTTTGGAACAATCTTATTTTACAAAAACGACCATATTTTAAAACTAACCCCATACTTCGTAAATATTTGCAAAAAAGTAGACGGATTGTGTGAGGCTTTTTTATTCCCAAATGGAAGACCTAAAATATTTCGTGGAAGCGGATCCAGACTCCAAACAGATTGGGTGGGCTAGGACTGCTTAACTTTGGTAGTTTCTGGAAAGTTATCCTTTTTAAGTGGTTCCAACGAATTACACAAAGGGATCTATTTGGAATGAATCATTGGAGAATATATTGTTCGAAAGTGGGAATGGTACAATTGAGCAAAAAAGAGGCAAAGGACCTCATACAATACTAGAATTATCTCGAAAAATAAGTCCATTCTGGAAGGAAAATGAGTCCATATTAAAGAGATAGCTGATAAACTTTTAGAGAAAATGGAGTGGCAGGAACCAGTTTAAGAAAATACAAGACTTAGATTTTTAGTTCACACATCTATAAAGAAAAAGCTTGAGTGCATGGGGGATATTTTGGCCAATATAATAACTTTACAGTAAACGAGAATCTAGAAAGGCAAGGCATTTTAAGCAAAGTTTGTTTCGTACAAGGGAAGTCGGACCGAGGAATTGTTTTTATAATTTCATAAAAATATCAAGTAATAGTTTTATTCGGGGAGTTATGCAAGACAAAAAGTCGAGCAGGTGTTTCCTGACACAGATAGAGAGAAGGAAGGAAGAATATGGAGTGAAAACTCCGGTTAGTGAAATAATCAAAGGCCTACGTTCATATGATCTGAACTTCTCCCTATCATGGTTGAAGTACAGAATTGTGACGAACACTTTGTCCTTGGGAGCCCTATATGGAAGGACTTTGGAGGAAAGGACTTGTTTTCTTTGCAAGGAAGCAAGGGAAACGCAAAGACACTTCTTGTTCGAGTGCTCATATGTTGCTCGCATTTTAGGACACTTGGTGACTATTTTTACGAGTATTTTAATTTATTATTGAAACCGAGAGAGTTTGTTTTCTTTTATGTGGGTCCCATCAGAACAAAATAAATTTTATAACTTCAAAAATACAATTTACATATATAAATTTCGATCAGCCAAAGTGCCCCCCGGATGATTTTATGAGTGTATTTGATGATTTTATAACATATGTGATGCTTGTGAGTTATGTAATTGTATTTTATTTGTTATCGATGTAATTAAATGTTTACATGAAATAAAGTTGTCCTCGGTACAAAAAAAAAAATAAAAAAAAAAAAAAATACAGATACATCCACTTTTAGGTGAAATATTAAAAAATTAAATGAAAAGGAGTCAGAATATGGTTTGAAACAGCTATTTCACTAACTCAAATAAATAAATTCATTAAGATAGTTATTGATTAGAAAACGTATAATATGGCTTAAAGTACTTGATAAACAATTCATTTTCACCAGTACGTGTACTGCATCGTTCCTGAATTTCTATTAGTTCAATATTTTCTTTTTGATCGTCCTCCTTTGCCATGCATTTGATCTTATCTGATTCATACAATCATATTTCCTCATGTTGTAAATGACAATAATTGCTGGGTAATTAATGAATATCCAATTATTATTTTTATGTGTGTGCACTAAGTTTTTTTTCTCTTTATATTTAGGGGGACTATTTACAGTCTAAAGTCCTTCTTCCCAGAGCCAATGCTGGTGACATTCTTCTCCTTCATGACACGGGGCCTACGCATTTAGTATGTATTCCCGTTACAACTCCATTCGTCCCAGCGTTGTGTATGGATATCATAGAGTCTCTGGGATTCTGCGATATCTATAACTTGCTTCAAGGAAAAGGAAACCCCTGAGGAGACGCTTGCCATATGGGGTTCAACAGCTCCGAGAGTAGTGAACACATAGGAGGATGACTTTTTGTTACATTATAATGATAAGAATGTACCAATATAGTTATATAATATATGTATAATCATAAATAATATACATATATAAGTACGTATAAACATATATATATATGTCCTTCCTTTCCCCTGGTTTAGCAGCTCATGGATCGAGGCCCATGACAAGGGATATTTTGTGTTTTTAAGGTTTATATTCTTCTCTCTGAATTTATGTCTCCTCCTCAAAAGCCGCGAGTGAACTAAATGATGGTGTGTTTTTAAATTTGACTATTCTTTTCTTAAAAAAGTTCCCTGTGCTGTCCTTGTTATCGGATTGAAATTGGTTCTTTAATTTGTCCCAAGGTCGGATTTAATTACATCATAAAGACTCAACATAAGTAACAATTTTATAACCATGTTTTTAATAATAGGCTTGAGCTCCTTGTTTAATGCATAGCCGGTCCAGTTTATAGGGATGTATGTAGTGGGATTTATGTCCCATTGCAAACACTAAGCTTTTAAAACACAAAAGGTATGGCTTTTTTAAAAGCAAAAACGCTAAGGGAATTATTCCATTGACTCCGCGGCATTGCAAATTCCTCGTTAAATATTCCAACTCAGAAAAGAGCATGTTGTTGTCACTTGTCTAATCTAATCCGATTTTCGGATCACTGCAAGGATGCATGGATACGTGAATATGGACATCAAACACGCTTTCTGTGATTGTCGGGCTATAAAAGTTATTAGAAATTTCATCACTCTAAATTCTGAGTTTATCCCAAACTTCAATGAGAAAAGGGGCACTGTTCTTTTCGGCAGTTTCAACATTGAGAAACGCTTTAAAGAGGAAAACACTATCAGGGCGTTGCTACTTAATTGTAAGGCCTACATAGGGAAGAAACTGATGGGAGGGGAAACCATCAATGCGAGAGATCTCCGGTCAGTCATGGTTTCGACCATGCGCTCGGTACGCGGCATTTTCCTTGAAGATCCCAATGGTACAAAGCTCGGCCTGGAATCATGCTTTGTAAGTCATCAAATATTCCCTTCTACTTCTCCCCTCCACCCACAATCCCTGGAAATAATCATCAGACAATTCAAGAAGTTCAAAAACAACAAATAATATATTATCCATATAACTAAATTCTATTCAGATATTTAAAATGTGTTTTAGATATAAGTACATTATATTAATAAAACCCCTGCTGATGAGAAAAAAATTAATTATGAGAATATAATCAATGATATAGTAAAATGCGTGGCGACTCTTCAATAGTAATAAAAATCCTTCCTTTTTAGCTTTGTCAGTCATCTATTTATCTTGTATTCATTTAGTATTATTTCACTTCATGTCCGGTGGGTCATTTTTGTATTTGTTCTTTTATTTGATATAGTAAGATTTGATTATAACTTAGTAGTATTTGTTGTCATGATGTTCTATCTTATCAACAAAAGTTCAAGACTATCCATATAATAAATGATCCTCTTTTTGAATGTATGCACTCATTTAGTTACAAGAAAACAGCAGATGATACCACAATCATCTAATGGTCATTAGTTTTTTTCTTTACCTTTTCATTTTTTTGTAAATAAAATCATCTTCAATAAAAGACATATACTTTTCTATAAAACCTTTTAAATAATAAATAGTAAATCATGGGCATAAAAATCTTGACATTTAATGTCAAAAATATCTTTCTTTCTCTAAATAATATTAAATTTTGCAATTGAATTCCAGTAAAAGAACAGGAAATATCTAAAAATCGACTGCAAGGGTTAACAACTTTCTTTTTTCAGGTTAAAAAAAAATCAAAGCCCTTCATAAAATTGAAAGTCTTTTATGGCAACACAATTATGGGCTCAGATATTTCTTATCCCAAATCCCGGTTAGGTAGTTAAAAGGTATTTTTAACTAAAGGCATATATACACTCAGAGAGTGCAAACCTCCGCCGTCACGGGGTCCTTATGAACCTTCCGAGGCGGATTTTTCACGACTGGGGCGGCGTAGAGGGACGGGGGAGGGTTCCCCTTGACGGAAATTCGAGAGGAAGACGCTCCCGGCACCCGATTTTACAGCATAGCGACATCTATTGACAGAGTAGGCTAACTTGAAATATTATTAGTATTTAGCTCGTTTTGCATCTTAATTCTGCACTCAAAGATGCCAAAATTTAATCACTTGTTACTTTTGACATTTCCAACAACTCCACCAAGTTTCATCCGAATCCGTTCAGTACTTTTTGAGTTATCCTGCTGACAAACCAACAAACAAACCAACAAACCAACGCCAGTGAAAACAATACCTCCTTCGGCGGAGGTAATTATAAAAATATATTCCTAAATATAAAATATTATTCAGAACTGCAATATTTTGTATGTAGAATTTCCCCCCCCCTCCGAATTTAATTACATCACTTTGGCATTTAAGCTATGCTTATTTTTAAGAATACTCTTACAAGTCAAAAAGGGGGAATTTTATCCCTTTTTACACTAAATCTGAAATTGTTTGATCAATAAAGGTCGTTAAGTTCATAAATATTTTTTAAATTCTGTTTTTTTTTACTAAATGAAGTACATAACAAAAACTAAATGTTCTGAGGACAAATATAGTGGTCATTTTGGTTTTGATAATGCATTCAGACATATTTTATGTGTTTAATTTCTACCTTAATAACAAAAACTTATTTGAGTATCTCTTAAACTTGTTAATCATTTGATTGGACATTTTTTATGATATATATATATATATATATAGCGGTTTTTCGATTGTTTAACTATTCCTTGCCGTTTCTAAATATGTTTTTAACCATGTTTCAATTTTCAGCGACTTGCACTTCCTTTATACATTAATATTTAAAATATTGATTAGATACTTTCATTTCTTTTTAATGTTGTGAAATACCAATTAAAACTAATACAAAAATTATTTATATTTTTTTACAATACCAAGTTTTATGATTACAAAATATAAATATCCCAGCCTCTTTATGGAGCATGTTTGATCAAATTAGCACCTACTTTCTTATTTTTCCAAATTAATTAGGAAACTAATTTATAAAATGTATAAATCAACAATTTATGAAAAGTAGCCTTTTCTAAAATATCTGAAGGCATAATTATAATGACAAGATGTATCTTTCAATGGGCCTGTATGAAGAAAAATATCTTTATACACATTAAAAAGTATATCCACACTTATTTACCGAAGTTAAAAAGTTTTATCCCCGTCGGAATATTTTTGTCCTTAAATTACGCGTTTGTTGATTTAGTATTAATATTAATATGCTTATTGCGATAGTTGCAAATTGCTAATGATATTTTATGCACAAAAACCTATATCATGAATCTCACGGTGAATTCATTAAATTTCCTTGTGTTCATTTTTATAAAATAACAAAGCAAAACAACATTCGTCTCATTCTTTTACAGCTCCAGTAACGTAATAATTGATTATAAGATATAAAGGATTAAAATGGAGGTATTTAATTAGTATACAAATTTGTTAATTATGCTTGCCAAGATTATTTCGCTGGGTCTTTTTTATAAGTGACCAAACTCGGAAATGAGCCAGAAAACTATTTAAATCCTATGATTGACCATTAAATATGGTTCAATAAATTAAGCTTACCATTTCATAAAAAGGATATCATATGAAAATTGTCTTTTTTTGTTTACATAATTTAGGAGACTTTAAATACTTTGTGATACTAATAACTGAGCATAATGGATTTCAATCATTGTATCAAATAACTTTTTTTGAAAAATATAACATTTTTTTATATTTCAAACATTTTACACCATATAGTGATCTCTCAGTACTTTAATCCGTAAAGGTTTGGACAACTTCATATATATACCATAAGGACGTCCTAGGAGATAATTTCTCCAAGAGCCTATAATTGGTGGCAGGGGTTCAAGCGTATTTTTCATATAAAATTCATAATTCATTGAAATGATTCATGGATATATATTAAACGGCTCGATATGTTTAATTTAAAGACGGACATTTTTGCGTAAATGAGCAGTAGTCTATATTACAAATATATTTACTTAGGAAGAAATTTAAATGATTAAAATTGTGGTGGGTAAAATGGGAAAACACGATTGAAAGAACCACAAGAAAAAGAATATTATCCTTGAAGACTTTAAACCAATACCTCCAATTCTCCTTTCACTTTATTTACAAATATATTTATTAATTACAATCTTTGTATATTTAGAGATCTATTTTTTTTGTTTTTTTGGTGTCTGTTTTTAAACTTATACAAGGTGCTAAAACATTGCTAATATTTGAGATGGACATCCAAGCAAATAATTCGTATTAATGAAAAGGAAATGAGATGTATCATAAATAAATATATTCAAAGCATAGTTTAATTTAAAACCATATAAAAACAGTTTAGCATGACCTTAAATATTTTCTTAATTATCAATAACTTTGACAAAGCCACAAGGTTCCCTTCCAACTATTAATCTGAATTAGTAGTATCATTGTAAATTCTCATGAATATAAACCTACAATTTGTGTCCCTAACGGATATAGCACTTTTGCACAGTTGCGTATGAAGGAAATAAGTAAGATATCAAATTGACTTCAACTTTTCTTCATTACTTCATATTACAATAATAAAAAACAGACAATAAGTGCAATATTTTACTCCCATTTCTATATGACACTCCTGGGGATTTAATTGTTTATATCTGCAATGCAAGATAACACTTTGACCCTCTCTACCTGCACAAATTTGCTATTTTGTGGCGATGAAGTCAAAAAAATTGTTTGAAATATTTATATTAGAATATAAGAAAAATATATGTGTACTTTAATTATAATTTTTTTTATCACACAACTAAAATAAACACTACTGAAATTAAATATATAGGACCGCCGGGATTGGCAGATACATATTACCAAGGAACGATAAAGGAAAGGGAAAACTATCGTTCCCATACAAGGGCCATTTAGATTCAAATGAAAGTCAATTAAAAGTTGAACCTGAATTCATAAGTTTAATCTATTTTTTTCATTTCAATAATTAATAATTCAACGACAAAAGGGTTAATAATATTCTTTATTAAAAGGGATTGTGAGATATATTTCATTACTGTCAAATTAATTTCCTAATAATATGTTCCACAATAGTAAATAATATTTCCAAACGTTACATTTACAATATCTACCCACAAATCACTCAAAAATATGTTTGTCATCTTTTTTTGCCTATTTGATTAAAAAGAATAGCATCCTTGTGGATATAAATAAGCATTATAGCGTCAAAATTAGTCTATCGAACCTAGGATCTTATCAATGAGGTAGACCAAAAAGTCTCTCTCGGGAGTGGAACTTTGAAATTGACTTTTATTTTGAAATCTTTTTCTTCACATTTGTTTGCCTATTTGACGATCTTTTTCCTCTCAAACTTCTCCTCTAGATTCCTTGCTATCACATTAAATAATGTTCAGCTATTTTTATTATTTTTTTGTACACCAATACAACAATTTTATTCTTATTTATATCTACGACAAGACATTACCAACAAAACTTTCAAAAAATCAAACTTTATAATTAAATTTTAACTAAAACATATGAATATTTGATTTTTTCGTCGAATATTTTTCAAATACTAAATTTTGCATAATTGATTTAAAAATTCCACCATTTATCATTTTTTCTTCAAGCATATAACAATTGATCATCAATCATTATCCTCACATAACAAATACAGTGCTAAACGCAAATAAATGAATATTTAAATAGCAAATGAATAGTTAGAATCCTAAAGTAAAGGCGAGATTCGAAATAAATCGTAGTTTAATCTTTATTTAATCATAGAATTTATGAAAGATGTATAGCCTTATATTATCAAAAACTATACAAAGTTACTGAACTATAACTAAATTTATTTTTCTCTATATATGCTTATATATGATATAAAAGAAACAAATTAAAAGTATTATCTTTTGTTTGTTGACTAGTTCGTATCTTTTTTTACATTTTACTGCTAGTATTAGGCTAAAATTGCCAAAGAATACACCGACTGTTAGTTGCCTACCAGCATTTTGTAGATTCCAAACAAGATCGTTCAAGATACTAAGTATTTTGATCAATAATCGTAATATTCAAGATTGTTTTTTTAACTTTTTAATGCCCTTTTATTTGTATTTTGCTTCGGCTTATCATGGAAGTCTTTCGCACAATTGTTCTTATGTAAAATATGCATTAATTTATCGTAATTATAAGGTGATTTGCTGCTCATTTTCTGTTATGATAAAGGTATTAACTACTTAGTAAATCAGTTTTGTATGATTACAAATGTACAACTACGCTATGACATTAACTAAGTATTGATGTCATTTTTTGTTTGTTTGTTTAGCTCCTAGATTGGACCCACCTCACCGGAACTTAATCCGGTATCAGCCAGTAGTGATACTCTCTGGGAGTTGTCTTTATTATTTAATATTAGTTCATATATTTTAAGTATTTAAATGATTAAAAAAATGAAATCCTCGAGGGATAAGCATTGCTTCCCGATCTCTCCCTCAAGTGCCATCATTTTTTGCCTTAATGGCAGACAGCCAAAAATGAGATGATACGTAGTTTCTTCTTCCTCCTCGCAGAGTCGGCAGATTGGAATTATGGCCTTTCCCATCTTGTAAAGATGCCTGTTGAGGCCGATATGACAGGTGACCATTCCAACGATGACGCAGATTTGGGCTCGTTTATACTTTAAAATCTTCCTCCCGAGATGGGGATTTGGTACGAACAGTTTTGACTGGTGGCAAGTGTTCGTCCCACGCCAAGTGGCCCGCCATTCCTTTAAGGTTGCTTGTCTAAGGGCACTTTTTGTATGACTAATGGATATAGGAACAGAAACAGGAGTTCCCTTCCTAGCAACGTCTTTAGCCAAAGCGTCTGCATACTCGTTCCCAGTATTGTTGTTGTGTCCCTTCACCCATCCGAATGTGATCGTGCATGTGGACCTGCTTATAGCGTTTTTGCAAGCGAAAACCTGAGCTGACACAAGTTCACCTGGTCTCATGTCTAGACTATTGATAGCGGATAGGCTGTCCCATAAGATTAATAATCTATTTTATCTCCTTGGAGATTAATGGAGAGATTTCTTATAGCCTCCACCTCGGCTTGGTAAACTGTGTCTGTTCCCTTGAGCCTCAAGGTCCTTTGATCAAGCACAATATCACCTCAAGTCAGAGCCCAACCAGCACCTGTCTGACCATCGATTTTTGAGCCGTCAGTGTAACCTACGAGATCGAAGTCATGGATGCACCATACGTATTTGACTTCGTAACCTAGAGTTTCAGACCAGAAAGGTATATGAGGAGGAGGAGTTGGGATATCATTGACTTTTAAATATTTGTCAAGATATTGTTGGTCAAATGGTCAAACCATTTCAATGGATTTTCAATTTTAGTCTGAATCCTGACCTGCCATGTACGTTCCATTATATAAAGATGTAGTGGCATTAGCCCACAGAGTACCTCCATTGTTGCCGTTGGTGTAGACTCTGAGGGCGAATTCGTGATTTTTTTTCAAACGATTATTCGAATGCCATTTTTGAGCTATTTTGACAACTGGAAATGGAAAATGGAAATGGAAAATCGGTGATGACTTCTGAATATAAGGGTCCGAAGGGGACTCGGAAGTGGTAGAAGTCTAACAGGAAACCGCTCCCCAAAGAAGAGGTCCAACAAAAGGATATTATTCAATGCAAGTTCTGCGGGGGTAAGCACCGTCCTTCCCGTTTATCGTGTCCTGCAAATGAAAGGTCACCGTGGACTTCTTAATCACGGAGGTGGATACGCCCATCCTAGGATCGGAAGCTTGTCTAAATCTTGGCTTGGTATCAATCCATAAGCCCTCGTTCCTCTGTAACGAAGTGAGCACCGTTGGTGAGGATTTGAAAGACCTCGTGGAAGTGATGAGGTGTGCGGCAATTTCTTCATCCCCTTCAAATGGAGAAGAGCCTCGAGAGGCTCTGATGGCGGATGAGCCCCTACGCTTGGCCTGTGGGATGACTCCGGCGGAGCTATTGCTCTCTCGGCCCATCAGGACCCGTCTGGATGGGTTCCTCAACTCCTCTCTACGTCCCTCAAAGGGGACATTAAAGAATAATATGCCAGTGTGGGCGAGGTCCTACGACGCTCGGAAGCTCAAATGGGTACCTGGGGAGCTCATCGAGGAAATTGGGAAATGTTTGTGGACAGTGCACATTGATGGAAAAGGTTGCACAAGACATGTAAATCAACTCCGGCCTCGCCGGGTTGATGGGGGGTAATGTTATGTATTGGTGCGACCCTTGTGACATCACCATTCTCTCAGTATTTATTATCAATATCATTTCCGTGTCCTTTTTGTTATGCAGTATTATTCGAGGCACAGTGCGGTGTGCATGTGCTTAATAAAGAACATTATATGTATCTCGCCGGGTTGGTTCATTATGATGACTGCGTGATCGAGGATGGGATTATAACTAATACATAAATCATTTAAAGGTATATCATAAGGGATATTACATTTTCAATAATAATTCTTTATTCGAATTAAAACTGATGTCGACTCCACATATGGTTTCGAAATGGGAAATTACGCTTAAGGGGTTTTTAAACTCAATAATGATGTATCCTGCTGAACTTTTACAATCGTTCAGTCTCAGTATGTTCTCTCCATTTAACTTGAGGATTTCAAATAAATGTTTATAATGAATCATTTCTGGCGAGAAACCCCTTCCTCCTTTTCCATTCATATCCTTCCAGTCAATAAAAATTTTATTCCCGAGGGGAGTCATGTGAAATGCTTTATATTCCTTTTTCCTTGCAATACTGGAGTAGGTTGAGATTCCGCCTTTACCGGTAGAACTCCCCATGGAAGGATTTTCTTTTGGTATTATTTGTTCTTCTCTTTGATGCTTGCTCATCTGACGTTTTCCTTTACTCTCTTCTTCTTCTTGACATGACTTCTCTTTATTATTCATCACCCTCCCATCTACCATTAGCCGGTCAGGCGGCTTATCAGGCGGGAGTGCTGACATAAGCCTTTTAATAAGTGAGCAAAGACTTACCACAAGGAATAACGAATAATGTTTGTCTAAGGATGGGTGGAACTATGACGTTTTATGGACGTCAAAAGACAAAGAGGAATCCTAATCCCACACGAAAACCCGAAATTCTGGCTCTGCTTGGTATCCTGGGGGTCCGTTGGTTATCTCACGAAGATATACGGAAAAATATATATTCCTGGATATCCTCAACTCCGCCAAAAAGCCGCGGTAAGACGATTTAATTTTATTTTAAAAAAGGTCAAAATAAATAAACGTCTGTATGCAGCTATACATAAATCCTGTCATTTTTTATTAACTGCGTAGTGATACATTTGTAGTAATGACTTTCATTCCATTGATTAAAAATTGAAGAATTTTTTTTAAAACGAGACCGTAAGTTATACGATAACAAAATACTTATTATGATTACTCTTACCTTAATTTGACTGATTTTCCAACATTACGTTTTTATCGATGGATAAAGTTATAAAATCAGACTATATTTTTTTTGCTGCATAATATTTTATGAAATGAGGTAGGTCGTATCTCTTGGTGTAATCCTCAGTCATGTGGTTAGCATATTGTTTTTTTTTGTCCAGCAATGAGGGGGTACTTCTGGGTCCCTTGGCGCATTATTGAAATTTTTATTTAGAATTCATAATATTGCACTTCATAAAAACGACGTTTTTTAAAATAGATATAAATACTAAATTAATAATAAAGTCCTTACTTATATTCGTCAATAATATGAATATCTTTTGAGAATTACAAAGTATTTTTAATTGTGTTTTGTCAAAATTCATATAATATTATTCGCTTGTATATGCTGGTGTCTTAGAGTAAAACTATTGCCTTAGTGTAGGAGAGTCTGGACAATCAACAGCTGAAATTATTCAGCTGTTTATATTATTATATAAGTGTGAACTCAGTATTAGTAAAGAATCTCCAGTATTTGTATTGATAAAGTTATTATTTTCCGCACAAAATGCCTTCTTGTTCAGCAATTGGATGCCAAAATCGACACTTCTCAGTTAAGGATATATCTTTTTTTCGATTTCCAAAAGACCTCCAGCCAGAAAAAAAATTGGGAATGCAGCTTGAGGAAGAAAAATTATCAGGCAAAAGACTCACATGCTCGGAGCACTTTATAAAAATTGATATAACTTTTGAGAAGAATCGAAACGGGAAGTGTCTAAAACAAAGTGCTATTCCATGTAAGTTTGTCTATTCAAACGTTGCAAAACGGAGAACTACAATGAATTCAATCAAGTCCAGAGATCCTTTAATACTTGATTCATCTATATAGACCCTTTGATGATGACAACAATGTTGATAAAACAAATTATTTGCTCCTCATACGAAATTGGTCTCAAAGTGGATTCTATTACCATCGATATGGGTCCATGTAATACAGCCATTTAGAATGAGCTTGGATTAAATATTCTATGAGGATATTTCGATAGTAATAACTAATATATGTTTCCTTGAAAAAACCTCTCTTATTCATTTAGGAGAGTATTGTATACATAAGAATTCAATCGTTGTAAACCCTGTAAAGAATGTTCAACCTTTTTAACAATTAACTATGATACTTATTCACATATAAATATATATTTTATAATAGTAAATACACTTCTATTGTAAAGATAAGAACATGAAAGTGAAAAAGGGTATTTCAGCTATTAATACAAGCAAAAGTAAAAAAATGTGGGTTCTCATTATTTAATACTGATATTTGTTGTATGAATGTTTAAATTTGTATAATTTACACGGATTTCCAAATAATGATATTATTTATTGTTTTATAGATATGTATTGAAACGCTTCTGGGTTCACATTATTAGTTCATCAGTTTTATCACTACGTAGCGCGCAGGAAGTCCAGACTCTCTTACTCTAAGGCACTGAGTACAACGATCTGTTAAGGTCCAATTTTCCGTCTCATTTTACTCCCTGCAACAACATCAATCATATTTTTTTTAATCCACCTCAATATGCCAAATAGATGATGACCGTTGATACCATTGATTAGAGTGTGTTTATTAAGCCCTTGCCTGCTTATTATATACCCGCAGGCAAAAGTACTTAAGATTAAGAACCCGCTGAGGTGTGAGATTAAGAAGTGGTAGGTAGACCTGCTGTTACTAAGCAGGTCAATCCGCTACATAACAACAATAGTTCCTTTCCTTGTTATGTAATCGAATTTAAGACTAATTATTTCGTCATAAAAGGGAATAAGATAGCTGTTTCTCGAGTTTTCTGCCTCTCTTTTTTATAGAATTAATTCTGCACCTAGTAATTATATAGGTCGATGAAAAAAATCACTGAAAAGATCGTAGATCCGATTGATTATTTTTAATACCTAGAAGTATGCTTATTTAGATCTACATGGATACTGCTATTCCATTGAATCAAACAGGCAAAAATAATGCCAGCGGCCCATCGGGAATAGTCCCGGTACTCCCGGTGGCCAAAAGAAAAATATAGAAGAGCCAAAGGAATTTTTATATTGTTTTTTTTTGCCATATTTTCCCTTTTAGTACACCTGCTAAAACATAAGATAAATATGCTGCTTTGTCACAAAAAAAATCCTGGTGCATTTTTTCATCAAATTTTGTATCTTGTAGCTCAAAGACCCATCCTAACACAAACTTATTTAAGCTTAAAAAATATTTTAAGTAGTCAAATAATCTTTATAGATATGTCGTATCTTATATATGGAGATACATAAATTAAAAACCTTGAAAGACATGGTTTTGTATGCTATCAAGTATTTTGGCCCGGGGAATAAATATAAGCCTAATAATTAAAACCCATTCAATCAGAATAATGATAGCATCATGATATCTTGATTTAAAAAATCTAAATGCACTCAGACGCACACGTGAATTGTTGATATACTTACAACAGCTTTTTGAAATATTTAGTTTTGCTTATCAAAGATTATCACCAATTTGTAATTTTGCTGGTGATAAAATGATAAAATTTACTTTTATGAAAATCACCTCCAAACATTAGGTCATTATTTGTATTTGGAAATTATTTTTCTGTAATTCCACTCTCGACTTTAAGTAACATCAAGTTATCAAACAAATATTTTTGGCTTGATTTATTGTTCTAAAAGCAAGCTATTGCGATTTCACATTTTTTTAAATCATATACTGAATTGTGAAGTTTTTGAATAAATTTGTTTTGAAAATGTGAGGATAAAAAAAAATATTACATGTAGATTTTTAAATAAACGTTAATTATGTTGCAGTCATAAATGGAAATATAAAAATAACTAGAGGCATGTATACACTCAGAGAGTGCAAACCTCCGCCGTCACGGGGTCCTTATGAGCCTTCCGAGGCGGATTTTTCACGAATGGGGCGGCGTAGAGGGACGGGGGAGGGTTCCCCTCGACGGAAATTCCGAGAGGAAGACGCTCCCGGCACCCGATTTCACAGCACAGCGACATCTATTGGCAGAGTAGGCTAACTTGAAATATTATTAGTATTTAGCTCGTTTTGCATCTTAATTCTGCACTCAGAGATGCCAAAATTTAATCACTTGTTCCTTTTGGCACTTCCTACAACTCCACAAAGTTTCATCCGAATCCGTTCGGTACTTTTTGAGTTATCCTGCTGACCAACGCCAGTGAAAACAATACCTCCTTCGGCGGAGGTAACTATCATTTAATGATTGGTTATGATAGATTTTGAAAAGTAATACAAAAGGACTTTTGTTTCATGATGTGATTTATTTGAAAGATAGCTTCATGAAAAAAATATTATTAAGAATTAAAAAGGATATACTATTTATATGAATAGTATTTCTGAGCCAAAAAATAAAGCTTTTTTACGTAATTGGTTGAAAGAAAATGAGAAGGAATACTATAAAGCAGTTGACATTAGTCAATAAAGTATCAATTCACTTGCGACTCTTGACAAGTGAAATACAATTTTGATAGAAGAGTATCATCCTTAAGGATACTAGTGGTATTTTCTCTCGGGAGTACTAAAAAAGAAACCATTCTAAGATAATGAAGAAAAAAAATATTTCATCATATTTGTCGAAAAATGGATCGATTTGACGTAGACAAATGAAGAAAACGGGAAAAATATGTTTAGTGAAGAGTTTGCAAGAACCATGAAAAAGTCAAAGTTTTGATAGAATAGTTTTAATACTTACTCACTGATGTAAACCAATCCAATAATTTATTTATTTCTCAAAATATCTGTAATAGTTTATCAGTATATCGGATTAAAATACAAATATATAATTAATAAGAGAATAAGTATACACACATATACCCTATACAAACATCCCTTTTTATGTTTGGATAGTTTAAGCCTAATTTGTGATCAATTTATGTAAACAGACATAAGGTTATTTTTCTTATTACCTCCGCCGAAGGAGGTATTGTTTTCACTGGCGTTGGTTTGTTGGTGTTTGTTTGTTGGTTTGTCAGCAAGATAACTAAAAAAGTACGGAACGGATTCGGATGAAACTTCGTGGAGTTGTTGGAAATGCCAAAAGTAACAAGTGATTAAATTTTGGCATCTCTGAGTGCAGAATTAAGATGCAAAACGAGCTAAATACTAATAAATATTTCAAGTTAGCCTACTCTGCCAATAGATGTCGCTGTGCTGTAAAATCGGGGGCTGGGAGCGTCTTCCTCTCGGAATTTCCGTCGAGGGGAACCCTCCCCCGTCCCTCTACGCCGCCCCAGTCGTGAAAAATCCGCCTCGGAAGGTTCATAAGGACCCCGTAACGGCGGAGGTTTGCACTCTCTGAGTGTATATATGCCTCTAGTTGGTATTAAAATAAACATGAGAAATAAAAGATGGGGAAGCTGGTACAAAAGATGCTTAAAAAATAAAAGTCAGTTGATAAAATAGTTATTTAGAAGCCCAGTTACTGGGGTATAGGATCCCCGTGCTCTAATCAAATCATTTAGGTATATTAATGAACATGGGTCAAATATTTACACACTGTGTGGGACAATTCATTTCATTCAATTAGTTTTTTAATTTGAAATATCACATGATGTGCTCCCCAAAGTGAAATTTATCCCTTCAGAATCTTCATCTCGAATAGAACTTCATGTTAGCCTTCAAACAAAGAACTTAGTTTAATTTCTCGTTATCCATTTCTATGATTACATAGTATTTAGTATTAGTATCGCCGACTCTGACTCCAAAAGAGATTGCTGAACATCCTTTGTAGATTATTTCTTCAACTTTATTAATTTCTATATTTTGATTGTCAGCTTGTTGTTTGAATTATATTAGAGTTTACACCATAGAGATATAAGACATAAAGGGTTTATTGGCTTCTTCAAAGGAATACGATTTTGTGTCCAATACAACAAATCTTTCTATCTCTTCGATCAGCTTACGATGACGTAGTATAAATTACTTTGTTTATATTGGACACAGAATACAGCTGAACGACGATGTTTCTCTGCTATTGAAGGGGATACTCTCTCTTAAAATCTCTATGGTTAACACCTTCCACAAGAGCTCATCCAGAGCTGCGGTCAATCAGAGGATCTCCTTCTTGGAGGTCGTCAGTAAATATCTGGGCAGTAATATTGACAAATACCTCAATTCCCAGTCATATGACACACTCCTTTTAGTATATTTCTTTTTTCACGGTGTAATTCTTAAATTAAGCTTAAGGTATGTATAATATAAAATGGTATACCAATTTTCAGGATACTATTATTGTAGCTCTCGCAAGATCGTCATAAGCATTGATTCTTTAGTTGGCAGCTTATTTTTTCATCTTATCGTTCGACTGAAAATCCATTTATTACCAAATGCAATGAAACAAAATATACATTAGTTATTTCTCTGAGTATGAGGAGTTGGTTTACATATATTAATAATGAAAAGATAAAACTGGCATATCAGATATTGAATTAAAAAGATTCGTAAATGACGTTATTAACAATATTTGATAATAAGCCTCAATCAATAAGGATGAGTTTGGCTTTCGATCATTATCGGCATATATAAGTCAT
The DNA here is from genome assembly GCA_013387185.1 of Caligus rogercresseyi. Lineage (NCBI taxonomy): Eukaryota > Metazoa > Arthropoda > Copepoda > Siphonostomatoida > Caligidae > Caligus > Caligus rogercresseyi. The sequence continues at coordinate 22,980,931 of CP045890.1, forward strand.
CAATATAATGCAATGCATTTATATTGTATATACCCGGGTACTGCAAAAGCTATTTGTTTCCATCTCGTTTTTTTAGTTGGTAATTCTATTTTATTCTAAGTTTTATTTTCTGAGTGATGATCAATTTAAAGTATTTTTTTGTACATCCAATCAAATATCAGATACCTTTACAATATAACTTTAACGCTTTTGCTCATCAAACCCAAACTGAATATTGCTGATTGTATCTCCCAAATGTGTTTGTACTTGTTTTTTTAAATATATTTCAATACATTTTTTTCAAACTTAATATACTTAAATACTTCTGATATGTTTTAAGAGGAGGTATTTTTGTATCCCTGCTGGAATGCACCTTCCCTTGACCCTACATGCGTAGAGGAGCCCTTGCACCGAGGAGATTATATGCTCTATGTGGAAAGCCTTTCCATATCGAGGTGAGGTAGAAACTAGCCAGTCAGACGGTTCCAATATTACTATAGCTTCTTCCACAGCATGGAAAACTGAGAGGATTTACTGACGAAAATAAAAGACGTGGAAGGATGTCTCATTTACTTCTTTACACAAGTTGTAGACCTGATCTCCTGGATTCGCCCTGGATTTACTCAAGAAGAGTGAGGAAGTGACTGTCCGGTACCTCAGCCTTTTTTGTCTTGAGTCGGTGTATGTATTTCGCGTAATAATAATTGGATCAAAAAATGACATTTTTTTTTCTTCACATTCTAGATTTTCTCTTCGTCTTGTTACGATTGCAGATGGACCTGGACAACTTGTGTCAATAAGGGATCTCCGAATGAAAGAGTACCAATGCCTATATAAAACGGACAGTGTTTTTTTAAGGATAAAGGTTTCCAATATCTCTTAACTCGTAAGTATAGGATATAGTTTTTAAGAACTTTTTCATCTTGAATGAATTGACCTATTGAAGTTGCTTGACATTCTTCTAAAAATTTCCAGGCACTATCTAAATGACTGTTTTTATTTAATAGCTCATTTAAGCCAACAGATGACTGATTCCAATGACCTACTCATTTTATTGCAACGAGAGCCACATAGCTTTAGTGTTTTTAAAAGCTCTGAGGGGCCCATATTTTTTTTGTCACAAAAGTGCCAGCCAATAACATCGTGGAATTTGTTTTTGATTTTTTCTGCCCAAAAATCATTGCTTAAAAGAAATCGCCTCTACCATGATAAATTCAATGACTTTCACATTTAGGGATATATGAGGTTATCCCTAAGTTTATATATTTGTGTTTGTACTAGATTAAACCGTAGAAAAGTTTGTACATAGTACATACATATTTAGATTTAAAATTAAATTATTTTTTATTTGTACAAATGAAATATTAATATATAGATATACAGCCTCTGAATATCTTCAAAGTGATGCTTATAAAATCCAACAATATTAAATTTGGTATCTACACCCTGATAATGTCCAAAATGTTCCGAAAGAACCCAAGAAAACAAATAAATAAAAAGTTTTTTTATATTTCTCTAATAACATTTTTGAAAAGGTGCAGCAAAAAATATATATTTATTTTTAATATATGTATATTAGTATAAGGGATGACAATCAGGATGTCACAATTATAATATATTAATGAATTAAAAACGGAGAGAGAGAGAGAGAGAGATTCACTATCAAAACATATGTGTTTTTTAAGCTTATAATTCATGAAGCACGCGAGGGTGGGTATCGGGGGGAGGGGAGTGTTATTATATGGTTGTATTATATTAAAATCATTAATAATATTAATAAATATTTATATTAATAGTATGATTCATATAAAATATCCAATCAAGTATAGGAACATATTTTGTTTTTTGAAGAAGGGGGGGGGGGCTATTTTTTAATTTTTTTAATATTTATTATGCTGATAAGTCGTGGACGACTTTCATTTCAAAGTTTATTTTGGGTTGGGGATACACACAAACAGAAGTAAATGAGGGTATTGGATTGGGGGAGGAGGAAGGAAGGATATTGAGATTCTTGAATAATAATAATAATAAACTGTTAATAACTAGGTAGAGTGTATATGCAATATATACTTTAAAAATAATATATAAAAACATAACAAATCATCAACAAGTGCAAAGAGGATGTCATCATAGATACATATATATACGGCTAAAGGGCACTGCTATCGCACAATTAAATAAATTAATTGAATCAGTTTTCTAATAAGGGACAGACAAACATAGATATATAATTGTATAAAGATCTTCGAAGAAGGAAAAAACTAAAAAAACCTCGGTAAGTTGAAGGAAATGTTTTGTAGGTCGAGAAAAAAAGGATACTTTCCTCTTTTTAATAACTTAAAAGCATAATAATAGTTCATATTTGGGCCCCTTACATGGTAAGCATTTAAATGGAGCTTATAAACTAATAATTTGTTTTTAGAGTATTTTTCTTTAATTTGATTATTTTATTTTCTTAATGAATATGGAAGCCGTATTTGCTTCAGTATTTTCCTATCTATATAGACGTTAAGCATACATCTATAAATCCGGTATGAAGGTGTGTCCAAGGATCTCACCACAGTGAAAAGATCAAAATCAAAGATACAATGAGTATACAGCGATCTTATGTTACGTTGTGATGGGAGAATTGTGGATATAAGCGAAGAAGGGACTCACTTATAAAATGGTTGAATGAAGAAAATAAATTGTGTTTATATAAATCGAATATAAATGCCAGAAGTAGAGAGTGGAAAAAATATTGTCATGTATACTTTGAATTATCATTAAGTAAATAAATGGTTTTGAGAGTTAAAATTCACGATTTTTCATTAGAGTTATTTGTTTAAAAAATTATGTTTGCTACTCCGAGAAGTTGCTTTTTACAATGGACTCTTTTATCTTCGAGACTCCCGATAAGAAATCATGTGATTGCAGCGCCAATTGGCATTATATATCCTGTATGGATGTCATGAATATATACTAATAGTAATAATAATAAGTTTAATTAAGAATGACTTATCGTTCAGAGATCGCAGCAGTTGACAACTGCTGTCGATATAAAAACAATTATATGAGACTAGGAAATTATGTGTAGAGAGAAGTATGGGATATGAAGAAGATTGGGTGCAGCAGCTGTTTTTTTTACAACATATCAATTTTCTATATGATAATGATAATAATAATTTATGTGTATGTGTAAAAAAATCATAGTGTAGGGTGCACAGAAATGAATTAATGAAAAGTTTTACGGCCTTAAGAGTTCAATTAAATATTTCACCAACAACGATAGACTCCATTCAGTTAAAAAAAAAATATTCACTGATTTGCCTATATTGCCTATATGTGAATATGACTTTGCTGCAATAGGGATTTGAATATTTAATCACTTGTTTTCTATGTGTTGTCCGCCATTTTTGATTACGGTCTCTTCAGGGACAATGAAATGTAAGATATTGCTTTGATGGCGTCAATCATGACATTAAAGTGGTTTGAAGTTTAATGTATTTCGCAGGCATTATTCTATCGATTGTTTTGTGGTACGTCCAAATTTAATAGCCAAATATTGGATCTCTGTTTTGTTTCGTCATGTATAGTTAGGAGCATTTCTGTTCATTTTTATATCCCTAAGTTTTCTTTTAATGCTGATCAAGTGAATATTTATTTAAATATTTCTAGGAATAAAATAGTGACTCTTTGTAGTAAGTTTAAGCAGCAGCATAAAGATGACCGATTGTGAGTAATGTTGTGGCGATTGTTAATATTGAAAAGAATTAAGGCTCTTTTACAAAATTTGTTTCATTTCTAGTAAATCTAAATTATAACAACAACAAAAAAAGTGAGGAAATAATATGGAAGTTTTTTTTCCATAGAAGATCTGCTTCTGTAAAGAGATAGGTTAATACGACTAAAATAAGTTCTTGCCCAGAGATAACGCTGCTCAATAAGAGCCCTCGTTACCTGCTACGATAATAATAATAATAATAATTAATAATATATTACTTTAAAATATTTGTAAACATTTATCAATATATGTATGTAAAAATTGGGAGGGGAAGGGGGTTTCTCTCAAGTACTAAGGCAACTGTATGAATTAAAAGATATATATGTAATTATATATATATATGAGTTAGCTAATTAAACTCTTCAAGGGGGGGGGGGGATATTTTTTTCTTCAAAAGGTGGGGCTTAACTGACTTAATATATATTTTAAAAACGTAATGTGTATAGGTAATAATTGTGTTTACTCATTGGCTTGTCTCTGACGATATGATAGTTTGTTTTTAAACTTGACAAATGTTTAGTTGTTTTTTAAATATTATAGTGTAGGAAAAAGGAGTGTTTCGAGACGATGATGATTCGATATAAAAATATATAAAGGGACATAATATTAAAGGTAGTTGTTTTTTTCTTGGATTATCATAATGGATGATGAAATGATATGTTTTTTTTCTTCATTTTTAAGGGATTTGATACATAGATAGAGCATCATTTATATTTGTTGTTTTAATTATGATACAAATTAATGATGAGGAAGATGGAAAAAAGTAGTGGTGGGGGTTCATTAGGGTTCTAATGAAAATATGTAGTAATGGTCTAATATGTTTATATAAATGTATGTGGGAGAAGTCGTGGGAAGGGATGCAATATAGATATGTGATTTCCCTACCAACCATCATAATCTAACAGGTACAACCCCTCATCAGATCTCTTTCTCTCTGACAAACAAAATTAAATTATTATTAATTTCAGACGGTTTTTAAGTTAAAGGTCCAATAGTTGAGGTTACAATACTGTTGTTTATACTTTGTATAAACCTGCTGAGCATGTTTACTGAGAAAAAAAATAAACATAGAGAGAGGGAAGAAGAAAAAGAATGCATTTTATTCACAAGGAAAGCTTTGTTGATTGAATTGGTCAAATGGTTGAAATCTGGCGATATGCCTTCAATGATTGTAAGTGTGAAAAATATATAGATAATGATGAGACAAAGCTTTCTACCAAATACAAATGAGGGCGGTAGATTTGAAATCTGCTAATTTATATTATAAAAATTTAAACGCTTGTCCTTGCATTTCCATATCTGTAATTTTTTTTTAGACAAACGTGATAAAAACAACAAATACTCCTGAATAGCCATTTCCACTCTTAATTTCTCATCTTTTTTCTCTTTCTCGATGTTTTTTCTCCATTTATAAGATGATATAAAACAAATAACCTCAACTGTAAGGTCTTTATCTGAAAAAGCGCCTTATCAATATTAATTATCAGATCCTAGATTTTTTTTTGTATGTCCGACGAACTCCTCAGACATGGGTTGCAAGGGCATTGTTGTTCTTTGCCTCGGTCTCTGGGGAGAGGATGTACTGAGTGGTGGTGCACTCGGGTCCTCCGGCCTCAATGCCGGTGGCAGATGCCCTCTTGGAGGGCGTCTTGGCCGGGGGCTCACCAACGGGGCAGCTGATGAGGCGGCGATGGATAGGGAGCTGGCCGCACCTGGTTTGAGTGTCCCCATGTGAGAGGAGGATCCATTTCGATGTGGCTCGCCTTTATTTTTTCGCACCCTGTCTGTGGTGAGGGTGGAGTAGCCTCCCCCCTTGGGTGGCGGGGGGCCGCCAGCAGCGGCGTTGTTGTTGTTTGTGCTTCCGAAGTAGATTTGCGTTTGGCTAGGATTAAGGAGGGGGATGTGATGTAGCTGCTGAACTGATGCAGAGGGTGTGGAGCGGAGATAGTGGTTTCCATACTTGGCGCTGAGGCGGGGATCGGCGACGTTGAGGCCGCTGCGGTAGCTGTTGAGTTCTCCAAGGGCGTAGGCAGAATTGGCAAGGGCTGCGTGGGGCTGGATGTCATAGGTGGCGTAGGGTAGCTGCTGTTGCTGAGGAATAAAGCCAGATTGACGGTTAACTGGTGGACCGCCCATGTAGCCTGGTTCTATGATTGAGTTAGATGAGGGATGAGCGGGATAACCCATTTCCTAGAAAGAAAAAGATAATTTAGTTTTTTCTCTGAAGGGATATGGTATAATGCTGCCTTATGTGTCTCAAGATGAGAACAAGTTTGTTTCCTTATGACATTAAACTATTGATAAACCAAATTAGTACATTAATGAATAATTTAAAGAATACTTTTGTCAATTTTCTTTTCCTTAATCATTAAACTGATTGAAGTTTTTGAAAACAAGTCAAAACAATGCCATCATTTTTTTTTGTTTAAACGTTTTCCCCCTAGTACCTTGTCATTTGATCTCTGTATTTATAAGTTTATTTCGTCATGTTGTTAAAGTAAAAATAAAAGCTTCCCTACGTTAGTGGGATAGTTCATTTTGTTTTCAAGAAACCCCCTCAAGTAATTTAGTATTTCGTTCTTTGATGAAATGATTATTTTTATTCTTTGTACTCGTATATCTAAATGCCATTTTCCCTGTTCATAATAATGATACCAGTAATTATGCAAGTAACTGACATATGCATGTACTTCATATATTGTTCATGACTAATTGAAATCACTAGTAAATTGAGGATACTTTTATAGACATTAAATGCACGTTTTTGTCTTGTGTATATACCAAACGACAATCATTTATTGATCTCTGAACCTCTTAAATGGTTATAAAATGACTAAACTATCCTTTATCTTGGCTTAGAGTAAATTAAACTGCCGTATTTGTAATATCCTAAAATATGAAACTGTACTCGAAATCAAACTATTTTGTTTTGTTCAACAAGTTATTATGTTTAATTAAAGACGATTTTTGAAGTGTCACGCTATATATATTATGGGAATGACCCGTCAAGAGCTTAACTTATCAGATAGCCTAAAATATAATAATCACTTTGACTGTCACGGATACATGAAAGAGTCCACTGAAGAGTCTCACATAATATTTTACAACATGCGACTCAGTTGCACCTTTCGTTAGTCATTTTCTGCACGATTCGCATCGCTGCTTAACATATTAAGATTTCATGTCCAGAGAAATAAATGCAATGAATAAGTGGTTGTTAAGTGCTAAGTGACTCAGAATAAAGCAGTTTATGTGGTTGTTGGTAATATAACGTTAACTCAGTCGACACTGCATGCTTCATATTTCTAATTTCAATGTTACATCTTACTTTCAAGCATAATGAAAAATAGGATTTATAGCGTCTAAATTAGTGTATCGAACGACAATCTTTTGAATGAGGCAGATCTTTCCCTATCGAGAGTCGAACTTGAACTCTCAAAATTAAAGTGAACTTTCTAAAGATATGGTAAAGTATGTGTTTTATTAGCAATATTGTTTTGAATCAAAAACAATTTAAAATCAATCCAAAGTTGTTTCAGCAAGTAAAAAAACGAACCTGGGTATCACAACAGGTTATGTACCAGCTGTGGTGATTTTGTTGCATATTTAAGATATTACATTTACCTAACAATACCTGTCGCCTGAGTATGTATTTGTATACACATATATGTATTTTGCCTTAGGAACCCAAGCTATTTTCTTAACGGCCCACGCAGAAATCTTTACACTCGTCAATGAATGGAAGTAATTGGCTTGGGAAACCACTCATCATTCGACTCAACTTTAATTTAATCAATTGGTCATTTGAGTATAAAGAATTCTCTTTTTCTCATCTACAATTCAATTAAAATACTCATTCTAAAAATGAACACATTGCGTACCATATATATTGAAGAGAAAGACTAGGAATGACCATCTATCTTTGTACTCAATGACTGGGGTTAATGAATAAAATAATACATGAAGCATGAAATCAGATATGTGAAGCATCGTTTAAAATTTGAATTGAAACAAAGTTAGATTTATAGAATTGGTTATCCTCTTTTAACACCACATTTGAAGTGTTTTGAATGGATTTACATTCAGATGACGTAGAGGATATCAAATTCTACTTCTCTAATGAATAACATGATTTCCAAATATTAAGTAATATAAATTGTTTTACTTAGGTTTTTATTGGGTATAGCCGGAATATTCAACCGAACTACAAAGTGATCTGGTTAGAAGGGAAATCTAAGGCAGGCAGATCTTCAAATTCCTCTCTAGTTTTTAAAAATATGTTTTTTTACTTTTTAACTAAAAAATTATACGGTCATTAAAAACTTTAAAAAAGTCTTGGTTACAAATTAAAACAAAATTCTTTTTGAATCATATTTTTCACCAATTCGCCGTAACTTTATTACAAGGCGGTGTTTTTTTTATTTATGAGGTGAAGAAAAATAATGACTATAACACTTCTTAAAGCTTAAAAAAAGATTTTATGCATTTTTTTACAATTTTGCATTTCAAAGATGAAGTTTGAAGTTATTTTTGTGTTACAATTTTGTATTTTATTTTATTAATTTGGATGAAATTGAACGAATTTAGTCATTATTTATGTTTAGAGTATGAATGTTATAATGTTAGTTTTTATATTTACTTTCAGATCCTTCTATAGCGACCAATCAAGGAAAACCCTAAAGTGGATGTTAAAGACATCGCTATGCATAGAAGGTTTTCGTATTAATTTTTCTTCTGCATGGAAAATTTTGCTGGGTGCTATGGACCGGTACACTGATTTCACTGTATATATTTTATATAAATAAGTTAAGAAAATAAAAATTCCTTACAATCCTATTTTGGTAATCCTCATAGCCAGCAAGCGGGATGTAGTGATTGTTAGGATCATGCATTCCGATGACGGTCTCTCTCCTCATGTCCCAGTCCTCTCCCTCCATCTCAGAAGCGTAATTATTATTATTGTTATTCTTTGAGGGATTCAAGGCCTCGGACTCCGCAGAGTTGAGAGCTTTTCCTCCCGAGGAATTGGTCGTGGATGTGGTGGAGCGGGCACTTCGGAGCTTGTTCTTGGCATTAAACTTGGCACGTAGGGTCCCTCGACGACATATGATCATGATCAAAATTGTCATTATTGTGAGAACGATCCCACCAATGACGGCACTTAGGATGATGATGAGAGGAAGGCTCTCTAGTGGGGAAAAGAGAGGAAAAAAACACATTAATAATACGTCATGAAGAAGTTAATGCTATTAGGCGGGGGGTAATATTTTTAACTTCTTCTTTTTGGCTCTAATAAAACCATTCGTTTTCATGCACTGAGCACTTACAAAGCTACTCAAGATAATTTATATTATTATTATTAAACACACACTTTTCTCAATAGTACAGGAGGTTAAAGGAGCAAGAGACCCCATAATTTTTTTGAATTGAATGGTAAATGTTATTTTGAGGAGAAGTACAATTATTTGGCATTCCTTTTCCATGGTATTTTACATTATGAAACTATTTTGTATAATACCTCATGTTTAAAAGTACCTATTTAGGATATGAATTTGGTTTTTGTGGGGGGAAATATTATTTAAATTAGAGATCAATCGATAGTGTTATAAGGGCGTATATAACGATAGTTTTCATCAGGAAAAGTTGATAGCCAATATATTGCTACTACTAGGTAAGTTTGATCTCTGATTAGTCGGTCAAAAGGAAAGAGAGCGCGTTAGCTCAGTGGAAGCGTACTTGACTTTCAATATTGAGGACGCAAGTCCGTCTCCCAAGAGAAAAAGGTCAATAAGGATCTACCTCATAAAAAAGATTCTAGGGTTGATAGGTTAATTTTTGACGGCTAAAAGGTTTAGAGACGCAATGCCATTGAACCAAATAGGCAAAAAATCATTGTTCAACTGAAACCCTTGTATATGACAGTAACTCTTACTCTTTCGCTCCAAAGTAATAACAAAGGAGTCGGAGCCGTATTTATTCTTGACGGTGCAGTTGTATTCTCCGTAGTCTGAGGTGATGGAGTTCCGAATAACGAGTGTAGACTTCATTCCGTCTTTCTTTGCAGACTCAATGAGTGAGTAGTGTGGGCTCACAGTTTCCACGGGATAGCCGTAGAGGCTCCATTTGAGGGTTGTTGGAGGTGGAATGGAGAAGGCCTCACAGGTCAGGTGAACGGTCTCACCCTCCGTTCCGAATTGAACGGCGTTCCGACGGATGACGCTAGGTGGGCCTTTCATCATGACGTCAGCGGACTCCATGATTTCAGAGAAGCCCTGAACGGAGGCACGGCAAATGTATTTCCCGATGGTTGAGGGACCGATGATCAAGCTCAAGTTACGATCATAGCCGATGACCTAAAATATAAGTAAAATAGTGTTTTAGAAATATGCTTAAGTTATGTAAATATATTTTTAATGTTTGTAATGATTGCCCTACTGAAATACATTATATTAAAGTATATATAATGGTAATATTAAAACATTGTAAGATAATATGAATTTTTGTTTTTCAAAGATTAAAGTACATATAAATTATATTAAAAACTAGATATGAATATTTTTCTCCGATAAAGGCTCAGGCTAATACTAATTACTATAGTCAAACATCTTGAGGCTACTTTTCGGCCATAAAAATATTGTACCTTATAAAAATAATAAATAAATATATTTATTAAAGGACAGGTGACACATTTTCACATGGACTAAGTGTTATGTCCTTTTTCTATTACCCATCAGATACCACATTTAAAAACAACATTTTGCTCAAACGAAACTCATAATAAAAACCATTTCCGATACTTACTGTGTTCATGTCGCCGTTTCGAAACCAGGTGTAGCTTGGGCTTGGATTACCATCCACTTCACAATCTAACGTGACCTCATGATCTCTTTCTCCACTCACATCACTCGGCTTCACCAAGAAACGAGGTGCATCTGAAAAATATGTATTTTTGTATTTCACGTTATGATATATATTATATATGAGTCTTACAGCCAATGTCAAGAGTGTGCATCTCCTCACTTTTTCCAACTTCGTTCGTCACTTCACATTTGACAGTTTGACCATTCATGTCTCTCTTCACGTCTTTGAGTACTAATTCCTGATCTTGCTTCCCGGGAACAACCTCATTGTTCACGAGCCATCTGAAAATATAGAAAAATTAATTGTAGATAAAAATCTGGAATATTCATTGTAAATCACTCTGGAGTTCTTAACCGGATATGTTCACAGTGTGACAGAGATATACACATTACAGCCTCCGAATTTAATTACCACAGTTGACGCCTTAAATTTATTTATATTTTGGCTATTTGGTTTGATGATATTGTAATATTCATGAACTTATGAATAAGTATCCACCCAACCTAGGATCTTTTAAATGAGTTGATTAATTTTGACATTCCTGAGCACACAGTTGAAAACACTTCCGCTGATTTCATTTGCTCCCTTGACTTAGACTTGACTTGCTTACTTGAATAACTAAAAATAACTTAAGTTTTTATTAATTCTTTCATGGATTTAAGATAAATATCCTGTTAATTAGACTTTTCCAAGGTACAAAATTTATTAAAATAATATTTTACTGAATCTAAAAGAGTAAAAATACTCTTGAGAAAGAATTGCTTTATTTATATGATTAACATTTATTGACAATATTTAAAAAATCAAATTAAGTAGATATTATGCATTGTCTTTTTTCTATACATACCGAAATGAGATTTTCGATGGATTAGCATGGGCCTTGCATCGAAACTTGAGGTCCTCAAATTCTTTCACTTTATTTGGAGGTGTTAGGATTTCCACATTGACGTCGGGGGCATACTCCACCAGGATTTTGATGGAGGCTTTTTTAGGAACAGGATCCGCTGAGTTTTGAGCCTCACAGGAGAAGGAGACATTATGATGAGATTTCTCTGCGATAAATTCTAGTTTGGACTTGGCGGTCACTCGCTTTGTGTTCTCCACAGGCTCTGTGGAGTAGGTGACGCCGTCCGTTACAACCGTGCCAGAACTGTCAACCCAGGTGATCTGTGAATAAATAAGATATAATGTAGCGAATATGATCTAAAAAAATGTAGGGATGAATAATTTTACTATTTTTAGAAATGCCTCCTTCTCAAAATGTACTTTTGTACTGAACTATTTAGGGAGTACAATAACTCAGTGAGTTAGGGAATGTTTAACTCTCAATGTTGAATCCCCAGAGAGGAAGGTTAGTTTTTGGTCAACCTCATTGATAAGATTCTAGGTTCGATAGACTAATTTACAGGCTATAATGCTTATTAATATCCAGTCGGTTGCAATTTTATCAAACAGGCAAAAAAAACTGTTTTGACAATTTTTTCTCTTCCATTTTTTCATAATATCCTTCGTCGCCGCTATTGATGCTATTAAAGATTTTTGCATGTTATTAAAGAGATGCAAATAAAACTATGTATTAGTTAATTATATATTGTTATCATCCTTGATGAAAGAAACTCCCTGAGGACCTATGTGATACAACAGTCAAGGGGCGGGAAGACCTCTGTGCTACTTTCATGGTCTCCCCTCTTCTCTTTCTCTCTCTCTTCCTAGCTTCAACTTAACCCTCCCCCTCCATCTCCAACTATACTTGATTTATTTCAGTGTTATATTTCAGCTATTAAAACATGCGTGTTTTGCAGATTGAATTACTTTCTGGATAACTTGATAATGACTTGGCACACACAAAAAAATGAACCCACTGAATATGATTACCTCAGCAGCTGGCTTGCCTCCCTTGGAAATACATTCCAGGATCACCTTTCGACCCTCTGTCTTACGAACTTCCTTTCCGTTTATGATTTCGGGCTCTTGGGGAGGAACTGTGACTGTGAGAATGGCAAAGCCGGAGCGAATGGGCTCTACCTCGTTGGCAGCCCCAACCTGACACTGGAACTTGGCGTCATCCTCGAGCATGACGGGGTCGATGTCAAGCGTGAAGTCACCTAAAAAATAAAAATACATTTGTTTATTATGGAGTATACTTTTCAACGAAACAACATTTATTCCAAGGTGGTTGTTTTTTTGCATTAAAAATAATACTCAAGTTTATTAAGTAAATATAAGTAATGATGTTACGTGAGATCTTTTTATAAATACTATTTTTGTTTGAATGGTCGTTCTACTACCATTAAGTAATAATTATATACTACATGCCTATTTAGCAAGATATATATCAATAATCATATCGCATATGTTATCATATGGAAAATGATGTTTAATGTTTATTTTGACATACTTATATAGAATCCGATTTTAAGTCAAGGAAGTAACTAAGTAACATATAATGTGAATAATGAGTAGATATTTTCGTTATTTTCTTAATGTATCACTGATGCTTATGAGTAATGTTTCAATACTAAGAAAAAAATATATTTGATGTGATTCATTCTTGGGATGGGTAAATAAAGGATTTTGAACTGATAACTAACAGTAATCTTTTATATTTATTATAATTGTGGTGAAAACAAAGTCCACCACCTATAATGACGTCACCCCAAACTTTTTGTGACTCATCGTTGAACGAATTAATTTCCCTTTAGAGCTACAAATTTATGGCGTTGCACAATTATGATCTAATTAGTTTACATCTCATTATGACGTCATGCATAAATCATGAATGATTTATAGTAAGAAATCTTGGCAAATAAAGTACTAAGAAAATGTAATTGATACTTCATTTGGAAGAGCCTTTTGTTAATCACCTATCAAATGTAAGAGAAAGATATTGGCCATTATTCTATGGTTAACGTCTTTAAGTTCAAGTCTCCATGCCTTAAGAATTTAAGATTGTCCTCACACAAAAACTGTTCAAGATTTCTTCGTAAAACAATTATTAGTGAATTAATACTTTTATATCTTATCATGGGGAAGCATCAATCTCGGAATAGATTCATCTTTTATCTACAGACTTCCATTTTAATTGTACATATAGCATACAAATTTAGAATCGATTGGCAACAACGTATACCTATACATATTTTAGCTGGATTAACACACTTCACAAACAACATCACTCACATAACCTGAAGGCCTCTGGAAGCTTCAGACATGTCAATTGAGATAAAATAGTAGTAGCCATAAATAAAACTAGAGAGGAGATAATTGGAGCTTTTGAGGATGATTGGACCTTTTATGATGACCCACTAATAGTTTGTTCTACATTTTTTTTTGTCTATCAAATATATCAAAACAAATATTTTAAATGGGTTCTTTAGAGTAGTTTTCAACACAAAATTATCCAAATACAACTGATATTTTTTGGCAAGTATTGAGATACGGACTAGAATAAGATATCTCTGAGCGGTCCCAAATAATAGCCGATGCTAAAAAAATAGCTTTGGGGTGAACTGGTACTTGAATCATAAGGATGTTAAGCATGAAAAAAGTTTAAATACCGTAGGCTAGTTTATTATTTGAATGCTTTAATTCTCTACTATATGCATAAACATTATATTAAAAAAATAACTGTGCGCCAGTTTAATTTGTTTTTTTGCGAAATATACTTTTTACCGTTATGTCACGAAAAAAGACTTAATTTTGAATGGCACCGTCCGGACGGCAGCTACGTCAAGACTTCTTGAGGCTCACTGTTTTCTTCGATTTTTAAGCCTTGTAGGACAAAAAATAAATAATATTTGAATGCTCTATCCTTTATTTCAAATTAACACAGATCCTTTATATCAAATTAACACATATAGCAATATGTAAAATAGTAAACAAATAAACATACCAAGAGAGCTGGGAATATTAATGTACTCATTGAACGGTTTTTTAATGAAACGATAATGTAGAAAAATACATTTTAATACCTTCAGTTTGCTTGTAACACTCGGAGCAAACTTGTGTAGTTTTGCATTTCCATGAAATTATTATTATTATTATTGTAAGAAGACGAAGGCAAAACGAATCTCTTAATGCTAAATCACGTTGATAAATTACATTTAATGTAAGGGGAGTTGGTGAGTGGAGTAAGGTTACTAATAAAAGAAGGTCTTTTTATTGAGCAGAAATTCCTTCAAAACATGAAGATGCATTTCCCCCCTCTCTCACTTCTTCTCTTCGTTTTATTTTTCATCCGTTGGGTTTGTTCACCTCATTCAGAAAAAAGTTATAGGATGACGACGAACTGCAAATTTTCTCTTCTTCTATAATCATCCATGGAATGCAAGGTTAATGAACCAAAATAACCTAATCGTTCTCATTACAAATAAATAATAACGCTCTTCCCCCTCCTTTTTTATTATCAAAATAGCATATTCATTGTATAAATTTGCCTCTATTAAGGCAATTCTTCCAAAATCACCCTGTGTGCAAAAAAAAGTTCTTCAGTTCGTAACTCCATTGTCAATGGAGGTCAAACAAAATAAACCTTCATTCATTCTCTTAGTATCATAAGGAGTGACTATATCTAACTAAGGGGTATTATTGGAATAATCACTTAAAGAAGATTCTTAAGCGACATGAGTATCCAGGTCTATGAGAATATACTTAGAATGGCATTCTTATTATCGTTAATTTGATGTTCACACCCTATCAGACACGAGTGGGGCCTTATTTCATAATACAAACTATTTCAAATCCTTTTCCTTCCACTCATCATGTTCCAAATGAAGTTTCCGTTTATTGAATTGATGTTCATATTTTATCAGCTCCGAGTGAAGTAATGCTTTATTATATTATTTAAAATATTTTTTATATATTACCGTTTCTTATATTTCCACCAATCGCGTTCGAGGGAAAAAAGCTCCCTCAGTCTTATCATGTATTATTATCAACTACAGTAAATAGTACTAAAGTATTTTAATCTTTTTCAAAAAAATCAATATTTAGTGTTAAAAAATATGCCTTTGCTTAGAGACAATAATATAATTGCATATTCTGAGGAGACATCTTGCGACTTGGTATGTGAACATCACCCTTCCCCTTCTCGCTCTTTAATGGCTCATGACGGCGAAGTCTGGAGGAGACAGAGAATGGACTCTTTGACTCATAGATTTGATGCAACAAGACTCCTGCAGCAGGAGACTGCATGATTTGAAAGTGTAAAGACTCAACCTTCCCAGCTACCTTTCTCATACATGTTGTAATTGATCTAGTTCATTAGTTGTGGAGGAATAACATAGAGTAGGCAAGACTGAACGAAGGGATCGATCCTTTTTCTAAAAGAGGGGAGTTTAACTCAAGAGGATATTGTTATGATGCAATGCCCTCTACATATTGGGCTTGGGATATTAAGTAGCCTCAAAAAGTATTTTATTTATGCTTAAGGAAAATAGAAGTGTAGAGGAAGGTATATTGAAATACAAAGTATGTCCGTATTGGCAAGAGAGCTGAATTTTCGCTACTGGTAATTTTTAATGACGTCACACCGGAAGAAACACATTTAGTAATGTTACCCAAAATTGATTGTTACAATGTATTTTGAATGAAGTGACAAATAATAATAAGATTTATGACATTGTACCATCCATGAACCCTAAGAAATAAAAATACCTTGTATCCTATTTATCTTGATGCAGATGATAGGTTATGGAATAAAAAGTAAATATACATACACACATACAATATGACAAAAATAATTTTGATCATGTTTAGCTATTTAGAGAAGTATATTAAATATTACCTTTAACAATTTTATACTAGTTTCTAGCTCTTCTACTAAGTTTCCATTACTATTTTAAATCCAGTCATGTTGCTATACAACTGACCATGTTCATTTCTTATTGTATTCGTATATTACGGGCAAGTAATCTAGTGGTCCATAGTTTTATCTAAATTTTCAATGGGCATCATCACTAATAAAGCTAAAAGCATATATGTATAAACACATTGTAACTGGTATTGACATTTACGATTGCACACCAATTGGTTCCCTTCGACTTTGAAACCATAGTTTTAAGGCGTGTTAAATGTGTTATTCCCAAAAACAAAACAGAATTATCTAGAAAAGAAAAAATCCCGTTTAAATTCATTTTTGCTTCTGTAACTACCTTTATTCACAGCTTTATTTGTCTTTGAGAGTGCGATTGAATGAAATATTAAAAAAAACATCAGATTATATATCTGGTGAGTAAATATTATCGGGAATTTAATACATAAGACCAAAGCTAGACAAAAATAATTCCTGCTTAAAAATAAAGAAATGTGGTAAAAAGGCATATTTCAAACATGTCGTAAATGTACAATTTTCGGTAATGGGACGATTTTTTTACAAATATCCTTATTAAAGCGATGAGAAGACTCGTGTAGACTAACGTCATTCCATAATGGAAGAAATTTTGAAGACTTTTGCATTCTTAAACGACTCATATTCTTGTTTTTTGCTAAATGTATATATCTACGATCTAAGAACGGGGGATATAGCAACAAATGTATGCTTATACATTTTTTATTTTGCAATAAAAGTATAGAAGCTATTGATCGAGATCCTATTTTTGCTATTCTAGCACAAATTTAGTATGCGTGAATCTCAATGTTGGGGAGATACTTTTTATGCATCTCATTGAAAAGATCCCAGCTTCGATCGTAGTGTGACTCCTTCTTCGGCTTAGTAGGTTCGTCGCCTTTTTTCCACATCCCCACTATTATTATAATTAGACTTCTATATCATGGCCAAGATACATGCTCCTTCATATTGCAAAGCAATATATCGCATGGCAAAAGTGTTCATTCATAATGCTACATATATACCTTATTATCATCAGGCACAGCGGCCATCCTTTGCCAGTTATTGCTGCCCCGGCTAACATTAACTCTTTCTTTCCATAGAAAAAAAATCACATTTCGCATACTGCAAAAAAACACATTCACACACACACAACACGGTAAAAAGCATATTTCAGTATATAGTATATAAAAATATCAGCCTTCCTAACTCTCTCAATACACGGATCTTACAGGCGGGTGAACCGCCTCCACGTCAGTGACTGCTTTTTAAAAAGAGAGAGGGAGTAAGAGAGAGAGAGTGAATAACGTGGTTAATCCAAGGAATTACGTCATTTGGTGAAATGACTCTTTCCGGAATCAACTCGAATAAGATATTATTTCGTCATTCATGAGACGTAAACTTCATGAGGAAACGTGTGTCTGTAGAATTGAATATATTTTATTTACCTATAAACCATTTAAATCAAGGCTTAACGAACAGGTGGCATAATGAAGTATAAGCCAATGACGTCATCCTAGATTTCTTTAGTATTTAGTACTTGCACATAACCAACATGTATAAAAATAATAAGGTACACTAGTCATTAAACAAACGAGTCAGCCAAGAGTCCATTATGACGTTAATCTATGAGTCTTTTTTCTCTTCCAACAGGTGATATAATGATGCCATAAAAGTATCCAAAGACGTCATCATAGGTTTCTATACTTTAAGGAGACCATCGCTCAAATCCATAACGCCTAACAAGCTATTCTAATCATTAGAACAATCATATGTATGTAAAAGATTATTTATTGATGACGTCATTCTATTTGTCTGAACCCATTGAAGTGCCTAAAAATGCTACATGGTGCTTTAGGCTGATGGCTACAACTTTTAGCCATATTCCTTAATATAAAACTTGCTTATAAATAATTAAGCTATCGAACCATAAAAGGCAAAAAAAAAAAAGCCAATCAATTGCAAACAAATACAGGACTATTTAAATCTTAAATTACATGAATATACTGTGCATTAAAATAAATATCCAAACATATAGAGAGGGATTAAATAATTATTCTTAATATAGTCTGATGCCAACAGCTATTCAAAAGTTGGAATAAGTAAAATATGTCCGAATATGTTCAGTCTCGGATATGATGGCCTCATGCAATATTTATTTTTTATAACACTTTATGTAGATAGTTTTCATATAAACAAAGATTTACATTCCCATTTGATAAGTGAAAAATATATATTTAGCTAAAAAATATATATGCAATAAACTTGAATGAATGAATCTTATGGACCATAAAAGTTTAAGGAGGGTAAAGTAATGTCTAAAATAAATAAGAAATAGGAATGAAGATATATTTCACCTTGGATGCAATCCAAATTCACACTTTAAAGAGTGATTAAAAATCATATTTTTTGTTTTCGTAATTTATTCATCAAAATCCACCAGAAGTAACTTATTTCTTCCATCTCTTTTTTCTTATTCTAACTAATATACACAAAACACATAAAATGTGTTTTGTGTATATATATTCACAGTTGTACAGAAGAAAAAAAGTAATATTAATAAGAGAAATAAAATAAATAGACCTCGCGACATAAACATCTGCTTTTTACATGAGTCTGCTCTCTAAAAAAAACTGATAATACACTACCAAATAATCTATATAACTCCTTTTTTTTCTTTCGTCTTACCTTCTTCATCAGATCCTGTCATGTGATAGCGGTCAAATCCCGTGAGATTTCGATCCACTCCTAGGCCAAAGCCGTTCCGCGTCCATTGCAGAGTACCCTTTTTGTTTTGAACGCGACAGGGAAGGGTAACGTGGGTCCCCTGTCGCGCAGTTTGATCCACAGGCTCCCGAAGAAAGACTTGAGGAGGTGGACTTCCCTCAGCCAGCCTCAAGCTGGTCAACGTGTGACATATGAGGCAGAGATTCACTAATATTTTCCACATTTTATAATATTTAAAGGTTCACTTGTAACATGAGGATATAAACGTTGATGAGATGTTCACACTTAGGAGTTCCTGAATTTCATCTTAGGGTCATTCTTGTAAAATCTGCAAAATTAACATGGAAAAAATATGATGAAAAAGTTATGTAACGTTCTTCAGGAAGAATGGATTTTAGATAATTCTTATTTTCTAACCCTGGTGGATTGGATATCCCTTGACGAAAAAAACCTTCAGAGGTTAGCAGCGGCTGTTTACGGCTTCAACCCTGAATGAATATTATATCTGTATATATTTAGAAGTAAGTCTCTCGGTAAAAAGACGACAACAAAAAAGACATGCATATGTGCGAGTGCGAGTTCGAAGGCATGACTTTGGGCGGGCGCAAGGAGACCGGCTTTAAAGCAAAGGGAGCAGATACATACTTATAGGATGATGAATAACTAGCCAAACATCACATATACACACATAAAAAGTCTTTGATTGCATTGAAATTAATAGGGGTTGCTTCATTGCAATCATGTGTCCACGTCATCTCCAAAGTGTCCACCTCCCCAAAGAAACAAATGGATGTTCCAAATTCAAGCATGATATTGTTATGTAATTAAGCGGAAGTATGGATTACGCCATGTTGTTTTTCTCCCTTTTTTCTTTTTCTTCTCTGGGTTGTCTTTTTTTGGCCCTTTAAATACGTCATTCGCATGCCGGTAAATTATGAAATTCTTAGGAAGAAGAAAAAAATATTTGCCGTCTTTACATAATTATACGCTGCATTTTTGCGTGGTTCGAAGCGGCTTTGAACAGGATTGCGGGGATCCCATGAATTTACAAACATTATTATTATGATTATTTGAATTCGTTAAATAGAATATTTATTTATATTGATTTGTCATTCTTGGTATGGTTTATGTTATTATTCTCCTATGAATGAAATTTAAATCCCAGACGTTCTGTCATAACTTACCCACTCATAACTGAAGAAGGAATTGTGCATCGTATTTTTTTTATTACCTTTCTCTTGTTCTGGTAACTTTCTCAAAGTGAGATGGCAATGAAACATGTTACGTGATGTTGGCCTTGTCTGTCTCGCACTGACTCATATTTTTTTTTTTGCAAGAGGCTCTTTTCATAGAATACAGCTTATAGCTTTGATATTAGCATATTTAACGTGACGCTCCGAATGTGGACAATATTATTACTATCGTTGCTATTAGGTTCATGTTTATTTGATAAAAATATAGAATATGCAGGTGAAAAATATTTCAATCAGCTTATTGAAACGACTAAAAGTGCAGTGATGTCACCATTGATATATACATACACACACACACACACACACACACACACACACACACATATATATATATATATATATATATATATATATACATATATATATATATATATATATATATACAAACTTTATTCTCGTGAATCGTATTATATCTACTATTTTTTCGGTCATAATAGTTTTAAAATACATATGGCTATTACAGTTTAATAAAATGCACTAAAAATACAAATAAAATAACAAAAACCCTTTTCCAAACAGCGGCGAAGAAACAATTCATAAATGAGCATTGTAGTTCAAATTTACTGCAAGCATTGACCATAACATAATATATCAATATGACAGGACAATTTAATTTTTCAAATTTGAACCTCTTTCTTACAAAAGATCGATAAAACCCTTAAAATAAATTTAAATCTTCAAATCGATATAATGCAGACAATAATTTTTATTCTAATTATACACAGTTCTAAAATATATAATTAAAAATTACGCTTTGAAATAGAGGTAAAAACGTTAAAACTCATTATTGAACATAATAATTCCGATTTCTTACTTCAAAAAATAACCTACAAATCTAATTAATTGTTAAA
Organism: Caligus rogercresseyi; assembly: GCA_013387185.1. Lineage (NCBI taxonomy): Eukaryota > Metazoa > Arthropoda > Copepoda > Siphonostomatoida > Caligidae > Caligus > Caligus rogercresseyi. Next base: position 23,002,192 of record CP045890.1, read on the forward strand.
ACGATTGGAACCTAGATACAAAATCTATAATTGTAAAGCTTGAAAGGATTTAATTTGCTCAACTAGCAGTCGTTGATCTTCCAGTTGTCTAGCCAGAATGAAATACTATGACCATTTGTATTTTAGTCATTTAAATGATATTAATAGAAATTGCAACCCTTTGATGATATACTTGCATATAGCTTTTAAGAGACTACATAATTATAACATATTACTTTTTGTTTACTGTGCTTGTATCCTCGTCCTTACAAATAAAGTAATGAAGCTTTTCCTCAATCTTAAAATAAAGAAAAAACAGTTCGAAGCTGATGGAATATTAAAATACATATGTTAATATAGATGAAGATACAACTTCATTAAATGATAGGGGATATAAAAAGTTTAAATACATATTTGTTCAATAAATTCTAACTACAGATTTAAAATTTCAGGAGAATATAAAAAAGATCTAATCAATCCACCTTAGATACAAAGAAGTAGCAGAGACAATGAGTAAACCATATAATGCTTATAGGATTGAATTAAACCAATTAATGGAACGTTGAAGGATTTGTTTATGAACATCTTTGTTCACGTATTTTGTGATCACGTTAGAGGAAGAATCCCCATTTTATGCATTTATTTAAGGTGACGTAGGTTACTCTTTACTTTTATCTCAGATAAGTGTTTACTTCTATAGTAAATTACTATGGGCAAAGAGTCACTCTGTACTCTTTCAAGAGGAGTTAGGATTTGTGTAGAGTCCCTAGGATCTGCCTTAGTCATCAGGTAAATGAACAAGGAGCCACTCAGTCAAATAAAATATCAGAGTTCGGACTATCCATTAATTTGGATTATTTAATTAAAGAGGTCTACCAGCTGTAAATTTCTTCGACTAATACCAATATAGTTCCCTTAAACTACCGAATGACAGTATCGACTGATTGACTTATGACAATCAGTAGCGAATTATTTCTACTAAAATATTGATTCTTTCGAAAATAAACCAAACTACCTCGTAAACTCTTTTTATGAATCTACCGAGTGCTGATATCGCCTTCGATCGAGATTTAAAAAAAGTTACTTATTCACTTATAACTTACTAATAGCTATCAATATACTTTGTAGATTTTTCTACCGAGCCCCTGATCTGAATTTAACGCAGTTTGTAAAGATGTAAATAATAACCAACGTCGCGTTAAGTATAATCATAGAATGCAATACAATACACCTCCTCAAAGTACCACATGTCTCGAAGAATCATTTCCTATATAGACAGTAGAATAACTAGATAAACGTAAACCAATATCCAATGACGTCACCCTACGTTTCTACACGCATTTGCTCAAAACTATGGGCTGGGTAAAAAGAGAAAAGCAACGATAAATAAAGACGTTAAATATTTAAAAAAAACTTTGATAATGCATTGGGATAATTAGTGTTGAAACTTGAACATAAAGATAGTTTGTAATGATTTATGGTTCTAAACAAGGGGAAATATTTTTTATCCAATTAAAGTCGATCGAGTGTGATGAAACTCATATACGATTATAATAAAAGCAAAGTTTGTCTTTATTGTTCTTATTTTTATTTCTTTTTGTGTCTTAGTTTAGCTCTTGAATAGATTAAATCTTGAAATTTCCTTTGTTGTTCACCTTTTATGTTCACTAGAAAATATAATATTTTTAATTTGTGAATACATTTAATGTTCTATGACTCGAAAATAACATTAAATCTTTCCCTCCTTTGTTAATATATTTTATATCGAAATGAAAAAATGTATATATTTAATATCTTCCTTATTATTGTTTGTGTCCGAAGGAAAAAGGTAAAAGAACACATGTATTTTTAATATTACAGTCTTTTTAAAGTTTGGCTAAAGTGTTGTAGAACCAGATCTATCATATGTTGCTCGGCGTATTTATAGTATTGTTTAAACAATTTAAAGAATATATATATATATTTTAGACGACGCTATATGAAGTAAAAAAAATTAACCTAAAACAAATTATTGTGTAAATATAACAATAAAGTATTCATTTGAAACGTTTGACCGATTATAATTACACAAAGAAATTAATGAAATGATATATTTTTTACTCAATAAATTAAATAAAAAGGTTAAACAAAGTAAAAAAAATAATTTGATTTCTTTAAATTAGATGTTTAAAAACATATCTAGGAGAGAAAATTATGCAAAGAGCTTGTTCAACTATGATTTTAAATGGTATTGGTAGTCAAAGACATTTTTTTCTCAAAAATACTCACTCTAAATGTTTACTGATACAAGATTTATGGTAGACTTTTGGAAAACAAAACATAGACTCCTAAAGTAATGTATTATGGCTCCTTGCGGTTAAAAATGGTTAATAAACTATAAAGTCTAATATTAGTATGTGCCGATTTGTAAATGAATTTAATAAGTTTAGCAATTATACAAAACCTTTGCACGCTTTTAAAAGGAAATTAAATAAATTGACGAGAGAAGAAATATATATATATATATATATATATATATATATATATATATATATATATATATATATACCATAACAATGAAACTTTGAAGTAACTATTTCTAAGAGTTCAGACCTCGCTAAGTATAAATATAAATATAAAAATTTCTACTCTGTCACGTATTTATTATTATCACTTTCAACTCTATTATGGTCGGTATGAACATTTTCTATACAACCTTTTTGTTTGGAATCAGTTTTTCCGTATAAATATTTATTTTGTTGCATTCTTTCTGAGAACAAATTGAGCATTAGCACTATTAGCATTAAAGAAAAAAAATTGGCTGGTCACCCAGCTCCAAAAATCAACTGCTTTGTATCTGTTGCAGATTGTCTGGCAAATTCATTTTTTCAATGGTTAATTGAAACCATTGACTATTCTTTTTTGCACACATGCTTCATGCCTACAACATTCTCTCTCAATATTAGCAAAAAGAGGTTTTTTCAGGGAGAGGGCGAGCGTGTACATCCAACGTGTGTGTGTGTTCTTTAAACCCTCTTTCATTCCTTGCATTTCTTCCTACTACTATGTACTCCTACTGATCAAGGCTACTACTTACTGTATCTTAAAGAGTCTCTATGTGAAGTCTCATGATTGTATAGTATGTAGTCTTTCAAGACTTTAATTTTGAATGAATGACATAACATTTCTATTTGTGGATATTAGATGTATTTAAAACAACAACTTAGAAGAAAGAAGGGAGCGACATACTTTCCTTCTCTACATAATATTTTTCACACATACGGCCAGATAAAATACATTTGAAAAACGTTTTATTGATATATGTCAAACAAGGTGGGTTTTTAATGGCGGATCACCAAGGAGTAAAGTAAGCCGGAACGCTCGAACTACCAGATATTTTATACCCGATTTGAGAACATCGAACTGCCAAATAAAATAAAATAGGTTTCAAAAACACAAGAAAATATAATATCAGCACAAAAAGAAACATCACTCCAAAATTTGAAATCCCTCCATGGTTTAATGAATATAGGTCTGGGCAAGGGTGAAAATGGGATGGAACGTTATAACATACAGGGGTGTGCAGGCGAATCTAGACTTTTTTTAGCACGGAAACAAGATACTCATATCCAAGAACAAGACCTTTTAATTGACTTTTTCATATCACACAAATTTAAATGACTTTTCTCTTAATGTTCATTCAATCCAACTTCCTCCTTTCACAATAACAGCCTCCACACGGTGCCTGAACCTCCCAACGGCATGAGCCACCTGTTCCCTGGACAAGTTGGCCACTGCCTGGATGATGGCAGCTTTCAATGTGAGCACGCTTGTTAGTGTCCCTCTCAAGGACGCCCCACAAGTAGTAGTCGCAGGGGTTGAGGTCAGGGCTGCTGGGGGGCCAGAACTCCTTTGAACAGAACATGTCGAAATTCTCTAAGCACCAGTTTTGCACCAAATTCGGTCTGGAGTCTTTCTTTCCGGTGTTAGGAATCCTTCCTCGATGTCCTCCGACTCCTTGAAGGACTTGGCAATGCTGTAAACAGTAGCTTTGGGGAATTTGAAGAAGTCGATGATCTCCTTGGGCGCAGGGCCGCAACGGAGCGCCACAATAATGGCCGTCCTGCGCTCAAGTTCCGAGGACATTTTCAATCTTTTTGTTATTAAACAAAGCTCATAGGATATACTAACCAGTTCATACATTCTTAAGGTTCTACCCTAACTGGTTTCTGATATACAAGTACTCAAAGTTAGTCTAGATTCGCCTGCACACCCCTGTATTTGTATGGATATGAATTATTTGCAGTTATGAAATTAAAGTATGCATAGTATCGGCTAGAACTTAGAACGACTTTCATCCCTGAAGTTTGAACCTACGCACCGTTCGTATAGAGACCCAGGGCTGAAAGGGATTTAAAGCTCTTGCTGGTACTCTGCACTAAACTGGAAATGATTCATATACATAGAAATATGATATATTATGCTGTCTAAAATGTGTATTTTTTCGTGGACAAACTTGTTTTCCAGATTCCGTCTAACGTATGCTCTACTCTCTTCGAATGACACCCTGACCTTCAATATTTTGCCGATAAAGTGTCCCAGACCCCTTCGCCTCACTTTCATCCTTGCCATTTGTAACACGTCTACTTTATAGTTTTTTTAAAACGTACTTTATTTGATTTGACAGGTGTTGATTACATGAAGACAGTGATCAACTATTAGGCTGCTTCAAGTTATTTTATACTAAAATCATAACGTATCTTAGATGTTCTGAACTTGCCATTAAGGATTTTTAAATAACTGGACCACTATTATAGTTGGATGCCCCTGATGTAGATTTTTTGGCAAAAATATATACAAGGATACCACACCGGGATAATTTCTCTAGAACATGATTGGATGAAAGTCAAGGGAGCGGAATGATAATAGAAAAACAGTTGACATCATGAAATAAAGCATCACTTAGCTCTTGATTGTTGAGATGTAAGCTTTTACCCAGAGCTAAGAATATCGAAAGTAAAAAAAAATACATTTTCCCATGAATTTCGCTCATGTCATTTCTGAATCCTTGTAGGTATTAAAGCACTTCAATATTATCTATTGATATTCAATAAATAAAGCAATTATTCATGCTCAGAATAATAATAGATGTTTATTCTGCTTTATCATCCGTTCAAATAGACCAGACGATAACTCATGGAAAAGGAAAAAAATATTTTTATTTCGTGAATTGGTGCAAACCATAAAAAAATATTTATGAGTAAGCTCAAATGGACTTCTGCGTTTATTTAAGTGAATTGACTGTCAGGCCATAATAATACTATCATCATAATATCACTAATAATAAACATACGGCAGACTCAAATAACTCGTGTTCCTTGAGAAGGGAGAATAATTATTTCTGCAAACATATGTCTGATGCTGGATGACTTGTGTTATTTTTTGTATTGCCCCCTTACATAAGTGACGACGAGTCGTTTGGAGTGGTTTTTATGCAATGATGTGATTATATGAAAGAGGAGTTGTGGCTGGATTACCAAACAACCAAAAAGGCAATTACGGCAAGAATCTACACACGCCTGGGTGTAAGATATTTAAAAAATATGTGATTTTAGATGAATTCAAGGTATTATAAAATATATTTTATTAAATATAATGCTTCAGGTCTCTCTATACTCAGTAATTGTGGAATGCACTATTCATGGTATTAGCAGAAAAAAACTTTGAAAAATGTCGTATTAAAAAATAGACAAGATGAATAAATAATAACATACGAAAAAAACCAGTCAACATACAACATACAAAGAGTATTTGAGTGAAATATACATAATTGTTGTCGAGACACTATTTCTCAATTCAATTCAGCATTTAAAAAAATAATTGTTTTCAGAAAAAATGGGTGGAACAATATTTGAATATATATTTCACTCAAGTATTTGCCTATCCGTTTCTATTACCATTTTTCGTATGTCATTATTTCCTGCTATATTTCGACAGTTATAATGTTCTTTCTTAGACAGTTTCTTCCGGACAGCATTATTTATATTTACTCTATATTTATATGCATATATTTTATTCACAAATAAATATTTAATTATGTTTTTTATAAGCATAAATTGACATCCATTCCTTTCATTATTATATATTTAATATCAAATGCCAAATTGAAAAATATAAATGTCAACTCATATATTAATATTTTTTTACAGCTGGGACTACCTAAAAAGTGTATCTATTTCCAGTTCTACCATAATGGATGCCCAAGAGACTACATTAAGGAATCAAAATATTTGAATATTATATATATATCATGTCATTCCTTCTATATCTTATTTGAATATAACACCATGTTTTATCCGGGAAAAAATAATTGAAAGGCTAAATTGTTCAAATATAACATTTATCAACAGCGTATACCTACATATTTAACTAAGGTTAACATCGAGCTATGGGAAATGTGCAAATTAAGTATAAATAGGATTTTTCATTGCAAAGCTGAAACATGATTTTTGTCAAATGGGGTTTGAAGAAAGGGACCCTTGTTAATATTATACTGAATATTATGTTGCTGAAGCATGATATATTCTAACTTGATGCATTATTTATCTATTTTATCTATTTTTTTTAAATGTGAGAGTGTTTAAACAGAGATGCTACGCAATTATTTGAACATTGGGTTCCGAAGGCTTGAATCATTGTTTATTGATAGTCCGAACCATTGATAAAATAAGGTGCCGAAGCAACATATTGTAGCCCTGAATAACGTCGTATATATTATTGTCTACATTTTTTAATAGAAAGACTGACAACACAAAGAACTAAAGAGAGAGTGAGACTTCAATTTTTTAAACAAATATGTGATGCGTTGATTACTAGATTACTCTTTGTACAGTTAATTAAATAAAAGCACATAACATAATTTGTGTTTCAGAATTATAGCACATTTATTTTAAAAACATAAATGCTCCTAAATTGGTGTAATATTTTTTTTTAGATCATGGCAATAATTATTATTCTAAAGTAGGCTTCTGGACGTATTTCAAGTCATAGATGACTTGATTAAGTATAAAATGAGATTTGTTACATACAACTTAATCAAATGGAAACAAATCAATTTAGTGTTATAAAATTATCCCAAAGTAAAATCATTAACTTTGTTATAAGTTAAAACTTTACCAACAATGGAAATAACTAATGGGTTTTGAATATATTTGAGTTCACTACGTATTATATTTTTAGTTGGTTTCAGATCATGTGATTGGTAATACTAGAAGAATACATTTTTACAATTCCCGATAATCATTGGTGTCTATAAATGTCTGTGTGAAAATAAACATACATTTGAATATTTGGCTGGTAATATTGAATACATATCTAATGTAGGCTCCTCGGAGAGACGGGTTCCTAATGAAATATTTATTGCTAATAGTGTCTTATCAAGGGGGAATATATGATAAACAACTATAAAAATAATAATAATGGGAACCAGAATAGTATTCATATGATAATAATAGTGCCAGGTATGGTAGTTACGATAAGTGATCTTTACTGCCAAACTAAAAATGAATTTGCCACTGAGTAGTAAAATGTCGGTTGGGTTTTAATAAACAATTTAGCATAAACAATATTTTTATCTATACAAAGGCAGAATACTTCGACATTTTTACACATTTATGAAAATAATTATTAAAGACCTTTTATTCTCAAGAAAAAATTAGATATAATTTTGAGTATATACTGTTTTTCTAAGGATATACAGCTTTCTATGATCGTGATTTTCACATATTTACGCTAAATTACTCTTTTGGAACTCTTATTTATGAGAAGTATGTTATCTTTAGTAGTCTAAATATAAATCATGATTTGTATGTTTTTAACATTAGTTACTCTTTTATTTTACACGATATAAAAAAATATGTAGAATTTCTTTCGCATAACGGATAACTTTAGATTAATCACTCATATAAACTTGTGCAATTTCTTAAATGTTTATGTGTAATTGAATAATCCCTTACTCTATTAAACGTATTTTATGGGATAACTAGCAATAGTTTTGCTAGAGTTGTATTATTTTTGGTTTCACAATAATTAATACCGGACTTTCAGGACTATAATATAGATATATTATCGAGAATGTTTAATGATAAGGATATTTTAGGTTTTAAAAAGGATATTAATTTTACAGAAATATATTCATGTATGTTGTTTTACAAATAAATATACTGCATACATTTATTTTCCATTAAATAGGTATTATTTTTATGCAGTAAAGAAATTAATAATATTAATACCTGTGCACAAGTTGTGATGAAGAAAAAAATCAGTGGCTTGACCTTTGTTTTTAACGGTATTTCTTTTTTGTTATTTAATATATTTATTTGTAACTAATAGATTATTACTTGATTTAAATACACAGATCCCTCTATATATGTATGTTTTGCTACGTATCTACATAAAAATATTTGGCAGATGACTGTAAAAAGGGATGATACCTTTTTGTGAGTGAGCTTGCCTGAGTTCGCTTATTTCTACTCTCTCTCTCTCTCTTTCTCAAGGTATTCCTCGATCACTACTGATATTTGCAAGACGTCTTATTGTTTTATATGATTGCAGCAGATAAACACTATAAACTACATTAGAAGGTATCATAATAGGAGTCTCTCCACTCTGAAAGGGCAGAGTACAACAAAACAATAAATTAATTCATATAATTTTAACAAAATAATACTTTAAATTAATAAAACATATCAAAAAACTATCAAAGGTAATGAAATCTAAACGAAATAACCAAATGTGTCATTAACGAATCTTTTGAAAGGACCTTTCAAATTTCCCTTATTATTGCTAATGATAAAAATAGGTACAAAGAGAGAAGGCCTATTTTGTTTCAATATAAATGACAATACTTATTAACTGAAGGATGATATTTATTTGTGGGTATGCGAGAATTGCCATAACACTATCCTTACTCTCAGGTTGAAAAGTTGAAAGCCCTGAATATATTGCTACACTTATCCCAAGTCAAAATCCATTTTTGAATATTTAAATATATAATATTGGATTAATTTATTCAAAAAATTAGTAAATGACATGGATCGAGTCCCATGAGAAGAGACAATTTGTGTTTTTAAATATGATATTCTTATCTCTATGTTTGGTGTTACCAAATCACTAGCCGCGAGAATGACGAATGTGTTTTATATAAATGAATGCCGCTACTTTTCTTTCAACAATCACATTCGAGAAAAAAAGGGTCCCAGTTTGATTCTGGTCAAACTTAATGCATAGATTGATACCCTCTAATATGTATGTATATATAAAATATTCCCAGATGAGCTCATGGGAAAAAGAGAGAGCAACAAGTCTACAATGAACAGTACAGGAGGAGCACGATATTATTGCTATAGGGTAAAGAACGATGACTATAATCATTGCATGCAGTCAGGAGGGAGGCAGGGTAGGTTGAAGACCCTCGTAAGAGAGAGGACTATCAATGCTATTACGGAGTGAGAAGTAAATGAACTTAAGACTTTGCCAAAATATTTCTCTCTGTGCCTTTTTTGCATTCTTCTTGAGGGAGGAGGATGTGTGTCTGCATTATGGCAAATAAGGAGAGTACCTTGTACATGCCGCAGCAATTTCATATCAGTTTTTTTTAATAAAGCTAACACAGGAGTGCTATAGCTCCGGTTAAACATCCTCAACTCTCAATTTTTACAGTGCAGCATTCAAATTTGTCCATTTCAGCTTAAGACTCAATGAGGTGAATCAGAAAGGGCCTACTCCTCTTGCGGGAGTCGAACATGGTCCCTCAACATTTAGCACGTTCCCACGGTGCTAACGCTCTCCCTTTTAATAGACAACAAAAATAGTAATTGGGTAATTGTGTTTACTTACATACTTATTGCAAAATAAATAACTTATTAACAGATATTCGTAATTAAAACTTTCATGTTTCAATCATTTTATTTCGATTATAGTCCCACGGATCTATGAATCTACCCACAAATATAATACAAGATGCTTTTCAGTTATCTGTAATCCATCCAGTTTGCTAATTAATGATAGCAGCTCCATTTATTATGTACATATTTATACCCTGCTGCATACCCACTACATCATGATTCATTTGTTCTTACATAAAATATGTTCTAAAAAACATACTTGGCAGAGCCCATTTTTAGCCGGAGGTCAACTCTTTCGTCTACATACTTGATGGGTCAGTCTCATACGAATAACATGTATGTACATAAAAAATGTATACACCAAATACACTTTATAAGTAGTATTTATCCACTACTCATTGCTACAGTAGACATACATAACTGTAACGTTGGCGGAAAAAGAAATATAAAATAATGTCTTCAAATTGTAGAAAATAAGTAAGTATGGTTGTAGTACACTTATTATCATCGTTATAAGTACAGGAAATACTACTACTACTCCAACGATAGCTACATTGAGTGATGGTATAAACAAGGTTTAGTGTAAAGAGTAGTCTAAAAATTATCAGTGAAATCATTGTAAATTATTATTGATTATCTATCTATCTCTCTCTTTCTCTCTCTCTCTCTCTCTCTATATATATATATATTCAGAGGCGGTCCTGGCGACTTTTATGCCCTGGGCGAACACTCCATTGGTGCCCCCACCCCCCTCCCTCAGTGTTACAAATAACACTGATTACAAGCCGCATCCACATCCCGCTGCCGCTCGAGCTGCACTGAGCTCTGTTGCGGAGTCCGGTAGAAATAGAGATTGGGACGTGATCCGCAGTGTGTGGAAACGCTCTCATTATTTTCTTCTGACACACACACAACCTGTATGACTGCAGCAAGTTGACGTGACCAGCGACCAGTCCACTAACTTGACTTGGAAATTAGCGGTTTTAGAGTAGAAAACTGACGATTTTTTTTTGAAAAGGCGCCCCCAAACCGGCCCTGTATATATATATATATATATATATATATGAATTGTATGATATCCTCAGAAACTCGACTCATATTACAAATATGAGACATCTCCACTGGTTCTATTTAATCCACAAAATATCCTCCTTTCAATGAATGAATCAAATGATGATAGATTAGGAATCTTAGGAGTCCCAACCGGTTTTCTCCTCTCTATGTCGAGAGACTCAGTTTTGTCTTCCTTTTCTTGCTCTATCTCCTTTCTTTGCAAAAATGCAAGCCTTTTACTCAGGTGACGTGGATGCCCTGCAGAAGTTTTCTTAGGAATGTTCACGGATATAATATTTATATATGTATGTTTCACGACTGGGGCGGCGTAGAGGGACGGGAGAGGGTTCCCCTCGACGGAAATTCCGAGAGGAAGACGCTCCCGGCACCCGATTTCATACATACCGATGTATGTATATATACATAGAGATGGACAAAATATTTATATTCCATGAAAAGACTACTCCTGTTGAGATTGGATAGTGGTATTTTGGGGTACAATTTCAATTTTGACGCCTATCAATACTATTTTTTAAATGATAGAGGCAATACATTTACAGATCCCTTAATATTTTTGCAGGATTAAAAAAATAATATAATCTACAATCTTATTAAATACACTCATTTCAAGGTTCCCTTTTCAACCTACTCCCATCAACAAGACCCACATCTACTAAGACAACGAACACTCCTACTATCCCTACCTGTCGTCGTCTAGTATAGAGTGCGTGAGTCAGACTTTATAATTTTTTGGACATTTATAGATAATGATGGCACCAATGAACTGCAGTTGGTTAAAATAATAAACTCGGCCCTAAGCCATTATTTAATATTTCTCTATACGATGTATAATAACTGGTTATTTGTTATGATACTCTTAGATTTCAATTGGGGTATAAAATAATCTCTGAAACTATTATTACCATTAAGGAGTCATGTAAAAGAAAGCAAATAATTTTTTTGTCAAACAAACGAGTTATTTATTTTATGATTTGGGGTAGACTTTTAATTTGTATATATCTATATACTGTGACGTTAAATGTGAAATAGATTATTGTTGTCGTTCTTGCTCTGTTTATTTTGATCCAAGTATGATTAAGTATCCAATGAAAAGACTAAGTGTTTCCTCCATCAATCACCAGATCCCTGGTCCTCTATTGAAGAGAATGACATTATTTAAACGTAAATGATAACCTACGATTTGGCTGAGGTGTATGTATAATTGAATATAACCATTATATTTGATATATCTATCACCACCGCACAGCTTAAGACACCACACATAAAGAAGATTTTTGGCTTTTCATAATAATAATAAAATATCTTGGATTTTGATCATTCTTTGATTACTTTATATATTCATTTGGTCTAAAAAAAATATTCTGAACACCCAACCAAGGAATGTTTGTTGATTAGTCAGCTGTTATTCACCCCTACATTAAAATCAAACAAATGTTTCCTCGATTTCAGTGTGTTGTTGAGCGTTTCTTCCTTTTAACAGTATTTTAAAACACTATTACATTTGTAGAACACGATTACTAAAATAGCTACCATTGGACTTGTGTTTATATTTATATAATTACCTCCGCCGAAGGAGGTATTGTTTTCACTGGCGTTGGTTTGTTGGCTGGTTGGTTTGTCAGCAGGATAACTCAAAAAGTACCGAACGGATTCGGATGAAACTTTGTGGAGTTGTTAGAAATGCCAAAAGGAAACAAGTGATAAATTTTGGCATCTCTGAGTGCAGAATTAAGATGCAAAACGAGCTAAATACTAATAAATATTTCAAGTTAGCCTACTCTGCCAATAGATGTCGCTGTGCTGTGAAATCGGGTGCCGGGAGCGTCTTCCTCTCGGAATTTCCGTCGAGGGGAACCCTCTCCCGTCCCTCTACGCCGCCCCAGTCGTGAAAAATCCGCCTCGGAAGGCTCATAAGGACCCCGTGACGGCGGAGGTTTGCACTCTCTGAGTGTATATATGCCTCTAGTTCCTATTATTTACATACTACTATTTCATTCTTGGGTCCCCATATCACCAATACTGATAATTTTTTGGTTCCCTCAAATTTATTTCATATGATTGTTCCCTTTTTTTCTATGCATTGAGTTCTTGGATGGGTCAACCCAATTGTATTCTCATGAATATGGTAGTGACTCATTATTTCTTAGTTGAATCACTCTCCCATCGAATACAAAAGATCCCAGGCAACATTCATTGATAGACATAGGTTGATTGACACATTCTGGCAATTTTATAATGCTATTATTAGTAGGATGCCCATCAATCCAGGTACAAAAAAACCCCAGAGAGATTCCTTCTTCTTTTTCTTTACACATTATTTTGCTGTAGATTAAATTCTTTTAACCTGTTTTAAAGGGACTTTGATTTTCCTTCTCTCTCCCTATATGTGCATAAGTATTAGCTAAATACTAGTTGTATGCTATTTCTCTTTTTTTTTCTTCTCTTGATGTCATCTATTGATGATTTCACCCTTTTTCTTCCATACAATTGAATATTGTTTTTTTGCATAAATTCAAATATGTGTAGTGGAGGTTTTTTAAATATATATAATAAAATAATATATTAGATCGTTTGCTTCACAAGTCTCTTTGTGGATGCTTATATCTGTGTGTAGCATATTAATATATCCTTCAGTGAGTTTATAAAAGACCATCATTTATCAACAAAGGGTTTTAAGAGAAACATTTTTCCTGACTTTATCCGAATTAGTGTATGTACATATGACCAAAACATAGATTAACACATTGTATTGTAAATAGTTATATGAATAAAAGTCGTTGCACTTGAACAACAAAAAAATAGAAGCACTTGCTTCTCGAATAAGAAATTTTTGAAAAAAGAAAAGATGAATGAAATAAAATGCTTTTTTACCCAAAAAAAATTATTTATAATAATAATAACTAGAGGCATATATACACTCAGAGAGTGTGTACCTCCGCCGATCCCCACAACATTCCCAATCAAACATATCCCTTTCACACGCCCGATTTTCTATCTCTAATCATTGTTTCCTCTCTCTTAGCTCATTTTGCATATTAAAAGAGCACTCAGAGACGGGAAGAGGAAGAAGTTTAAGCTACGTCACTGGGTTAACATAGTCCTGAGATGATATATGAACAATAATACGTCAATGAGTATTTTTTTAGCGTTTGTTCTTTCCTACTCCCTGAATAGAGACCCATTTCATTTATTATTTTGCTCATTTTGCATATTAAACAAGCACTTAGAGATCCCAAAATTAATCACTTGTTTCTTTTGGCATTTCCAACAACTCCACAAAGTTTCATTCGAATCCGTTCAGTACTTTTGAGTAATCCTTCTGACAAACAAACCAACAAACGCCAGTGAAAACAATACCTCCTTCGGCGGAGGTAATAATTTAATGCTTTTGCAATAGCTTAGTGCGTTAAGGCCTGTTCAACTCACAATGTTGAGGGTGCAGGCTCGATTCCCGAGAGGGGAAGGCCATATTTATTCAACCTCACTGATAAGATTTTAGGTTCGATAAACTAATTTCAACGCTAAAATGCTTAATTATTTCCACAAGGATGCAATTCTATCGAACCATATGGACAAAATAAATCCTTTAAACTGAATATAATTGTTTTATTTCATATAAGAATATCAATATATGAGAAGAATTATTAGCAATAGGAGTCATATGATTTGTATATGTTGAGTTCCTTTAACTAACCGTTTGTCAAAATCTTGTTATTGAAAGTATGATAGAAAAAACTTTGCAATATTAAGAAAATGTATATCTTGTGATAATGTTTTACTCTGTAACAGTGCAAAAACCTTATTACATCAATTATTAATTACCACTCGTAGTCTGAGATTCAGCGAAACATTTAACTTGTAGCAGAGTCCTTCTCTCTGCTCTATATTTCCGCCATTTTCTATTTATATTTAATAAAAACTGTGAAGGAATATTTATATTTATAAAAAGAGGTATAAAAAGAAATACCTCTTACAAAATAAAGATCCGTTTAGACAAGATAAACGAAGGGTTAGTCCTTTAATCCCTTTGGTTACAAACTTATGCAGGATTATAATGTTATGGTAACTTGTTATAAAAACCCAAAGATCTTTGTGTCGGACGGCTGAGGGCAAATGCATTCATCTTAAGATGTTACTAACAGCCCCAAAAAGGAGTTCATCAGAATCAAGGTGTATTGAATTATATGATATGTTATATTGCCAAAAGTGTTGACTTTTCGCTTGCCGATGATTCTAGTGGGCGTCCCAAGGGTAATCAATCTTATTTGTATGTTCCATGTCGTCAAAAATCAATTATTACAAAATAATGTGATCAAAACTAATAAAAATATTCATGGCATTTCACTATCCTTGAAAAAAATGAAAAAATTGTAATTTATATGACTTGCTCTGAGCGACCACAGCTTCAGATACCTTCATCTCTTGCGAATGACATCAACTTCTTTTTCATAAATACATATCTTTGCGTAAAATAAATACTTACATAAGATGATTTGACATCTCTTAGGGAGTGGAAGCCGAAAATATACAGATGATCAATAATACAAATGAATCAAAATGAAACTTCAAATGAGTGAATCAAAATGATGTAGACGATTTCATTGAACGTAAATAGAGGTTCACGAGTTCTTCTTGAAATGAATATTAAGGTTACACCAATTTCATCTCAGTGAGTAAAACCATGGATAGAAGTCAAGTAATATAATAAGTAATCTCTCAAAAATTCATAAAAAATTGCCAAAATTAGCTAAATACATTGGTCTAGCATGGGACCTTGCACAAGCTATGTAGTGTTGGCTCACATAATCATGCTGATTGTATTGGCTCTGCAATTTAGAAATCTGTTCGCCCCATCCTAGCCGTTTTACGAAATAAGGTGATTTATACATGTAGTTATTTTGTTAAATGGTTTAGACGCCAAAGAATTGGAATTAATGCTTCAGCATTCATCTTCAATTGGAAGAAGTATTTTGCTTAAGGGATTTAAATAATTTGGAGTGCCCATTATTCGTGGATATAAATCAATCATAATGACAACCTAATAATGAGTTAAGATATCTACTCTCTATATATAATGATGGCAACGCTATCAACAAATACATGAGTTGCCAATCAATAGAGTATTGAAAAAAGTGTTCTTTAGTCATTGTTTATGTGACTTTGCGATTATTGATTAAGGTCCTCAGCTATTCTATTGCATTTTAAAATTCGACCATGGAAGCCATTGTTTTGATTTTTGACAGGCAAACCTGTCTATAAGAGCAACTCAAGGGAACCCAAAAAGTCACCAGTAGAGACAATTAATATTAATAGGTGGTATTGAAAAGTCTACTCATATAATCGTAAATGACTGGATCGAGGGTCATGAGATATGACATCTGTTGTTCTTATGGATGATATTGGTATCTCTGATTTGATGTTCAAACCTCAATTGCGATGGGTTGGATTGAAGTAATGAATATAATGCCAACTTCTTCTTATTATTACTGCTCTTTTCTTTCCCCAATCACGTTCGATATAATGATTTCGGAGTTGTCATAACAGGCTTTTTTTTAGCATGTTACATAAATTGTAGAGTTGATACCATGCCACAGTTTTGTTGTTTCCAATCGTGTTTATTGCACTTGTGCTGTCCTCCTTTATAGTCGTAAAATAATCTTTGTTGTTGTGATGTCAACTCGTTGTATGTATTTAAATATGGAGACTTTAGATATTTAGATTGACAAAATAGATCTTAGCAAGATAAGAAATATGATTTACATGAGAATTAAGAACTCAACATTGTTTCTGTTTGAAATGTTTCACTGTTTAATATAATCTAATAAGATAAAAATATTTTGTCAACAAATCTGTTTACCTTGATTTGTTTGTTGGACTCTACCTTTCCAATGCAGCTTTAAGGGTATATCATCCCGTTTTAAAAAAAATATGAAACTTATATTATTTACTACAATACATATATATTTACAGTAGCATAATATAAAATAAAAATCGTTGGAGAGTTGCGATTAAAATCCACGTATACAGTTGTCTCATGCAACCTATTATTTAAGAATGGATCATTTTATTTTTTAAGGACAACTTAGTGAAGTCTCCTAAACAACAAACTCACACACTAAATTTCTTTGTATTCTTTATCACAAAAACAATAAAGAAAGATTTTTTATAACCGAAAAGCTATATTTGTAATGTATATCAGACTCAATAATATCTTCACCCTTTCCACTATGTATTGAAGTATATATTAACAGTGTCATTGTTCAAACTATGGATTTTAAAAAGTATAAACTAAGCTACTTTTTTAATAATAGTTTTCCTAGAAACAAAAAGTAATTCGTATGTGAAGGCATTTATAAGTGTTGCCTCACATAATATATATGCCTTTTAGTACATGAATTGCTATTATATAAATATATCTTTTTACTCAATGTTAAACAATGTACAAGGACAAAACAATTTTTAGAGTGACTATGCATTTAGTATGATCTGATGTGTCATTAAGTATATGCATTGTTTTCATATCAAATTCTTGGCTTAGAATCCTCCAAGGATGTAAACCCCTTTCATCTAATAGTAAAAGTGATATTATTTATAAAAAAGCTATTTTATATATCATATTTATGATATTGTATTTATAAATTAAATAAATTAAACATTTTTGTTGCTGTAACCACCGTTTTTTGAAACATTATTGGTTTATAATAAATCATAAATAGAATATGAGAAGATCTAAGGATCAAGAAAGTAGGT
>CP045890.1:23019978-23108433 GCA_013387185.1 Caligus rogercresseyi
TTTTACAACAAGTGATTTAGTCACTTTAAAGTTAGCCATGTATGAAACACATTCATTGACAATTAAAGTATCAAAATCAAGATCTATGAAACTTCGAAGTAAGGGACTAAAGCTACTCGTTCAAGCCTACACAAGACATTACCATTCCTCACTCATCTAGGCAAATGGAAGAAATAAGTGCACAGTGCAATATCTGTAAGGAAAAGGATCATATAATCTCATTAACTGTTTTCTGCTCTAATATAAGAGGCACAAAGCCTTCCAAGAGTAGTCCACCAAACTCTCATATCATGAATTGCAACAAAATGAATAATCTTTTGATGAATTTTGAATATTTATAAACAAAATAATATTTCAGAAGAATCTCCTTTTTAGTTTTACATTGTGTGTGTTATGTCTTTACCCAGATAATATAAATGTTCTTTATTTGTATGCCTATGGCGAACAGTAAATACATTATTCTACATTCTATGAAAAAAGTATCCGACACATTTATTTCTTATTCTTATGTGTAAGTTGTAATGCTGACCAAAATAAATCCTTCTTTTTTTCTTCTCAAAGTTATTGCTTGTGTAGAGCTTTACAGCATTTACCATTTCACATGTGTCAAAACTAGCCTTTGATGTTCTTTTTGTCTTTATAAGCTCCGAAGTTTTCGTAATTTTAAGTAATTCGCTTTGTCTATGAAAATAAGGGATATGTTTCTTTGGATAACAACTTTCCTGTAAAAAATATCCTGTCTGTTAATAAAACTTATCGGCTTTTATTTCTTTAAAAAAGTTTATCTATTAATATTTAAATTGATATTAGAAATTTATATAGATATATATTAATATATAGAAAAACGACCACCGCCCCTACAAGGTTTATGTATAATCAAAGTATTTAATATATTAATAATATTTTATATCATTTCTGACAGAAAAGTTAAGCAACTCAATTGATGAATTAGATATAACCTTAAAAACAATTATAATATTGGAATTATCAAAGTAAAAAAAAAAATATTGTTTATTTACGCTTAGTAGAAATAGGTGGGAAATAATAGCAATATAATTACCATCAACTTTGTGATTTCAAGTTGTAAAAGTTAATTGCAGATAAGTTTTTGAGAAAAATTGATTGTCCTATTTCTTTGTTCTTTTGGATCACTATTATCTTATCAAGGGATAAGGTGACATTTATAATCCTTTTATTTAGGAAGCCAAGTGTGATAGAAAACTTAATACAGCAATTGTCGACAAGCCATATGGGCATTCATTTTCTTTTTTCTATTTGACTTCAGCTAACAATACTAATTGTCTGTTCCCAATTGATATTGTAGATATCATAACTCTGAACAATAGATAGTAGCAATACTAGCTTAATTATAAATAGTATATGTGGCCAAATGTGTTGATCTTTTTCGCAGTTCATTTTTACAGATTTTTTATAAATATACCAAAGCTTTGAAATAAAATTATAATTAAACATAATTTTTTTTTTGCATGGAGATTAACTAAAACAAATTTGGAACTGAGAACGGAAGTATTCTAAGATGTCACAGGTTTTTGTCAGACTTTTTCCGTTATTATTAATTCTTAATATATACTCTGTTGAATAATTTAACTTGAATAAGGGTCCTTATTATCTTATATGGATCATTCTCTGAAATCATTTTTTCTTTCATTTCGGCTTCTGTACCTCAGACATCAGATGTTGAATGAATATTGAGAGTAAACCGCACTTTGGATATGTTTGATTAAAGTTTAGTCTCTTAAACGATGCAAAATTAATAATAGAAATATCTCTAATGACCTAACTAGTGGTTTCAAATTGTCTTGATTTCTCACTTTTTATTTTCTTCGGCCTTTCTTTGCTATTTTATTACTAAATAACTAAAGCATAGAAAAAACATATGGTTTTCAATACTAAACATAAATAAAATAAGTATAACGTCTCTTTTCTTATCATACAAATAAAATAAAAACTTTGAACAATATTTCATTCCCTTCTAGCAGCAGAAAAAAGTCTCCAAATTTTTATCTCCATTTTTATTTATTTCACTCAGGATTCAATACATATGATGAGATTTACATACTCTGAAATGAGTCTAATAATAGATCTGATGACTAAGTTATGGAAAGAAGAAGAGGAAAAAAACTCTCCCTATTTAGGCCTTAATTGATTTGAAAAAATAACTAGAGGCATATATACACTCAGAGAGTGCAAACCTCCGCCGTCACGGGGTCCTTATGAGCCTTCCGAGGCGGATTTTTCACGACTGGGGCGGCGTAGAGGGACGGGGGAGGGTTCCCCTCGACGGAAATTCCGAGAGGAAGACGCTCCCGGCACCCGATTTCACAGCACAGCGACATCTATTGGCAGAGTAGGCTAACTTGAATATTTATTAGTATTTAGCTCGTTTTGCATCTTAATTCTGCACTCAGAGATGCCAAAAATTTAAACACTTGTTCCTTTGGCACTTCTAACAACTCCACAAAGTTTCATCGAATCCGTTCGGTACTTTTTGAGTTATCCTGCTGACAAACAAACAACAAACCAAAACAAACAACCAACAAACCAACGCCAGTGAAAACAATACCTCCTTCGGCGGAGGTAATTATGACTTTAAATAATAATATGTACACATAGATGTTAATGGACTATTTAAGGATGAACATCGTTTCATCACATGAGAGAAAAGAGGAGCATATTAAAAAGGAGAGGGTAAACAAATTGCTGACATAGAGAATCTCTTAAAGACACACATAGAGTTGAGGAGATAAAATAAAGAAAAATCATAAATAGGTAGTGTTGTTTCCTTAAGTAGAGTTCAGATTCTTTTTTATTGGTGTTCATAGAATAAATATTAATGTCTGGTAGAATGCTGGAGGAATTTGATTAATGGAGAGAAGTGCCTGAGCTCTTATTGATGAAGAACCTTTGTTAACTATTTGAGAAGCATAATACAGGGATACACTTCTAAGCAAACAATATCAACAAGAGCCACTTATCATCCACGAAAAAAAGCTATAAAAGTATCCTAATAAAGCACAAGGATTAAAATGTTATTTGCAATAAGCAGAGGCCACACATTGGGGTTTTAAATGTACAATGTGTTCCATCAGATATGGAATTTTTAAATTGCGAATTAGAAGTACTTAAAATTCGTCAAATTCCCTCTTAGATACATCATTTTAAAGGAAAAGAATGGATTTTTATGATTATTAAAAATGTATTGTCCTAGATCATAAGAAGTACATCTGAACCTTACAAAAGTTGCTGGAAATGACCCCCTCCAGCCTGAAGACAGAACGATGCACGCTTCAGGACATTCTTGCAAACGTTTTTGATCGTCTCTTGGCTATATCCTTCAGCGAAGATTTGGACACATTGTATGAGAGACTTAATGGAATCTGGTTTTCCTTATAAGCTCGAATTTGTACTGCAGCCCAAAAGTGGAGGTCCAAAGGGTTGAGATCTGGACTGTGAGCTGGTCAGGGATTTTCCATCTTTCTGCTGATGACTCGGCCTCAAAACTTTTCATTTAGAAATTCTAAAGCTGCATTTGTGCAATGTTGTGGAGCGCCGTCTTGCATCCACCAAAGTGAAGAACGAGTTGCAGAATGGCGCAGGCTGGGCCAAATTATGTCCATTAATAACACCATTAACTGACGACAAATGGCCATCATCTTCAAGGAATACATGAACAATTGGAATCATTCCATTAATAATGGCAACGAAGATCATTACTTTAACATCATTCCTATCATTTGTTTCGCAGATATTTCGAAGATTTTCATTTGTCCACACTCCGTCGTTTTTTCGATGTGGTTTTTGATGGAGGCAAAATAACTTCTCGACAGTCCAAATGATTCTATCGACAATGTTGGATGGTTGCTGCAGAATTCACTGACAAAACTGCCTTCTTTGCGCTTTGTGGTTATCAGTTAATGGTTGAACTGAAGTGTAATGATAAAACTGAATCGAAAATCATGTCTTATGATCCTCCACAACGTTGTTTTGGTGGGTGAAGTTTGCTAAGAAGCTTTTCTGAGTGAGCAACTGGTTTTTTTTTTCAAAGAAATTCTTTACCTCCTGAACCACTGCTTCTGTTCTTTTGATTTTATTTTCATTTGTTTTTCTTGTGGATGGAACAAGTTTTAGTGAAATGATCAAGAACTCTTGTGAACTGGATCAGCTGGTAAGATTTCGCCGCCCTCCCACTGATCTTGAAGTGAAGTATAAATTCTCGGCGTACTGTGGAAGGAGAAGGTGTTTTGCCAAACTGCAGGATGATCCATTTCTTCTCAAGTTCAGAAAACATTTTTCAGGTTGACAATTAATGCACATTTTTATATATTGATAAAAAACCCTCTTTATGAACAAAATGGCGTATCAATAATACGATTTGAATTATTTTAAATACTTCTAATTCGCAATTTAAAAATTACATTTCTGATGGAACACACAGTATATGTCATAGCAGAGATGGAGATCAAGAAAACTAGTTGACTCTCCTGGTAGAGATTACGATCCTTATCCCTTCTAGGAGAGACGACGACCTAGATAATGAGATAATATGTTGCCTCATCTATTTATTTCATTTGTGATATCTATTCTATATTTGGTGGAAATGATTTCATTTTTGTGTTTAAGGAGGCAAATGCGATGCATTGTTTTACTAACATTATATTTATATAACCGATCTATATAATTATATTTTGATACTGATCTGAGAATAAATCAGACATGATGGAAATAGTTCGAATAATATCGGCATACCACCTCCATATCTAAGTCATCATCCCTCCTATAAGAAATAACACTCCTTATCTTTCTAGCAGAGTCGTTTATTCTTCTTTTATATGTAGATCACGATTGCAGTCACTCCTAGGAGAAAATACGATCGTGATCTCTACCAGGAGAGGCAGTGACTCTTGGATCTCCATAGCTACATACTATGTCGTATCGACACTAAGTATAACTATGTACAAAACCAACTCCCAGATTGTTTACACAAAACCTTCAACTCCACTTTTTGAAGGTATGTAAACATCATATACTTTGAAAATATATTCAAGAGCATAGCATTTCTTAATTAGTTGTTTTAAAAACATCAATTTACTTCATTAATAGATTTTTGCTCAAAACACCCTCAGTTTTTTCTCCCATTCCAATACTCCTCCCCTTCCAAGTATCAAAAGAGGACAAAAAGCAACACCCCCTTGTGTCTTTCACCCCTTCCTGAAAGTGCGTCAGAAAGTCATTCATAAGACTGACCTAAAACGTGCATAATTGTGAAACGTCAGCCAGACGACAAGTTTTAACTATTCATGACTTCATATGTAATACTATACATATATATATCTTTGATTTATAACAACTACTCAAAACTTGTTTATTAGACTTAACTTTTTTTCCCAGAGTTAGTTTTTTCAAAATTCGAAATGAAAATTAATTACCATTGTTTCAGGTGAAAATGAACTAATCCAGCCATTATTTTCCAATTAAAATCATCTTTTATTTAATATAATGACGTTTTTTGAATTCTTAAATACATATTTTTTCGTTTTTGTATGGAGAGGCGGATAAGAGATTTGGAGTTTACTCGATAAAAAATGTAGTATTATTACATAAGCCACACAAGAGATTGTCCTTTTTAACTTGAGCAGGACTAAGGTTGAATAGTAGACCTTAATAAAGAATGTCGCCAATATTATAATCCTTCTTGATAAACCGTCCTATATGGCAAATAAAAACATGTGTAATCTTTTAGAAAATACAAACTTATTTATTTATTTATTATAATAAACTAAAAATTTAGATTTAGATTAAATATATATATATATATATATATATATAATACATTTAAATTGTGCTTTGAAAAACAACTCTGAGGCTAGGGAGAAGGAAAATCTTTCTCTTTCTCTAGCACCTTCTTGCATAGTAAGAATTCCTCCATTTCCTAAATGGAGATTTAAAAAAATAATGCAGTTGTCTCACACTTGCATAATTACACCTGGAATGCAAGTCCACTTACTGTGACTCAGTTAAGTCAAAGCATAGGAGGAAATGAAGTAAAGAAGAAAGATTTGACCCTTGGAGATTCCTTGTTTCTGAGTGCACTAAGGTTACTAAAATTTTACACTTCCTGAGGTCAGTCAATTTTTAAATCTACATCTTGTTCGGAAAGAATTTGTTTATTTATATGTTAGACACCATCAACACAGCAATAATTTCATTGCAACCAAAACACAATTTTTATATCTATAAATTAAGTAAGGAAATAATACTGTTTTTATGCATAATTTTTCGAGGATCATGGACAATATTACTTAAATATGATATTTTCATAAAATCAAATAAAATATCTTAACATCATAACTTGTTTATTGATTCATAGAAGAATGGCAGATATACATATACATTAAAATCTTTTAAAGGAACCAAAAAATATCTTCATAAGATTGTATAAAAGTAGTTAAGACAATATATATTTATATACATTCAGACATTTTTTTCCTTTCAAATCTTACAATAATACTTTTTTACGCCAAAAGTAAGATTGACCCTGGGAGGTTCCTTGTTTCGAACCCGAAAGAAAAACAATGAATATATATATATATATATATATATTAGCCTATCCCGTTTTAGGTCAATCGCTCTAATTTTTGCTCCAAGCGATTTTCTGCTGTGTAGTGATGAAAAAATGAGATTGAGAAAGTTTCAGCCTTGCACAAGCCACTCAAAGTTTCAAAAAGGCCTTTTTGGGGTCAAAATGACAATTTTGACGTGTGCCGTCTGAGTTTTAGTGATATTAAGTAAAAAACATTTTCTAAGGATAGCTTGAAGTCTTATCTTTCAATAATTTTTTTGGAGCAATCAAGCAAATAAATATTTATTTGGTTTTTGGCTCAAAAAGGCATTTTTTGTCTTTTGCTAATATTTGCCCTAAAAAGCAATTTTTTATATATGATAAAGTAATTGTCTTATTATGATGCAGATTTGTAGAATTTTTATAATGGTCACCATAATATTGGCGTTTTATGGAAAATATTGTGTTTATTCAGGCCAATATTTCTTTCTGCTGCGGCGAGGTACGCCACTTTGGACCTCAAAATTCCTTCCGTCTTTGGTGATTCGTGGACACTAGCCGCCGATGAAATCCAATACTTCCCTTCCCGGTCCCTGTTTCAGAATGACGCCATAAAGAAGATCTTAAAGACATTTAGAAACTACAAATAGACTTTTATATTTCTGCGTGTTTTTTTGTTTTTTTTGGTCATTTCGGTTTTATGTGCTTTTAATTGATATATATTTTAAGATTGTTCAGCTCGGATGCGAAAATTTAAACTATAATGTTTAATAATGTATTTTTTACGCATTAGCATCTTATTATATACCTAATACTTTGTTTTATTGTATATATTCCATGAACTGTGGAAAAAATCGTTTTCTACACCACCCAGCGCACTACCCTTTTGTGTGGATGGTCTCCCTAGAGATCTATTCATATACCGTGACTTAATTGAAAGTCATATTTGTTTTTGTTTTTTTACATTTTCTTTTTATTCCTTAATTATTTATTTTTAATTATATATGATGAATATATGATGCCAATACTATGTAGGCAGTCTCATCCATTCCATCTTTCCTTGTACATTACAAGCAAATAAAATATAAGAAAAGAGTTTCTATTCACTAATTTTCGATAAGCCTGGTCACTGATTAACATTAATAATTGTTTCTTTATTATTTTTGTTTGTTATATCTGGTTGAAAAGTATCG
The DNA here is from genome assembly GCA_013387185.1 of Caligus rogercresseyi. Taxonomy (NCBI): domain Eukaryota; kingdom Metazoa; phylum Arthropoda; class Copepoda; order Siphonostomatoida; family Caligidae; genus Caligus; species Caligus rogercresseyi. The sequence continues at coordinate 23,027,752 of CP045890.1, forward strand.
TTATTTATTTCTTATACCTAGTAATTGACTTGAAATGTCCCACATTTATTGATCCAGTAAGATTTCGTCTCCAATACTTAAACGAATCATACTTCCATGTAAATACCAAGTTTGGTTAAACATACTCTTCAAACATTTTTGGGTGAGAGATGGATTGCTGTGTTAATAAAGCTTCATTTCCCAAACAGCTTCAATATCTCTTTTTGCTGAAGACGTACTTTGGTGTGCTGTCAAAATACATTTGGAATTGTATAAAGAAATTATTTTGGAAAATCTCCAACTTAAAGTAATGAACAGTCTTTGACATAACCGAGCATGGTGTATTGGTGCAGGGAGTTTTATATAATGTTGTTTTAAATTTGGATACATATCAAATGTTCATAGGTAGCCAATTCTCTATAGTCTCCTCTCTTATTTTCATTTTATTTTCAAACAGTATTTTTTTCAAAACTTTAATATTTTATCCACTGCTTGATCATAATGAAGATTTAACCATGATTTAAAAAAGTTTAAATGGGGTTTATGTTAATGTTTTGAAATTATGAATATTCTTTTTAAAAGTAATTTTCGGAGCCGGTCATGATCCAGTATAACTTTGACAATTTTATGATATAACACTAATATAGATGATGTCTACAAGCAAGAAGTAGCAAGGGTCTCTCGAGGTATATCTTTAGTCTACCATTTACTCCGCTTTCACTCCTAGTATTTAAGGCTGTTGTGTCAAATACAAGTCCAGCATTTTTCTATATTATCAAGTTATTCAACTACTGATTTGGTTGGCATGGATTCTCCGGTTGAATTTTTTACATGACAGAATTCCTAAAAGATGTATGTCTCCAGATGTTTTAAATTAGTGACTGTGTTCGAACATTGCCATGTTTGAACTGTGTATCTCACTATTTGAGCTCCCAATTTACATTCTTGGTTTAGAAGCGATTGCTCTTCTGTTTTCGATATAAATGACGAGTCAGACCTATAATCTTCAGTATAACTTGAAGAAATTAAATCAATCGGTGATAAAATTTTGTAGAGTTATTCTTAATAATTATTTGAAAGTTTTGGCATAATCTATTGACTGAATTCATGTATCACTTATACATTTAGCCTATGATAAAGAGGCCATAGCCTCGTTGATTGGTAAGAAATAAAATATCGCCCGCTTGTTTTTTATTATTAGTCAACAGTCCATTTTTATGATATGTACAACAGAATACATAAAAACCTAAGATAATGTATAAAAAATCTCATAAGTAAATATTTTAATTTTTTCCTTGTTTCTGTATGTTCTTTTTCAATGGCTGAAAAGAACATACAGAATAGTGCAATACAATATCTGTATTGTGTTATATTACTTATATAACTTTTGGAAGTATCTTTTTGCATTCTGTGTTTCAATGTTTCAATATTTTTTGTTAGACTGGATTAAACTACCCACATTATATCTATTATGATCTTGTTTATTAGTTGGATCCCAGTTTTTATTATTTTCGACGTAGATAAAAATAAGTAATAATATTTTACGTGCTACATGGTAGGTTATTTTACTCATCTTAAAAACAAATTTAAATATAATTTAAGAGGCCTGCATAATAATAAGTCAATTACTTTATCATAAGATAACAAAATTGCTAAGATACTTTTAGGGCAAATATTAGCAAAAACAAAAAAATGCCTTCTTTTGGGCCTCTTAAACGGGCCCAAAAACCAAAGAAATATAATTTTCTTGATTGCTCCAAAAAAATTATTGAAAGAAGAGCTATCCTTAGAAATTGTTTTTTACTTAATTTTATCACTAAAACTCAGACAGCACAAGCCACTTGAAAATCGTCATTTTTGACCCAAAAAGGGCCTTTTTGAAACTGTGATTGGTTTGTGCAGTTACAAAAATGGCTTTTGAAGGCTGAAATTTTCTAAATCTCATTTTTTATCACTATGCAGCAGAAAATCGCTTGGAGCAAAAAATCGGAGCGATTGACCTAAAAACGGGACAGGCTAATATATATATATATATATATATATATATATATATATATATTGCAAATTAGAGATACAAATATTATATACTGTTTTAGCTGAAAAATCATCTCATTTAATTATACCTATACATAGATTTATTTAAAATACTTTTGCACAGCTTTATGAAAATATATTTTGTTTCCTTTCTAGATTTTAATGCATATGTATATCAGCCATTCTTCAATGAGTCAATAAACAGTCCACGATGCTAAAGAGATCTGATAGACTCAAAGCGAGTCACCCTAGATGATTTCATGAAAATATCATTGTTATGTAAAGAATCAATAAATTGTACTGTCATTTATATTGAGGTCATAGTATACAAGAATAAAGTTCATTTCTGTTATTTTTACATATGTTCGAAATATTTTTTGTTACTTATATGTACTTTAGTTGTTTTTTGACAAACGCTGTACAGGGACTAATTTTAGTAAACACTTATATGACCGAAATAATTATATTATTCGAAACTGATTTTTATAATAAAATATGGCTCTCCTTATTTTTTGTATTAAATACTGCTTAAGTTTATATATATTTATAAGATCTATATATTAATCTATATATTAATTCACCAATCTCTGTCCATCTGTATGTCTGCACGCTATCTCTTCCACATTTATGGTCAGATTTGAACTTTGTAAGTACCTATGGAATCCTTGGGTCAAGACTAATAAAACTATTTGCAAAGTGATGGGACCAGAAATGAAGAAAAAAAAATCAGACCTTGTCTGATTTGAACCACCTACTTTTCAAGGTAAAGAGAGGAAAAAAGAAAAAGAAAAGGAGGAGGAGGAGTTAGAGAAATAGAAAAAGAAAAAAAAGCATCTCATGTGACTTAAAACATATTCTTTGTACAAAGTCCTTTTATCAGGAATGTTTGTACAAACAGAAAATTATTTTCTCTCTCCTCTCTTATATTCTTTAAGGTCTGTTTCACTCACAAACTAGCTCCAAAACCTTCCCATACCCGAAGGGCGAACATATGGGCGCCGTAGGCGTCCAATTAGCGAGTGTATTTAATTAATAAGTTAACTTAAAATTTTTTTTTTGTATTTTTTAGTTGACAAAATCAACTTGCAAATATCTATTTCAACTTATATCTCAACCAACCCATTTCGAATTTAGACTTACGCCACAGACATGCAACAAAAGAGCGACAATATCTAGTTTTTTTTTTTTGCCTATTTGGTTCGATAGAATTGCATCCGACAGCTATAAGCATTATAACATTAAAATAGTCTATCAAACCTAGGATCTTATCAATGAGGTAGACCAAAAAATGACCATCCCCACTTGGGAGTATTCGATCCTGCACCCCCAACATTGAGAGTCGAACAGGCCTTAACACGCACGGCTATCGCACCCCTTCATATTTAGTTTATTTAGCGAAAAGTGTCAAAAACTCTTCATATAAATATGTGAAGTCTGAAACACACTGACCCATTCGACCAAATGCATAACTTCTTATATTTATAAACATATTCCCCAAAGCAGAAGTAGGTGAAATATATAATGAAATTAAACATAGCCACCCTCCCAAAACATATTGCTCACCTCCGTAAATAGTATATTTTAATGTCAAAAGAAGTAAATATTTAATGTTGTAAATGTCACTTGTGTTATGGGATGAGACAATGAACCCTAAGATGTTTTCCCCCTTCTTTTTTGTTGGTCCCAACACGAGGCTACTGAATGGGCTGTCTATTTGCTATATGTATGCACAAACTCTCTCTTCTCCTACATACAGAGGAGAAACTTTATAATTAATTATTAATAAGTGTCGTTGTCATGACTAGAGATGTGACTTTGGTTACATTTTATTTCGTACCTAATCTCACGCAGAAAGAATATGGGACAAAGGAATATAAAACTGTTGGTACCACATCAACTCGCAGTTTGACCGCTGATAGAGAAACACGTTAAGGGCGAATTATATAGGATCGTTATAACGTTTCGATATCCCAAGGCGGTGTGCCATTTCCGCAAGATAAAAAACAAAGGGATCAGACAGTTGAACTAAAAGTTGAGAGCACGTTAAAAATTAAACCAAATTCATATTCATAGTCGCGACCAAAGTTACCAAGGAGAAGAAGCTGGGACCTATTTCTCAACATGATATTGTTGCAAGAAAAATATATGGAATAAAAAATAAAGCAGTTGGTATTATGAAATATAAGGTAATTTCACTCTCAGAAGTATTTATGCTGTGTATGCATTTGTCAACATGTTAATCAGTACCTAAATTATGGCAGTAATTATTATTAGTAAAATGCTATGTTTTAATTATTAATAGCAGTACTCCGTGCATTATCAACGTAAAGGATCTGAAGTTGAGTTATAAATAATCAAAAGGAATTAGGTGGAAGTGTGTAGGTAAATTACTGAAGAAAATAATGATAGAAAAACAAAGAAAATCTTCGTTTGTTCTTCAATCTGTTAAACTACTACACAGAGAGGTTGCATCATGTGATGGAACATAGTCCTTGGTCAAAAGATTTATGAAAAGCAAATAATAAATAATATCATCAAGGAACTATTATTTGCAATATGAAAATATATGTTATATTCATTATAGTGTCTAAGTATTATTTATAAAGTCCGGTTGTGTTCATAAACTCATAAATTCGATTATTTTTATTTGACTAAGAGTTTGAGTAAAGACAATCAATATTTGTAATAGGTACTCAGGAATATAATTGACAGACAGTTTTGCTTAATAAAAATTAATATTTATTTGGTTTAGAAGTGTAAAAATAGTAATTGTGCAGAATATAATAACACTATAATCATGACATGCATTATTTCGTAACTTGTGTTATGTTGGTCCCAAAAGGCATGAACATTACGAAGACTCTTGTTTGCATTTTTTGGTTTTGAGAGTCCCCTAGGATTTCTGAAAGTTTGAACCTAATTGAATAACGTTAAGTTCTCCACAATGGACCTTAAAGTTATGTAATATTTTTTCGCCCTTTAGTCGCCTTGCATGTCCTTAATATAAATACAATTTAAAAATAATCGATTCTATTAATAGATTTGATCTCAATTATACAAAATGAGTTTTTATTTTTGTAGGTGTAAGAAAATAGCAAGGAATTTATGTTTTTACTCATTTTTGGAGCATTTTCCAAAAAAATGGAAGATAAAACTATCAATAAATTGTGAGTAAAAAGTGGCCAGGTTGTCTTTGTGTCTAAATTTATGTAAATATATAAATTATTTCATTCCTGACTATACACTTATTAATATGAAAACATTATTTGTTGATATTACATATATATAGTTTTATGTACTGAAACTATTTATTTCTCCTTTTTCCCAATGAAGTAGTTAAAGGGGCTAATTTTTGTCTATATTTATACATACACACATTATCTTATTTCAAATATCCACTCGTAGACCTATTTTTTTTATAACTTTATTTCTCAATTATAGTTTTACAATCTTGTTATGTTATATACATATATCAAGTTAGGGAGAACAAACACTGGTAAATGAACGTAATAGGCTTAATGTACATGAACATAAAAATAAGAAGAACAACCAAACATGGCGTGCTTCAGGGGCTATGTTTCACGATAAAATTTAATATTGGGGTAAAACTTCTGGGAGAGGATTTTTTGCACATCTAAATTTATATAGAATAAACTGCAATTTTGCAGTAAAATAATTTTTTCATTTTCGTGGGGACCTATATAAAAGTAAACAAACTGTTTTGACCTTGAGGATAAATTAAAAAGAGTAAAAATAAATGGTTTATTTGGTATAAAATTTTATCTATGGTTGGGCACTCGAATAATAAATGTTTGATGTTTCTAAAGAATGCTTACAGAAAAAGCACATCCTTTCTTCTTGCGTTTTTTCCATGCACACTGCCCAAAGACAGCGTGTTTGTGATAATTCTATATTTCAGCCAGAATAGCGTATGATTTAAGTCACTTAAGCCCCCAAAAGATTAAATTATTTTTATATTTGTTTATTTACCTTATCTCAAATTGAAAGTTGTTTTATAAAGCTATGACTGTCGTAGATGTTTGTCCTAAGATTAACCATTGATTTATTAAACTATAATGCTTATTTAAATTATTTAGTATGTAATATTTTTATCAAATAAAGGCGTTAAAAAGTGATTGTAGTTTTCTCGTTACTACTGTATTTGCCTTAAAATATATTAGGTTTATGCCCATCAATGAATATTTTTTTGTGTAAGGATTTGATAGTGATTCATACTCTTTAGGGTCAAATGAGGTGAGTAACCTAAATATGTCGTTGAGAATGTGCGTGTGTGAGAAAAAAAGATGAAATATAAATTTTGAGAGGGAGGAGAATGAGCTGCTGGGTTGACGCAAGATGTGACTGGGATGCAGATGCCAGAGTGATGAAAAGAGAGAGAGAGAGGAAGGGAACTTGACTGGCCTTTGCTGACTCCGAGTTTTGGTATCAGAGATAAGGCTTAACATTTATCATTAAAGGGGTCTTTGGGGAGCAAAACAAACAAATTAAGGGTTTGCAAACTGACCTATACAATATAGATGCACAGAAAAATCACATAGCTAACTGCCTTTCGTCCTTAAAAAAATATTATATGCCTCGACAAAGAAAGGAAAACTTGCAATGCCAACCTTTATTATATTTAATTTAAAAAATTGTTTTATAAATATATATATTTCTGATATAAAATTGATAAATATAATAAGTATTTTAAGTCAAACAAAAAAACCAAACAAACAATTATATAGCTTTTTTAATTTTTTTTGATAAACTACATACTCAAAAATATGTATTTGCACTCCAAAATCCTCCACCTAAAATTTTATTCAAATCGAAAGCGCTATTATAACGAAATAGTAGACAATGTTTTTTTACACAATAGATAAAACAACTCTTCCCGGACCAACCTAATAGTTCATAACACATTTTACTGCCTTCATACAGAGAAAATTTGGTCCAAATATAATATGGCACAAAATCTCAAAAATAAGAATAAAATATTTAACTTTACAGGAATGCCCAACATCATTATCCACTCCCTGAGCCCTCCAAAATATATTCATTGAAGCCTTCCTCCAGATCTAATTAATCGAACAAAGAACGAATGAACGAAATTTTTTATTTATTATTATTTTATATATATATATATATATATATATATATATATATATATATATATATATATATATATATATATATATATATATATATATATATATATATATATATAGGGTGGTAATATAAAATCCGGCGGGTTTTCAGGATATCCTTTAACAAGTATGATGTCATCCGATCCGCGCACCTGATATTTAGTAGACAGCCAACATATGAGAGATATTTTCAGTTGAATTTTATCATCGTCATGGCTGCATATGGAAATCTACAGCCTGTTATCTGGAACGAGCAAGGACGCAGAACGCAATGTCTAAATAAATAAAATTGAACAGAAATTTATCGATTTTATGTGTATTTTTAGTTGAGAGAAGAAAAACGCTGGATTTGATCTTACCACCCTGTATATATATATATATATATATATATATATATATATATATATATATATATATATATATATATATATATCAACACATAAGAACCTGTCATTTTCAGTTAATGTACATAATACACAACTTATTTCCCTGGACACTCACTACTTTATCCCAATTCATTCAGTGTTTGCACCAATGTAGGTATTCTCAACCATATTGGACATCCATACCTTATTTATCCTTCTAATCCAGAGGGGACTATGATTTTCTCGTTTCTTACACTATTTGTCTTTCTTACTTGTTCTTCATCCAACGTATGATATACTTTAGCTCCTTACATTTTATATGTCTTGTGATAATGAGCTTTATTCTAGAACACATGTTGGTTTTTGGAATAATATTTAAGCTAGTTTTTAAAAACAATTAGAAAAATAGTCTGTCAATTTATCTGAAAGGCCAAAATTCAAATTGGTTTTGTTTTTATTCCATAGATTGCTTAAGTGATCTACTTTTCAACGATTTTATACCCTTAAAAGACTATATATAGATTCATCACACATTCTAATGATGCATGCAAAGATCCTCCGTCATCTTCACCTTGTATATATGATGTCATGGGAAGGGTGTTAAGTTATTTTATTAAAATAGGAAAAAAATGACCATATACAAGTAGAATTCATTCATTACATTGTTTCTATATACCTATATTTTATATTTAATAATTTTCATAGGAATGCCCATAGATTTTGTCTGATGTCATAATTTGTATAATTATGATTATTGATTGTATGCTCCATAAAAATGCATTATTTATGTTATATTAATTTTTGTGCATTTTATTTTTTCATTGTAATTAATTTTAAAATAACAAAATTCAATTCTTAGAAATATAGGTAAAACGAAAATAGTTCATATAAAGTAATATTTCTTTTGAATATTCGAGTTGGTATATGACAAGAATCCAGTTAAGATTGATTTAGATATCGTGTGGATTTCATCACTCGGCTTATAATATCTTTAATGTACACATGGGCGGACCATGTCTTTTACTCTTATATTTTTCATAAATAATATTTAGAATGAAGAGAAATAATTCATCATCTAAATAAAAAATGATGGAATATTTAACTAGATGCATGTATACACTCAGAGAGTGCAAACCTCCGCCGATCCCCACCAAATGAATCACTTGGTCTTTTTGTCATTTCCAACCCTGTACGCACTGTCCTTTTAACTCTACATACTGCTTCTTTAACTCTACACACTTGAATTATAGTTCCAGTTCATCAAAGAGGAGAGCACAGCACAGTGACATCTATTGGCAGAGTAGGCTAACTTGAAATATTAGTAGTATTTAGCTCATTTTGCATCTTAAAGAAGCACTCAGAGATGCCAAAATTTAATAACTTTTTTCTATTGGCATTTCCAACAACTCCACAAAGTTTCATCCGAATCCGTTCCGCACTTTTTGAGTTATCCTGCTGACAAACAAACAAACCAACCAACCAACAAACCAACGCAGTGAAAACAATACCTCCTTCGGCGGAGGTAATAAGAATACATTAATTCATAATAAAGCAATTAAGATATAGCATTTTTAATAACATCTTATTCAAGAGGAGGAATTAAAAAAATATTAATATTAACTGAAAAAAGGAGACACTTGGGGTCTTATTTAAGTATCAATCTTATCGATAAATTAAAACAAATACCTTATAAACTCCTTAAGAGAAAATCAAACGTTACTAATATGGTTTACAGTATTTGTTAGAATATAAATACTCACATTTCTATTTAATGGATTTTTGGCCCGTGGACAATAAAATTGTAGGTGTAAAATATTGTACCTCAAGTATTTTATTTATGTATTTTCTTCCACTTTTATACAACAAATAAGGTTTTATAAGAGTTTCAAAAAATATACTTTAAAAATATATTTCTATTATTTTCTTTCAATTTATACTATTATAATTTATTCTTTCAAGTTTCGTACATATAAATTAATTTTCTGTGAATTTGTGAGCTATGGATATAAAAGCTACTATGAAACAATATGTCTCTAAAGTATATTAATTATTATCTGGTATATATACCAAACCTTTCCCGAAATTTATTATATATTTATATATTTGTTTATTAAGAACGTAAGTCTACAGCTCAATGATATATTCCTTAGTGAATAAGACCATTATATGCTATTTATAAATCGATTTTTGGGGGGCCACCAGGCGATACTTTATTGGTTCTATAAGGATGTATTAATATATAGACATAGAAGAGCTAACTCAACAAGTATTTATGTATTAACATAATATAAATAACTTTATTTCAATACATTTCTTACTGTTAAAAATATCAAAAAAAATTACACATATTGTCTTTCGTTCACTCATCTCAGCACACAAGGAAAAAGTTTTATTGTCCTAACATAGTGATCGATTTTTCGCACTTTTTCGTGCTCTTGTTGCATTTAAAGGAATGAGGCATACGACACATGTACACACACATATATAGAGATAGACAGACACACAGAGAGGCAATAGAGATTATAGAAGGGAGTAATGACCTAGGAACTCTATTATTACTATTATAATGCAATTAATATTAATTATCTCATGCAAAAATCCCGAGAAGGAGATATGACGAACTTGATAGTTCGCATACATTATAAAGAGGAGGAGGAGGAGTGCAATAACGAGAGATAAAGCCTTCGTTTGCTGAGAGTGGATGAATGAACTCAAGCTTATTTCGTCTTTCTTATTATTCTTCATATTATTTTTAAGAATAGCTATCTTTTTTTTTGTAAAATAAATACGTTGCACGCACCTTTAAATTGAAAATGTCTACTTATGAAAGGGTTATTTAACAAAATGTACATAAGTGCGTTGACGAAATGTACAAAAATAAAATCATATACTATGAACACCTGCACGACTCCATCAGAGTTAATTTAGAGAAGTAGAGTTTTGTTATATATATATATATATATATAGGAAACGACCGGGACACTTTTTTCGCCGGGAGCCGGGCCAGGCCAGGACTTTAAATATATTCGTTCCTTCATCATTCTGGAAGTGACGACGTTTTTTATAAAATAATTTTTCCCATCGAAAAGTGAAACACTACTTTTAAATATTTTAAAAAATAATATTCAACAATTATTTTTTTAAAAAACGTCGTATGAAGAACGTACTAATATATATGAAAGTCTCGGCCCGGTGATTTTTAGACACCGGGCCGGACCAGGACATAAAAAACATCTGGGAACCGGACCGGGCCGAGTACCCGGTCGTTTCCGATATATATACTTATATATATATATATATATATATATATATATATATATATATATATATATACAAAGAACATTCAGCAATATTAAAATTAAAAAGATATTGTTTTTTTTAAATCTAAATGCTTTGATTGAATCTATGGATCTGTGAGGGTTTAAATAATATTACCAACATTAAAATTTCTTAACCTAACAAAAAATACTGCCAATGTGATTGATCAATATTGACTTTCCCACTTGGTAGGTGAACCTACGTTGATATTTTAACTTGCTTATGCACTGAGTACATACTTTGTATTTTTAATCATCGAAAATAACTATTCTCATTTTCTTATCAACTAGTTCACTTTTTTATTCATGTTATATTATAAAACTTTAACCTATCCCTTCTGTAAGCACTCTATACATATACAAACATCTCTATGAGTAGACAGGACGTTGAAAATCAATTAAGATATGATATTAAGTGATATCATAATGAATATTTGTTTTGTTTAAAAAAAACAGTCATGAACAATGAAAATGATTTAGAGGATTACAAATGTTTGATAGCAATAAAAACTTACCATCTCCTATACGATTAAGTGCGTACTATGATTGGGATGATGCCACTCAGCGAGAGATCAGGGACGAGGCAGGCCCTAAAAGAATATGATTTTAGATAGACATGAATTTTATTAACAAATGTTCAGATTATAAAGTATACTATCCAATAAAAAGAGTGAATCAAGACAGTGTTATTGTAATCTCATACCTAGGCCAGAAATTTTAAACCTGAACTGCACAAGGGATATTGGCAATATAAATTATATTCAAAAATATTACATGAGGCAATCTACGAGTGGAAAATATATAATCATGCTATAACGATCCTTCAATTATTACTTGGCAATTTTATTGAGATTGGGAAAGTGAACGGTTTCATATATACAAAAGCCGCATAACTTTTGCAAATACAGTACCAACCCAGAGTTTCTACTAAATATTTGTCAATGTTAAAATAATTATTTTATCAAATAAAGTTTTTAAACAAAATGATTTTTTCGATAGAACTTTTACATTTGTATACTTTGTGTATGTCATGAAAGCCCTCATTTGCTTTTATTTTAAATGTTCTGTACCCCCTTTGATATTAATTTCAAATATGTGCTGGAAGGATTATCAATTGAGGAGTAATTTTAAACTATTTGACATCATTAAATGTTTAATTATGTCAAAGTACGTAATTCCTCTTCTACGCTTTATATATACATATGGCATTATGTGATGCAAAATGTTTGGAGCCTCAATACAAAAAATACAGTTCTTCAGGTCAGGAATTTGCTACTTAATGTCCTCTTTTTGTTTTATTCTAAGCCTTATCTTTTTTTTTTCATCAGCAAGGTCTTTATTCTATTTAAAACATGTATAATACTTAATTACACATAAATAAAAGATAATAAAAAGGAAAATTGTGTTTTATAAAAACATAAATAAACATTATAGTTTAAAATTATTTTCCTTTTAAAGACCACAAATTCTTATAACAAGTAAATAGACATACATATTAAAATATCAATCATTGAAAATAAAATTCCATAAAGTATTAATGATACAACACTAAAAACATTATCAACAACCATTCATGTCATTTTGAACTTTTTATACTGTTTAATTATTATTTTGAGCGATTTCGCATACTGTGGTGACAAGGATGGGAAATACTTCACGACTTCGGCTGCGTGGTTCCAGAGCACACTTTGCAGTTTTGGGATTCTCAGAGAGAAAGCCGCGTATCGAGCGGCGGCGGATATTATTATTCCTCTTAGTTCATTTTCCTCGATCAGTTTTCCTTCTGTAAGCTGCTTAGCTATGTACGCCTTGCAATTGCTCAAAGATGAACTAATAGCTTTTTCCTCTTCTTTATAGCCTTGTCCTTTGATCGGGAAGCAAAAGATCTAATTAATATATTTTATTCTTTGGCACCCGGTAATAACACAATCTTTTTCTATGAACAAAATATTTTTTATTTAAATATATCATTGGTAATTATTTTTATAGTTTATATTTTCGTACATAAGTATAACTCTTTTTCAATTACATTTCATATCAACACTTATATTGTCAACACTATTTAACCATGTATTCATAATATTTATAAAAATCATTGGAAAAAGGCACTTTGGAGCATCGGAATTCATAAATATAAAATTCCATCTCAGTGATTATAAAATGTATTTATTCTTGATGTGGGCCAAAAAGACGCAGTAAAAGGTTTTATTAAGCTGAAATTCCCTTAATAAAATTAATCAAATGTCCCATGTTTGCCGGAAATCCAATGAAAAGTGTCTTAATGTTTCCTTTCCTTCTCCAGAAAAGAAGTAAGATCCTTTCTTCTGTTTTTCTCCGTGAGTAGTACCCAAAGACACATCTTTAGCTACTAGTCTGTACGAGTACTTAAAGCAAGAGAGACAATTGCTTAATGAATTTGACTGAAGACTTTTCAGAATTAGTTTTGTAGACGCTTCTATTCTAAAGTCATCCCCTTATCTCTCTACCGGAATCGACTTGAGCATATTTTTTTTCTGGGAAAACTATTTTCTATTACAAGCTATTGCTATGGGGATATGATGTTAGAAAGAGGTATTACATGTTCCTATTCAAGGAGAATTATACCAGAATGGTTGCATGTTCATATATGTCATTATCTTGAAAAAGACCATTTGTCCATGAACCATTTTCATATATATCTTAATAATCTACAAAACAGAGGCCTACAAAAGTGCCGAGAGCAATTATACGCCAGTCCCTCGACACATCCCTCGAGGAGAGTTGTCTGCTAATATGAAGATTTCTTTTGAACAATGGAATCACAATTTATGATTTATACTACGCAGTTTAATTGGTTTTATGCATGTATATGCTTAAGGATAGCAAACAGGGCCTTTTTCTCGAACGTGAATTATTGAAAAAAAAGAAGAGTAAATAATTGAAGCAGCAGTTGGCATGATGAAATATGACATAACTTTACTCTCAGCCGTTGAGGTACAAATATCAATTCAGAGAAACAATTATCGTTCCCAAGCCCACATATTATCTCCTTTCATGGGCCTAGATACATGTCATGTAAGAACCCTTTATATGAGGTCCTCCAATATCACCGAATACTCATAATTTAATACAGCAAGGAATACTATAACAACATGGAATAAGAACTCCCTCCTTTTTATGTCAATGCTTAACTAACTTCGTAAAAAAGGAAAAGGAAGGAGTTCCAAATAACAACTCCCTTATTTCTTTAACGGGAAAATAATCAAATTTTTATTTTGTTTCGTCATCGCCAATTATTGTACCTTTACATTGATCACAAGGCAAAGATATAGAAGGAAAATACAGTTACCAACTGAAAATTATGTTCATTGGTGAATTTACCTGAGTTTACGTGAATAATGCTATCTCTACTGTTGTATAATAAAAGAAGTAAATTATTATTATATTATATAAAAAAAAACGTATATCCTAAAACATTAATTGTCATTATGGGCGCTATTCAAATTGCATCACCAATACAAAATATTCAATTAAGACTCAAATATAAATTAAGTCTCCGATACACAACTTCAACAACTATATAGTTATACAATTAAGTTTGCAATGTGTATGAGCAAAGTCATAAAATTTGTATTATTACCTTTGTTCTTCATTAAAAGGGAATTTTGAAGCATCAATGACTCAACTTTACAATGCAGTGCCCCTTCCATATACTTTAAACACATTAATACCGTTGCAAAGTTGCTCTATCAAGAGCGTCTCCATCTTCAGACAGCAGGAAGTAATGGTATAAATAAGAAGTATGCATTTCATAGGTTCCTAAGCAAAAAAATAATAACTTCAAGGTAAACAAATGTTTTATTCTTTTCTGAGGCCAATTATATTTTACTATTATATGAATTATGTAAGAGCAAATAATTGTGAATTCTTTACAGGTGTCAATATACTCACGATACGAAAGAAAATTTAGAAACAAAGCATTAAAAAAAAATATATATATAAGGAAACGACCGGGACACCTTTTCCCCGGGACCCAGGCCGGGACTTCAGTATATTTTTGTTCATTCGTCATTCTAAAAGTGACGACGTTTTTTTAAGAAAATAATTTTCTAGAAAAAGTGACAACGTTTTTTTAGAAAATAATTTCCAAAATATGTGACGACGTTTTAAAAAACTGAAAAAAATCACCGGGCCGGGACACTCAAAAAACAGCTGGGTACCCGGTACATATACATATATATATATATATATATATATATATATATATATATATATATATATTCGTAGGTTGATTCAATGTTTGTAATTAGAAGTTATATATAAAGCTATTTATCTCGTCAACAACGAGTCAAAAGTGAATTTTAAATCCCAAGACATTTTTTTCTTCATTAGAAATCCATATTATTCACCAAAATACACACCCCTTGCATTTATAAAATATTTATTAGCGAATGACAGTAGGATTCAATAATCCAATAATCTATAGTGACTATTATTGTCCAATAATTTAATTCCATATAGTGTACATATATTTGAGATCCCCTGCAGAGAAAAATGAGATGCTCATTGGGCTTTGCTTATTGCTGTGATCTATATATAGCCCTTTTATACTTATAAGAATTAATCATTGGCATTTCTGTCGTCGTGCCCAATGACATCAGTATCCTGCTTCATGATTCATTCAATAAATTTACTACTTTTCCTGATTACAAAGTAATGAAAAGTAAATGTACTTTTCCCAGATATTACATCTATCTGTAGTGTGACTCATAATACAAAATGTTAACAATTTCTTTAAGAGCAGCAGCATAGTTAAATATATTTTATTCTATAGGAATATATACATAATATCTGAGCAAAATATGTGTTTATGTATTTGAGGGAAGGGCTAGTAAAAAACTTGTATATTATGTATATAGATCTAATCCATCATAACAAACAAAATCAAGAAACATTCCACCCTTCTATGAAACTAAATAGTTTACTGACACCTTAGTTAATGTTTGAAAGCATAGCATACAATATGTTTTATTTGATTTAGTTCCAGAGTATGTTATGAGTAAAATATTTATTTTATTTTGTAGAAATATTTATTTTATTTTGTGAAAATATTTATTTTGTAAATTTTTGATAAAAAGTTTGGAAATAATCCTATAAGTTTTATTATTATTACTACTCATTAATATCTCCTCTAAATGATTTCAAGGATAGCGTTATCCATTCTAGTACTTATTATAATCTAAGATCAATTACTTGAGGTTGTTAAAAAAAACAACCTTCCCCTATTGGGATGAATCAAACTTTCGCCTTCAACATTAAGGGATTAAGCCACCAATCTACATATAATAACTGTATATTCAACAGAAAATAAATAATCAGTCATCTTAGTGAAACGATTTAGTAGTTTTGGGAATATAAAAAATAAATCCTACAAAAAATGTCCTATGATATCGTCACCCCTTGTTATGTTTCATCAAAAAGATCCCTTAAAATGACGACACGTTTGACAATTCACTCTTTTCTATGTCTGAGACTTGGTATTTATACATTGACAGCTCAAGGGATAATAATACTTCCTTTCTTCTCTTATTGTATTATCGTCTTTAACAATATATATTTCAAATTAAAGGAGATATAGCATGGCCCCCATCAGTTGCTTACTCGGGCATTGCTCTTCCCTTCTTCTGTTTAGTCTGCATTTGGTCATTGTATGCGTCGGTGGGTAAGAAAGTAAGATACATTTATAATCCACACTTCTTAGAAGAAATGACAAATAGTTAGATTCTTTTCGGAAGATATTTTACACTAACTGTCGAAGAGGCATTGTGGTTTGCTAAAAAAAATTATTATTCATTTGGACATGAGCAGCAACCTCCGTTGTAGTTGTTTCTTATGGAGTAACAGTTGATTTCCCAATATATAGGTATACATAAATACCCTTTACCATTCTTAAAGGGAAACTATATCCTTGCATTGCTTGCTCTTAACGTAGCCCATTCTTATAATGTTCTATAGGGGAATTATATAATAAAAATCCCACCAATGCTTTTCTTGAAGCATTTCGACGCGCACGACTCTCTACACTAAGTTGCGTCTTATTGGCTGTATGCAGTGCCAAACCTATCATTAGTATTTGTTTTACACTCACTTTATTGCTATTTTTTGTTTGCTTGTGTACTACAAGGAAGAGCTCTTTCCCCTGGCAAGCCGATGCACTTCCAAAAAAGTAATCCCCTTATAAAATGTATGATATCCCAAAACCATATATATTTTGAAGAACAGATTGGCGGAAATACTTTTTTCTTAACCATGCATATGACAAATAAGGTAAGGTAATGTTTTATTTATTATCGAAGACGTTAAAAATAACTTCCTAAAGGTATAGTAATAATTCTACTATATCACAAAATTATATTTATATTTAAATATTCCGACTTTTGAGTACTGAATAGTTGTTTAGCTGTATTGATGTTTTAAGTTCATAGTCTTTTGTGTGTACTAATATACATATATTGCATCCCCAAGAGACTTGGCTTGTCGCAACTATTACAGATTTTGTCATATTTGCAGCGGCGACGCCGTTCGTGGAGATTCTGATTGTTTGTACAAAAAAAATAAACTTTTTAGTTTGTAAATGTCTTCTGGTCGCTTTATTTATTAGATTTTCAATCTTCTTTTTTAAATTAATTTTATTAAGAAATATAGTACTCATGGAGGAAATACTAAAATGACTTTCAATCTTTCTATTATTTCTTATTTAAAAATTGTGAGTATAACAAAGACAAATCAATATATATTGTTATGATTGCTAAACGGGTATTATTTATATCCATTTTTTTGTTAATGGTTATTTGATTAACCTAGCATTAATCCTCACAATTACCAATATTTACGTCCCATACAATTCTATGGCATTATTTCCTTAATACAATATCATTAGTATTAGTACAAAAGTAGATGAAAATGAAATTTTCATATGTTTTGTGATTATTGATTTATTTTTCACGATTTTCAAAAATACTTTCAAGTTTTAAGAACTCAAACTGTATCAAGATTATGAATTGAAAAGTATCAGTTAATGCTTATTATTATATATACGTTTTTTGACTCTTGTAATAGCGTTCATTTGTATTAGTGCAAAAGTTAATGAAAGTGAAACTTTCATTTGTTTTGTTGTTGTTAAATTAATTTTCACGATTTTCATAAATACTTTAAAGCTTTAAGAATTCACAACATATAAGAGAATTATGATTTGAAAAGTCTCAGGTGATGCTTACATATATATGTACGTTTTTTCGACAGTTGTTCATGGCTCTTTATTTTATTAAAATGTCAGCATTCATTTTATAGAGCAAAGCTGGATGGATCTAAGGGTGTATTAAAGATTGTCCGTGATATAATTAATTTTGATAGAATGGGAACATTAAGTCTGTTTAAATCAAACAAAAATTAAAATGTGAGTCATATTGCTACGAGTGTGTATATTTAGATGGAAACTCTATTGTTCTTAATTAATAATACATAGAGCTCACATAAAATGTTTAATAAATGAGGTTTTTAAGTCAAATAATATTTTACTCACCAGTATCAGTTTTAATGTTTATAAAATGGCGTCGTTATCAAAATTAAACTTTTAATTTTGTTGGTTTCCTCTATATCAAGCATACATTATTCATTATTTTCAAGTAATTTGTCTCAATAATAGCCAAGACTCATATTTCCGAATTAAATTAAGCTAAAAAAGACTTCATATTAAGATAAGAAAACCACATCTTTTAGATGCATTAAAAAAATAATATATTTCCTGAAAAACATATAGAAATATAAATTATTGTGTAACTTATCACCAAATTACTAAGTCCGCTTTAATTTCTAAAATAAATATATTTTTTAATTGGAAGAAAATGCTAATAATTGTCAATAATTTTCTCGAATCTTCAGACGCAAAGCTTAAATTATATATTTATTATTTACTCCGTTTAGTTCATTGATGACTCCAGACAAACTTCAACGAAAATTACTCAACGTCAGTTCCTTGTACTTGACTCATCTTTTTTTGCTTAAAATATGATTCTGTCATACCATTAAGAAGGAAACTAATATATAAAAGGATCTTAGAAAAACTAAACCCATGTTGCTTAAAAATAGCTTAACATATAAAAACAAAGATATCATTTCATAATTTTTTTCAATTAATAACTTTTATGGATTGAACTTGAATTGACTTATATTTATAATAATTTTAACACTTATCTCTACCAATTTTGTTTATCATTTTCTATGAATTTGATATAGATGATAAAGCTTTATTATTTAGAATAAGGATAAGAACAAAAACTTATATATTAATCTTATATATATTCTCCTATATTTTATTATTATATTATAACAATCTTTTTTGCAAAGAAATACTCACATCGAAAAAAATAAGTCTAATTATCAGATTGCTTAATATTCACAAAATGGCTTAAAAGGTTTAGTTAAATTGTAAATATATATCGTGAAAAAACTTATTTGGAAAGTATCTCAACCCCGAAATCTCAGATTTACTTTCCGCGAGGGGAAATGTCTATTTGATCAACTCATAAAATTATACACGATTGAATTGACTACATGTATTAATAATATAAATAAAATATTAACGTATGTTCAGACCATTTATGTTATAGTTTATGGTAATTTAAAAAGTAAAGACCATTATTTTTTGGTCGAAGGCAAGTATGACATAATTCTGCTATATATTTGGATTGATCACTCTTGCTAAATATTTTGTGATAAATTTTTTAACCCCTCAAGTGTTCTTATTAATTGACGTGACGAGACTTGTTGTTTGTATATGGGGTCTAAAAGTCATTAATATTTTGAATGATGTCAATTGACATATATATATATATATATATATATATATATATATATATATATATATATATATATATATATATATATATATATATATATATATATATAATGTCGATTATTCTGAATCAATCCAAGCAATACGCAGTTCAACAGCGAAAATATTGTTCTTTTCCATATCTTTTTAAATTTTGATGGATCGAATCAATATTTTTGCCGTATATAAGTTTGACTATAAATGAGGTTCGAGAGATCCGTTTCTACCATACCTTCACGCTACTTAGCAATCAATCAAATTAAACATGTTTTTGCGTATTTTTCAGCTTTTTGATGTCATCTATCAATAAACGTCCCACTAACTGTCATTGCAGGCTATCCCATATCATTGATTATTACAGTCTCTAGGATTATATGGAATTTTGATAGGGAGGATCTGCTAACAAGCGTTACACTAAATTAGTGTTTTTTAGCCTCGAAATTGTGATCTGGTAATGTTTTATTGACCTTGACGTTTTTAACAAAAACATGGTTTGAATAGGAGGAAATTTTATATTTGAATTTGATATACGATAGATAAAAAGATAATTTGATCGAAAATATTTCAATCCATTCATTATATATAATATCGATACACTTATTTTATTTCTTTTTCATATACAGAGATAATGGAATAAAATTTTGAAAAACATATTTTATCCTTGTTATGTTTTCCATTTTACCGCATGTATGTTATTATAATGAAATATACAAGAGTATGTTGTAAAAAAAAATTGTATTTATGTACATCATGTAAAAATGACCTCTGCAATAAATTAAGAAAAAGTAAGCCATATTTTGGATAATGTTCTAGAGTATAGAAAATTAGATGAGATCGACTTCTATGAAAAATGGTAAAAATATTCTTTTTTGTGAAGCAATTTTTTACAAATAGATAACTTCTTTTTTAACATTATTGACTCCATATTCAAAATTATCTTGCAATAAGTCTCTATAATTTATTAATAGTTTATGTTTTACATTATTGTTAAAAGAATTTTATTGGTTTTTTGTCATTTTATCAATATTCAATTATACTTTTACTTAAATGTCATCCCAAAAATTGGTATTTTAGTATTTCTATATATATACTAACTCTTCATGCTCTTCTTTCTCACTTTTTAAGATAGATAACATGAGTGTATGTATCCAGACTGCGCTGAAGAAAAAGGTGAACCCCTTCAACATAAATACAGTCATATATTTAACTGTATAATAGCAAGGAAATATGAAACTATTCATTCATATAAAGGAAAAGAAAAATATTTAACATTTTCGAATCTGCATGTCTAGCCCTCGTGTTAAAATTTAACCCTTTTTTGTCTTGAAACAATGAAGTAACTTAATATTTTGTTTTGCTTTTATTAAAGTCATGCCTTTGTCTAGGAGGAGATTTCCAACCCGAAAATTTCGAAGCAAAAAAAAACCTTCAGTACAACTGAAAATTCTTGATTCATAATTCGAATTCAAATTTGAATAGTCGAAATATTAATGCATTACTTTCAAATTTGTTGTCAAAATTTTGCTTTATACTTTAAATCGAAGTTATTCATATGCACTAAGGAATTGTATTTTTTAAATAATAAAAACATACGTTTTATTCTCTCACGTTACAATTATTACAATAAAACATCATCGAAAATATGTATAAAATATTACAATTATGTTTAGAATGTCATGTAAAAAACCTTAGAGACACGTCGTTAAAAGATCAAAAATAAAAACAATATAAGCCATCAACAATAAAACAGGTTTTCTTGATACGCTTCATATCCGTCAACAGCTAGTGCCGTATTGCCTGTTGTGTAAGACAAGACTTCAGGCGCCATGAGTGAGAAGTGTTTGTAGTTTTCCCTCTGAGGAGCTGTTGAATTCCCTCGTTGCGAACCCCACGAGTCCAATAACCAAGCGTCCTTCCCGTCTTCTCAGAGCATCCACCATCGACTGAAGCTTGACAAGGCCCCGTGAGACAATCCGCTCCCTTATCGATCCTCCACTCGGGCCATATAATTTCTCTTTAGAGGACAACGCTCGTCCAAGGTATTTTTTAGCTTGGTTTGAAAATAAACGCACTAGCTCTTCAACGTTTTTGCAGTCTCGGAAGTAATGCTCCGTTTTGTTTGGGACCCACATCGCACGCAAGTCTTCTCTGAGCCTTTCCCCATCTTAAAAGGTGAAGCAAAGGACCCAGTGCATACCATGTACTTTAATTCTTGTTGCCTTAGCAATAGTAATGGACATCTTATAGTCCTACGAACGTATTTAGTTCGCCTGTTTTAAGGCCAATCCGTTCGAATAGATGGATGAAATCCATTCTTTTTTTCCTGAAGTGCATAATGGCTTTTTCATAAAATGATTGGAGAATTTTCCATAGCCAGATTCAATCCCTTTATTTTTTCCCTCGTTGAGCAATTAAACTTTATTTCAACAAAAAAATACTTGAAGGTATTGGCTCACTTAGATTTATTACATCGGCTATTGTATTTATTTTATATTGTTCAAGGGTGACTTTTTATGTCAACTTTTGCATTTTTATTTGCAATTATACTTTGATGATGGCCCTGAATCCATTGCATGTTGTTTTCTTTTTCCATGCAAACTCCTGAGAGTCCGGCCCCTTCATTTTTTTCTATTGAAATCAGTTGGGCCCAGAGAAAGTCTGTCTTTCGACGTTTCTACCATGAATATGTTATATTCTCCATTGGATGTCGACTTTTAGAGCTCCCAAGCCTCCTTTGTTTTTTGCTTTTGATATTATTTTTGGACAGGCTAATATCGAGGTTTGGGCCATTTTATCCAGACCTTCTGCAATCTCTGAATCATATAAAATTAATCTTAATAGATGATTGAGTGCTGGGAGGCATTATAAATTCCAGTATTTATTCTTTCAAATATGTAGACATAAGCTTTGGCCACCAATTTTTTCTAGTCTTGCCCAAAATACTTTGTTTTATTCTTAAGAAAATATCCTCCTCCTTTCCAGATCTCGCCAAAATTTCCCCAAGGACATCTGCCCTCTCGACTACCTCCAATCGATCCACTCGACGTCGGAGATTACCACTGTTGGATATGACTTGGGATTTGTCGAAGTATATCTCCAGCCCCGAATATTTTCCAAAAGCATCCACTATCCGCATGAGTCTCTGATATTGATCTACGATCTCCTTCTCACCCAATATGAAGTAGGCATAATCAGCGAAGAACAAGCTGGTGAACTTCTCTCCTCCGACGCAAGGACCTTTAATATCCTCTTGAATTCTCAATTGAAGAGGCCGCAGCGCTACGAGAAAGAAGAGAGGGGATATAGGATCTCCCTGTCTTACTCCCCTTATACAACTTATAACATTTTCTCTCAGAGCCCCAATCTGAGAAATATTATCCTTGAAGAGCGATCTCATTAATTTAATAAAACTGTCCGGCACTCCCAATAGCATCAACTGTTCTATTATTTTTTTTAAAGTCGACCATTATAACACCGTATTCCTCCTCCGTCAATTCTCTGTTATTCAAAAAACGTTGAATAGAGAATGTCACGTCACCAATATGTCTGCCTTGACGAAAACCAAACTGAGAGTTTGGAATAAATGGTTCGATAAATTTTCCCAGTCTTTGAGCAATACATTTTGTTATAATTTTATAGTCCATATTTAAAAGAGTGATAAGCCTAAGGTTTTCAACTTTTCTCGGGTCCTTTCCTTTTTTGGGAATACTATTATGACTCCCTTTTTAAGCGTGCTGGTATATGTCCTTTTTCCAAGTAGTAATTTAAAACTCTAGTGAGCGGTGGTATCAAGTCTCTACAGCTTTTGTAAAACTCAACTCCAATCCCGTCCAGGCCTGCTGCCTTTCCTGGTTTCATTTTTTAAATTACATTTAAGACTTCTTCTTCTCTAAGTGGATCCATGAGTCTTTGTGCTTCTGGGCCAGCTTTCACTGGAAAATTAAACAGATCATCAATTTTAGAAGTTGGTTGTTCTTTATATAAGTTGGAATAAAATTGCTTAATTATGTTAGATTTTTCTTCTTCTTTAAACGTCAAGGTTCCTTTTGCATCAAAGAATCCCCTGCTTCGTGGTGCGGCCTTATTTTTGAATTTCCCCGTTGTACTTATTTTTTTGTTTGTTTATTTGAACATTCCTCCCCATTGATTGAAGCCATGTTTTTTCGGTCTGTTCTTTCATGATGGTTTATAATTCTAATCTAGTAGCGTCCTCTTCATTTGTAGTTAATAAATTGGCAATTCTTTTTTGGTATGCCTTATACTTTTACACCTCCTCTTTTTGAGCCTTATTTGCTATTGATTTGACCATTATTTTGAATTCAATATATGCCTTATCCGGGTTATATCCTTTATCAATATTGTTATGAAAAACATCTATGAGGTCCTCGACAGCTTCTCTAAAGTCCTTATCATTTAGAGGATTGCTATTTAGCTTCCATAATCAGTTTTTTGACTTCAATTTCTCAAGACTAAGTTCAGCCAGGAGAAAAAGGTGGTCGGATATGTCCATACTAAAAATTGTGGCCAGTTTTGTCTCTCTTCCTGCAAGATTATTAGATACAAAAATATGATCCAGGCTTGAGGATATTATTTTTTCGTCCCTTTTGACCATAAATGTATGCTTTGCTTCGCCGGTTTGAAGAGCCAGATCTGACAGAGCATGGCGGTCGATCCATTTCCGAAGGACTTTGCATTTTTATGTTTTTGACCATAGCCCTTTGTGTCGATGTGATGATTTCTCACCACATTGAAATCCCCCCCCCCCCCCAATGATTATATTTTCAGCAAAGCTATCGATTGAGCACAAAAGATTTTCGAATGTCCGGTAAAATAATTCCTTTGAGTAGGAAGGTATATAAATGCTGCCGATAAATATGTCGTGGTTTTCCAATGTTGTTTTACCAAAACTCCGTTCCCATTGTCCAATAAATTAACTGTTTGACTATAAAATTGTTTTTTAATAAAAACAGCACAACCCCTGTGCATATGGCGACTTACTCCCTTTACAGCAGGACATAGTAGTCATAGCAGGACATAGTAACATTGTAGTCTGTTCCCATGGCTTCCATTAAATGAGGAAACTTTTTATTGATAGTTGACGTTTTCCATAAAAAAAATTATTCTGCAGATTTAGGTACTTCAGTAATATGGATCACTTCATTCACTAGTGGCTTTAATGTATTTTCAATGTCAATTTTTTCTAAGTCAGGACGAGCCTTCAGTATTTTTATATCAAAAGAGTAATAACCACTTCTTGACAGAGTAAATTGTCTACAGTCCACTGTGGCTTCATATAAGTTCCCACTTTGATCCACCAAATCAATGTTCTGAGGGAAATTTATTTCTTCACTGAATTCTGAGGGAAGCTTTTTTCTTTTAAATATTATTTTGGGCCGATGGGGGGTATCCCAGCAGAATGTTTCCACTTCATTTAGGTCTAATTTGAAAGCATCTATTGTTATAGTTGCTAAAGCATCAGGGCCAATTTGACTTTTTTTCATTCTTTCATTATTGTCTCTGCGAGTTATATATAGCTGAAGAGACTTCCATTCATATTTTACTTGTTTAGTTTTGCCAATTTCTGGCTGCTTTAAAACCTCACAATATAAAGGTTTTCGTGGTTTATTATTTTCCTTCATTAGCTTTGATTCCGGTCATTATGAGACCCACACTCCTTCTTGCGTTTATTCTCAGTAGAACTACAGAACTCCTTGGTTTCAAGGGACAATATTCTTTTAAAACTTAATTCCTTTGCCCCTTTTGGGCTGCGTGGAGTTAAAGATTTTATTTCATTTTCTTCTTTTTTTCTTTCATCAACGAGAGGACAAGTTTTCCTTTCTTGACGTGTGGGAGTTTCAGACAAGGGTATTTCATTCATACCTTCTCGTCCTGTAATGACCGGCTTATCACCTCTATCAGGCGGTTCTTTAAAGGGAAGAGACATCACTCACCTTGTCAAGAACAATGACGTCAAGGCAACACTCTTTTACGGGGGGGAATCCAGGCACGAAGAAATCGCCGAAAAGCTGGCTCAATGTCTCACGGTTGTGAAGTATTTCCAATC
Source organism: Caligus rogercresseyi (assembly GCA_013387185.1). Lineage (NCBI taxonomy): Eukaryota > Metazoa > Arthropoda > Copepoda > Siphonostomatoida > Caligidae > Caligus > Caligus rogercresseyi. The sequence continues at coordinate 23,053,530 of CP045890.1, forward strand.
AAGGGTGGTCACGGAGTCGTTATCGATCCTATGATATGTCACTTCACTTTGTTAGATCCCTAGGACACTGTTAAATTAATTCTTTTCTATCACAGAAAAATAACAAACACGTCGTACAGAGATATACATAAAATTGTAATTTATTTATGCGGTAAAACTTTTTTAAATTGCATTATTTGGTAAACACAAAGGTTCTACAAAGGTAAATTGTAGTTGAAATTTTTATACGAAAAATGTGTTTTGTAAGTACATCATAATTGAATATTATTATTTGCAATCAAAAAATTCATTTACTTGAGTCCATTTTGAATTCCATAATCATTATATTGTTAAAATTGTGTAATCAAAAATAGGATCTCGGAAGACGAGCATCGGCCTTAACATTGAGAGTTGAGAACATTTTTCCGAAGCTAACGAACTTTTTACGCAATTTGATTTTCTGAGATCTATAGGTACAGATAAACAATAACAATTACGTATTTTATATATAATTTTAAGTCAGGGAAATACATAGTAAACTATCACAACGATAAAACGAAAAATATAATATTAATAGAGGAAATACTAAATAACTTATAATGTTTCTATTCTTCCTTATTTACAAATTGTGATCAGAACAAAAATAAATCAATATAAGATCCTTGGTTAGATAGACTAATTTTAATGCTATAAGGCTTATTTACATCCTGTCGGATGCCATTCTACCCAATCATATAGGCAAATATATAAAGGGAGTGTGATAGCCGTGTGCATTAAGGTGTGTTCAACTTTTTATATGGGGGCGCAGGTTCGAATCCCGAGAGGAGATGGTCATTTTTGGTATACCTCATTGATAAGATCCCAGGTTCGATAGACAAATTTTAATGTTATTATGCTTATTTTTATCCTCTCAGATACAATTCTATCAAACGATAAAGGAAAAAATATCTCATTTTTAAACATGATAAAAGTTATAAGGACAAACAACTATTAATAAATATATACCTTTTAAAATGTCATGATAGTATCATATAAATATCCTATAATGTTATTTTTTGTGTCTTGCCCCTATAGAGTTATAATAATAAAAGTAATTGAAGTAAGTAAAAGGGTGTTGACCTTTTTTGTCACTCCCCACTGGAATCATAAATATACGCACGGGAAAGGATTGGTACTTTCTCTTGTCCTTTAAGTACTGCCCATTAATCAGAGGAAATGTTATTATCGTAAAAATTATTGAATAGTAGGTAAAAACGGTCAAGGAAAAAAACGTAAGAGAAAAAACGGCTTTAGTAAAAATGTACTAGGAAAAAATTAAAAAAGAAAATATAATGAAATATGAAAAAACTCTCAAAATATATTGGAAGCAAATATTTGCGTGGAATACACCTAAATATTTACACCAAACATTATTCCTTATCTAAGTGGAATAACTTGCTTGCATTAAAAACTGCTTGGGAAATATTTAGATGTATTCTTCGGAGTTAGATCTGAGGAGAAATCAAAACAGTATTTCATGACGTCATCATACTTCGTATTATTCAAATACTATTTGATTTCTGTTTTTCAAAATATATTTAATAGATAGTTCGTTTCTTTACTCAAGCTTGAGTAAAGAAAAGGTATATTAACCTCTTCTGATTGCAGTCTTATATATGTATATATATATATATATATATATATATATACAGGGTATAAAAGCAATACGTAGATTCTTAAATAATGCTAATTTCTCAACAAAAAAAAAGTTTGGTGCTTATATTTTTTGAGATTCCGATTTATTAACCTTTTTAAGCATGAAAAATCAATAATAAACAATTGTCAATTCTCAACAATGAGCAAACAGGACGCAAAAAGGAAAAGTATCTCAGATATGCTTGACGCAGAAATTGAGGTGGCAAAGATCATGGACATTGTCAAGTGCTCCAGGAGCCTCGTTTTCAAAGTTGCCAGGATGAAAAAGGACGGGGAAGGCGTCGAAAGGAAAGCAGGAAGTGGTGGCCACAATTTATAGAGGACTCCCGAGTTCCTGGAGAGACTGGAAAAGAAGATCAAAGAGGACCCCACAAGATGCTAGAAAGTCCTCACTTGGTTGAAGGGTAATGGCTCCATAGTGAAAATCATCTCTGACAAGAAGATTTTCACCGTGGACCAAGTCTACAACAGGAGGAATGACAGGTGGCTTGGGGAAACAACAGAAAAGGTACAGGGGGTCCGGCACAAATAATGGTCCTGGGAGTCGTGCCGTCAGACGGGAAGAAGATGCCTCCCTTCTTTTTTAAGGCCGAGGAGAAGATTCGTAAGAAGACCTACTACAAGGTCCTCAGATATACAGTTTTGCCATGGCTGAAGGTCAATTACCCCGAGGGTAACTATGTGTGGACGAAGGTTGCTGCTCCATCACACACGTCGGACCTGTGCCAGAAGTTCTGCACTGCCAACATGGCTCATTTTTGGCCGAAGGACATGTGGCCCTCCTTCTCACCGGAACTGAACCCTTTGAACTTCCCCGTGTGGGGCAAATTGGAGAGGAAGACCAATAGGATTTATCATCCAAATGTGGATGCTCTAAAGGCCACCATCAGGACAGAGTGGGACAACATGTCAGAGGAGTTCCTCATCAGCAAGGTTTTCCGGCGCCGTGTGGAAGCTGTCACTAAAGCTGAAGGAGGCCACATCAAGTGAGAGTGCTCACAAAGGCCCTGCCTATAAGTTTTGTAAAAAAAATATTATTGAATTTAAATAAAACTATATTATTACTTTTCTAAAATTGTCTTTCGAGCACACGTTTTGCTTCTATGCCCTATATATATATGTGTATATATATATATATATATATATATATGTAAATACGGTTTTAAATGTATTGGAACTACCTATTTAAAACTTTATGCCTATATATATATGTACAGTTTTAAATGTATTAGAACTATCTATTTATATAGTAGATAGTTTTGCAGGATAACAGATTTAGATATTCTATTTGGAATTTTATTTGCTTAGAATATAAGTAATTATATATTTCAAGTTATACGGTTTGAAATAATAAGACTTATAAATTATAATTAATAAAAAGTTTTATCAAATCAAAGATTTAATATGTTTTATGTACAATTTTTGTAAGTTTTATATAAACGTGAAGTCAATCATATTATCCAGGAAAAACTGGTACATCACTATGACGTTAAAATGATACCTGTTTCCTGTATTGATAGGTTATCAATAAATGAAAGACCACCGGATTTGCACCCAATCTACAATAGTGTAGAATAGTTTATAGATAGCAGAAACTACAAAATGTTTTTTTTGTTCCAATATTACTCAAATTACATACCATGATGAAGGAGAGTAAAAGAATCCTTTCGTTGCAGAAGTCAAAAAGATCAAGGAGAACTCTCTTTTTTGCAAGTAGAAGCTTCTATACATATCTCGAAAAATGTATAAAAATATGTAGGCAATGCTGGCAGCATTGATATGAACCCATGCCTTGAGGATAAATATTATTATATACCAGCTTTGTACTTAGTAGACTTGCCTGTTCATGACAAAGACGAATATTCACATAAGAATATATTTGTACAAGGTACATTAGAATACAAATAAAACCATGTCTTTACCTATGATGTGCAATGATTCATGTAATACACTTTTGTTCATAAAATCCTATTATAACATGCTCATTTACTGATTAAGGATACAAAAGAAAATACAAATACAATAGAAAACAAATAAATCTACAGAACGTCAAAAACACTAATAAACATCATAATTCAAAATTCTATCTAAATATGAAAACCCAAAAATATTATATATTTCACAAGAAAGGTATTGGCTATTTATATAATAAGGTGGTGTTTTCTCAGTGTCGATTTATTGAGTTTATGAGTAAATTGAGGGAACAAACCTGATCAGGTCTCCAGCCCACGTCTACGAAGATACGGTTGTATTGGAAACTTAATTCATTGTACGGAATAACAATCAGTTTCAATTTGTATGTCATTTTCTTTGCCATTAGTAATCTAGTATTGAGCAATGAAAATTCGTCAAATAAGAATTAAATTTTACTTCTGACTGCTCCAAACAAAATCAATACTCTGATATATATGAATTGACATTTTATATGAATGTTATTTGAACCAAATATTTCAGTCTTTAATGTAGGACAATTTACCAAAATAGGTATTGTATATTATATAATGATCCAAATTTGTTACAAGGATACTAAAATTTGATTAGTTCGTCTTAAATTGAAAATGAGCTGATAATTTTGATCATTGACAGTTTGGTGAATCCAATCGGTTCCATTATGAACATCAAAGGGTTATTCAGATGGCCATGAAAGAACTTTTCTTATTTGTCATAATAGTAAACTTCCTCTTCAGTATGTACAGATATATGAAGAAACAACGTAAAGTGAATGCGATAGCTCAGTGGTAGCGTGCTCAATAGGACAGGTTCGACTCTCGAAAGGTGAATTGTTATATATTGAAAGGTGAAATATTAAGTTCCCCAGATCGTTGAAAATAAGGAAATATTTCAAAAACATGTTGGATAAATTAAGGAAAGGTAAATAAAAATGAATCTTAATTAACGTCCTTTAATTATTTTAGTTTACTTTTCAACTACGCCAGGCTTCAATGTATGGGTTTTACCATTTTAACCATAACTTTCGGACACTCTTACCACTAAGGATATCCAAATACTGCATGAGAATTGAGTTAAATACGCAAATAAAATCCTAAAAGTACCAATTTTTTGTAAAAAGCAATATAATACCCTAAAATTGCTTATAAACACTAATAAAGAACCAAAATTGCTAAAAGGGAACACAAAAGTACTTAATCAAATAGTATTATATAATATATTATAACCAATTACTTTTCCTTCTATTGGCCGAAAATTAAGCATTTCTACTTCTTCTTGCACACAATAACTTGTTTTATTTCATAACTCATTTTATATTAATTATCAATGGCAGACAAATATGAATAAAGATCGATAATTATGTTGAAAATTCGAAAATATGCCAATAGAGTTATTAAATGGCAAAAATAAATATTATTTACATTTTTTAAATATATCATATGAACTTGATAATAATCTCTTACGTCATAGAAAAGAAGAAGTACATATTTGATTCATGGCATTATTGAAAAAGCAATCAAATATTATTATTATCATTATTGTTCAAATTAATGTTACTATTATATTTATGGTTTCCTTTAAGGATAAATGAAGTAATAATAAAGGCGGTCCATGGGGACCGCCTGATGTGTAAAGAAAGAAGATGTATTCAGAGTACAATGTCTTGATAAGAATGATTAGTTATTTGCCCTATTTTGTGTGTTTTTTCCATTCTTTTTTATCCTACTGAAACCTAAAACAAGAGGCAATATTGCAGTGACGGCAATCTTCTTTTGTGTATGTTTAACAATTTAGTAATGTGTGTAATCTTAATTCTAAATCAATATTTATTCAAATGGCTCCCGCCTTCATAGAGGAATAAATTCAAGAAATATAATTTGACAAATTAAATACCAATTTAATAAACGCCTCTTTTAGTTGCGTGGGCCTGTTAGCCATCAATTTCTTATCTAATTGATACTGTTAAGATTTCTGGGCGGGTACCATTCGAAATAGATTAGGGGACAGATATAGGATTGAAAGCAAGGTATATAACAAGGTTCTAAGGAACTATACGAAAATAGGGATCTCAAATATTTATTGAAAACAGAATGTGTGATTATTTAAATTTATTTTTTAATAGATTTACTTAGACTTCAATAAGGTTTTATTGAGCCTATATATATATATATATTATATATATATATATATATATATATATATATATATATATATAATAATATCGTCAAAATGCAAATGAAGGGTCGTTTTTTTCGAGTATTTTCGTGTATTGAGTTTGTTGTGCTAAGACGTAATAGTTTAATCGGTGGTAAGCCTTCACGAGGAATACAAAACACCATGTGTGCAAAGCTTCAAAAATATAGTTTAATTTTAAGATAGTTTCAAACTATATATATATATATATATATGCTTTGAATTATTTACACAAATATCGAAACACAAAATAGTTTTCAGACGATGAGTAATATGGTTTTAATAACACCAATCTTAAAAATAAAGCAGATATTTATTATAAAATGATTTTTAAAACTGTAAGTTTAATAAGATATATTCTATATTATCTTTTTTAATCATTACCTTTATATTGAGAATTTAGGCAAAAAGTAAATGAATAAATAAATTGCAGTTTTGAATTACATCTTTTAATATAAAAATGTAACAACATTCGAAATTGATGAACAGTAAACTACAAGTAACACTGGCTATTATTATATACCTGCTTTATTATAAAAACAAGTGATTCATAATACCTAAATACAACATGAAATAACTTTTAACATAAACTGCTTTGACTCTAATTCTACTTACATGCCAAAGATAATTAAAATATGTTCGCCCTTTTCGCATAACCTTATTATGTATAGATATTGCACATAACAGGATATGAATAAAAATTGTAGTGGATAAATGGATTTCTAAATATGAATTGCTACATCATTTCAAATGATAAACCAAAAAGGGAATAATTAAATCATTTAAAAAATGCTCAAGTTATATAATTTAAAAAATCATTTAAAAAAATTGGAACAAAAAAGATATGAATTCGTAATTTTGGGATATATAATTTCCATAATTGTCTGTGTTAAATATTTCTGCTAAATTATTTACTAATTAATACAAAATGATATTTAAAAATGCTGTGTATTAAATTCTTCTGTTTAAAAAAAATGTGCATAGGCTTTTTGAGAAATATGTTATATCTATGCACTCGCTGATGAAGTCTAGCATTGGTTCACGTCACGTCGTTTAACAAAGAATATATCGTATAAAAATATCTACTCCAAATAAAATAAATTGTAAGTATGATCATTTATTATGCCGTTTATTCCATTCCTGTTTTTTATTGTAGAAGTTGGCGTCCTTTTGGCTTATTTTTTAAGTACTATAGTTAAATGATTAAAAAATCCCCTTCAATAGTGGACTCACAGATCTTTGCTTCCGAATCCAAGCAATAGTAAAGCTATAACAACAAACAAATAACTTTTACTTATTTGAAATTTATTTATAATATTTTTTTCTTCTTCATAATTTTTATAAGGTTTCATCCCATGGACTTTGATGAATCATAATTGATGAAAAGCAATTAAGACATATTTTTTCGGCTTAATTACAGCTGTATTCTTATTATATCTATGTCTATAATTTTTTTACCTTCTGTGTAACTATGAATAATGATTGAATTCATCACTCCCACACAAGAAAAAAACTGACAGACGGAGAAGACTCTAGATATAATGATTCATTTTGAGGTAAATGCCTATTGAGATATGAAATATAGATATTTATATACATGTTCATATTAAACCACCAGAAGTTGAAGACAAAAATCCAAACTCTATCACTAAAGGGTTGGGATTATTAAAAGTTCTGAAGGGGAACTGCAGAGAGTAAGTTTTTAGTTATCAGATGAAGAAGAAAGAATATTCAATTAAACATAAATGCATTTTAGGTAAAGGGGAAAACGCAATCACATACACATTTACAGAGTCTTGAGGTAGAAAAAGGAATATTTGAAAATGCATCATTTCCCAGAGTGTTTCCATTTGGTGTAAAAGTTATTTAAGGCATAGAAAAAACTTTACAGCTTTAGTTTGCAAATTTTTATTAATCAGAGAGAGGAAAAATCATTTACATGTCGGGGCGAACTTCCATATATGTTATTTCGTAGCACTTGCCCGTGAAGTCTAGCTTTGGTTGGTGTCACATAGTCTAATGAAGACCATAGCTCATTTAGAGTCTCACTCAAAATATAATAAATATTAAGTATCAGCAGGATCATATTTTGTGTAACTTATTTTTATTATCTATATTCATTTTTAAGCATATCTAATGGTTAAACGGGTACTTTTCACCCATACTTGTAAGCATTCATTTTACCATGAAATGTGATAAGTCAGCTAGAAAGTAGTGACGCCGTTTCCAAATGTCAATAAAATGAATATATTTCAGAAGCATTTAAAGCAAATTACTGGTTGTAGTCTCTGACAAATTTATTTTTTTATTAAAAAAGCCAGCAAGGTGTAAAAATCATTTTTTAAAGTTAGCTATCATTCTCAAACAAAGATTTTTCATATCACAAGTCATTATTATTTTTCGAATTATCATCCAAAAATTGACTCTGGTTTTATTCTGCATATTATATTTGGACACATCTTTTTATAGAAGCATTTTATACATATTTAAATTGTGTTAAAACAAATAATAACAATTTTTATTTTGTTTGACATTGAGCATTGTATATAAATGAGTATGCCTTTCTCAATAGTATTTATTCAAATCTATATTTCGATATCGTAATTTTAATTTTATATTGGTCATTTATATATAGTTTAGTTTAAATTAATTTAATTTAAAAAAACCAAATCGGCAAGGCGAAGGTTGATGAATAAAAAAATTAAATCATTGCAAATTCGTAAATATTATCATAACAAGTATTTAAATGATCAATTTATAAAACTGAACTTAAAGTAAGTGAAATATTTTTTAGATAATAAATATATAATTTATATAAGACGAAATGAAAGTCCTATATAAAAAGGATTAGTTGTCAACATAACGCATACTTTTTTATTCACAAAACGGTTTCGATATATGATTCAAGATCCAATTTTTTCAAATAGTGATATAATCAGTGTGGATTAAAATAAGCAGTGAAGCATTAGTCGATCTAGTTTCTACTGAGCTACCAACGCGTTGACTTTTTAGTATGATTTATTTTTGCTGATAAATGGTGTAGAACACTTTAAGTAAAACCGTCAATTAAGTCTTCTCTGTCCCTCGACTCAATCTATTGAAATACTCTCTCAAATATTATTAGAAAATTCTAAAAAAGCAAATAATCCTTTGTAAATCCAAAAAAATTAAAAAAATTGGATGTTTGCTGTTCGATGATATTTTTTGAAATGTTCTGCGATTTAGATGAAATTTTAATTATAATATATAGTATTCATATGATTCGTCGCAAATTATATTTAGGATGTTTGAAATCTATGTTTTAGTTTGTATTAGAGAATTAAGGGTGCACGTTAACTCACAGCGTAAAGGTGTGTCAACTTTCAATGTTGAGGGCACAGGTTCGCCTCTCGAGAAGGGAAGGTCAAAATTGATCGACCTCATTTAAAATATCTTAGATTTTATTGAGTATTTTTAAGGCTGTGATGTTTATTCATATACTCACAAATATTGCAAGGCAATCGAATCAGATAGAATAAATAACAATGTTAAATTGTGATAATTCGGTTTATATATGTTTATATATATATGTATATATATGTTTATATATATATATACCTATATATATATATAACCTGTGGATCCACATTCTTATGTCTACCTTTACCTCTCTCTCGCTATTCTCTCGATGCACTTATAGTTATAAATATTTAAAAAGACGAAGATTTAGCGGGGGATGGAACCCTGCATTACGAGTGTCTGCTTCCTATCTACCTGCAATAAAGTCTTATGTAACAATAATAAGAATGGCAATAATCATATTTCTCTTGAATGGATGACGATTACATTCTCCTTCTGGTTATTCCTCCTGTGTTGTTCCTCCTATGTCTATGTGGATGGCTTGCTAAAAAAACCCTTTAAATACCAGTCCATACTAATGCTTGACAAAGCTTTTTAGAGGGCACCATTCCTAACTTAGGAGCACAGTTATGTAAAAACTCTCATAACTAGGGTGGGCAAAAAATATGCAAATAAAAATCTGGAACCATAACACGTTTCTTTAAATGAATCGCTATTTAGTAATTTCTAGTTTATTCGCATATTTAGCTATTTTTATAATTTATTCGCATATTTTGGTATTTTTTCATTTTAGTCTCGTTGATTGACAAATGTAGGGAAAAAGTGGACAGTCGACCCTTGTCGGAATCTGACTCCCTAATATATACAAACATGCTGTCATTCATAAATTAGATTGAAGCATTCTTAGTTTTCTCCCACTATTTTTAAGTGCGAGTTTTTCTATCTTTCTTACATAACAACAAGAGAACATTTATTATCTTTTCCTCTTCCCTTGCTAGGAGGTTTTATTATTATTGTATCATTCAGATGTGTTTTGGTGAGAACATATTGGGCGGGCTTTTCTACCAATCCTTCAGATTTGAGAATGCTCAATCCTGGAATCCTATATTTTATTTATAAATAAGGAGTTCCTCTGATATATAAATTGTAAAAGAAAATTTATTCGCATATTTCATCATTTTTTTCGCATATTTTATCATTTTCACGCATATTTCTTAGTTTTTTGTTCCAGATTTTTGGGCTTTAAAAGGGATTTTTTACTCCAGATTTGCCCAGCCCTACTCATAAGTAATCTTTAAAATGTTTTCGTTTTTTAAATTAGAGTTCATAAATGTAATATGCAACTTGAGATATTATGGATTTTGAACACTTTGGTAGCAAAAAAAAAGCTTACCTCGCAGACAGATTTAGGGGGAATAATTTTATCAGCATTAAAAAACTGCTTCCTCAACTCGTGTTCCTAACGCCTTTGGAGCCAATCGGGTTTCAAATGAATAAAATATTTTCCATCATTTTCTATTCAACGTTTTTAAAATATTAAATTATTTTAAAACATTTGAAGTGATTGTGTTATTTTAATGGCAAAGTTCATTCTTGTTTTATATGATTTGATGTATTGAATTTGTTATTAAATTTATAAGTATTATTCCCCTTTGTTACTCTTTCGATTGCATGTTATTAATAATTTTATTTTGCTCATTTCCCCATTATACAAACTTTAGATAGTAATGTGTTTTTATGTATTTTACACAATTAGTTTGGCATTTGTTGAATCATAAATAAAAGTATTGAGGCACTAATTTAAAGAGGAAAAATATACATTTTTTTCTAATGGTGTTTTTTATATTCAAAGGTTTTAACAGATTAAATTCAAAATATTATGATAGCTGCAGAAATTAACATAATTAAAGTTTATAAAAAGACAAATAATCAGGAGTAAAAGTAGAGGTAAATTCAGAATAGATTAAAAATTTGTACTAGAAGTACCAGAATAAGGATAAATTAATTTTTGTTCCTTTGAGGTATAACTTTGAAATAAAAGAAATGGCTTAGATATTATGATTTCTCGAGAATCGGTATGGCAGTATATAATATTGAGTGTTTATGTAATGATTGTATTTATTCGGAATAACGTCCTTACATTCAACGTTGTTATACCTTATATTTATTGCACATTTGTAAATCCCTCTGTTTGATTTTACATAGAAAAAAACTATATTTGTTCGAAGATATTATGTTTCCATAATTTCTTTAGTTCAACAATTCACTAATTTGTTATTTTTCTTCTCAAATTGTAATGTTGATAGTCGAAACCTCGAGGTTAAAAAATCACATTCTTTTGTTATTAAAGATACCCTCTAACGACTAACCTGCTCTATTGGACTTGTCAATGTTAATTACGTATTTTTGTGTAAGAGAAAATAAATTGAACGTGCTACCAATTTCTGACGCAGAGACTTTATTGAGGTACATGTATGTTATTTTTTAACAAAGGAATAGATTTTCTGACAAATAAAGTAGCTGATATCCTCATGGTAGAGCTTATACAAATCTTTGTAGATCGTGAATATACACCAATATATGATAGTTTTAGTTTGTTTAAATATATTATTTGATTTGTCAATACCCATCCAAACTAATTAAAAATACAATCTAAACATATTTGAAGCAGGAAATGGATTACGATCTCTTTTATGAGAATCCTTATAACAGAATTTACCGTTGATATGGCTAGGATGTATTTGACATTAATCGAAATTAAATGTCGACATTTCTTTTTAAGCGTTGAATTATATAATTTACAAAAATTAAGTTGAATCTTTCTTCATTTCTTCAATCAATCAAAAACTCTAATTCACATATTTTGATTTTATTTCTAATATGATTTTAATAAAAAATAAATATATAAGAGACATTTATTGGCGGCAGCTTAAAAGCATTTAATAAATTGGAGTAATTTTTATTTGAAGACAAGGATTTTAGTATTTGAAACAATAAAGCACAAGGAAAAATATAAAATGAGATGAGCCAAAGTATCATAATAAGAATAATTTTATGCATAGCTTTAGTTTCCAGTATAGAAGACTTTCAACAAAAAGATAAATGTAAAAATAGATCTTACTATCAACCGAAAGTATTATATTCTGAATCACAAAATTACTAGTTATAATAAACTATTACCAATAAAAAAGAAACCAGAAGCTGTAAGTATCTCCCTTCTACACTGTAAAGATCCATTTAAAATATATGTATATATTTCTTTTTGTATGTTCATTTCAATGTGTATGCATTTACCTTCCGGTCTACAAGGTAAAGACAGATGTACATATATATAAACTTTTATTTAATACTTTTATTCTCATATTTCTTCAACGCGATATCTTTCTCTCCTGAATATTCTTTGAAGTACTACTTACATAGTCAAAAAAAAAATAGAAGGGAGGATGTAAATAGTTTTTTAGGCAAAGTAATAATAAAAATATTGGAAGAAATATTGGCCTCATCGTTCTTCTTCTTATTATTTTCTTAAAAAGGTATAAATGAAATTGAGGAACATGTTTGAAAGGGTTTTAGAGAAATGTGAAGAAGCATGTACAAGTTATATTCATTAAAGTAGTAAAAAAATAATTTTCTTTTCGTTTCAGCTAAAGTTTTGATTTTCTTATATATAATTTTTTTTCTCCCTTGGTACTCTGGTCTATTATTATTTGTTTAAACAGATTTTGAGGTCTGAGTATGCCTAAACTCTAAAAAATATTTAGACCAATATCTCATGAGAAATAAGATACTTTACGGTATATGCATAAATGTTATAGTATATATTTTGTGTGTAAAAAGCCTTTTCTAAAAGTATTTACATATTTAGAAATAATTCTTGAACGTCTTGTATAAACTCAAATAATAAGACTTTTCAATAAGTTGGATAGAACCAAGCTTTTCATATCAAATACTGATAAGCATTGAAAATATTTTACAGAGACTTAAATTAACTGTTTTGTGACAAAATTATAATTTTCGACATTGCATATGCAGGTCATAAAAGTTCCTTTCATATTTAAATAAGAGTAGTCAATAACCTTTCTTGTCATTATAACTCAATGCCTAAAAACTAGACCAAAACTGTTCTTAAAACCAATAGAACATCAATGAGCTTGTGCTCAACAAACTGGAATTATTTTCTCCTGACTATTCATCTTCATAATATCTTGTGTACATTTGATTTCTCTCAGAGTTAGTTTCTTGTAAATAATAATTTTGAGTGTATTGTCATAGAGATTCCTAATCATCCATCAAACTAATTCATTAGTATATGTAAAATTGTATACAACATACTCATATGAAATATAGCATCAAAATGAAAAGGCAAGTAACATGGGTTCTTTTTAAAGTATCAGCAAAGTTTACTGAAATACAAGGTATTGCCAAAAGAGCTGACTTTTCGGTGTGACGTCATCAAAGACCAACACAAACGGGAAGAATATAAATACAATATATTTATGATGAAAATAATGATAATATTAATTCATGCTTTCATGGATAGTGAAAAATAATCAAACACATCTTGTATTCTATATGCTTTGGTTATCAGTAGCTATCTTAATGTAGTTAGAACAAATGTATTTGCCTAGCCGTCTGACATATTCAATAAAAATCCTAAAAACTTGAAAAATCCTGAATCCATTGGAATCAGTTTAATACTTTGATGCTTATTAATATTCACACGGATGCAACTCAGTCGAACCATATAGGCACAAAAAACCATTTGGGTCTTTAGTTTTACACTTTTGACTGTATGTCATCAGATTAATGAAATAACTTATCAATATAAATCCATTCCTGTATGGTTTAAGGGAGCCCGCTCAGTAAGTGTGTTCAACTCTTAATGTGGAGGACGCAGACTCACCTACGGAGAGGGGAAGATTATTCAATGATCATGGGTTCGATGGAATAATTTTAATAATATCATGCTCAATTAATTACATCAAATAGGAGAAAAATCGAAATACATTATAAAATTGAATATTCATCCACGTTAGGATTAAGCGTTGTAATTACTAATAAGGATCTGACGACTTTTCGTATTATTTTCGAAAACCTAAAAATGGTCATTGCCAAAGGTATTTTTTCCATAATGGAAGGGCGGTTAGGCAGTGTATGATGCACTCCTTGCTCCAGTGGAATCTATAAACATATATGCAATGCTTCCCCCTTTTCATTTCTTAATAAGGGTGTCAACTCAGAAGAGTCCAGATGTCGAATGTAGACAGCCCAGTCAGAAAAGAGTGGTGGGTGGTGATGTTTCACGTGTTACTTCTTTTGTCTCTCTCTCTCTATCCCCATGTCATCTGATCTATTTTAAGGAGCTTGTGTCACTGATTTTTTCTCTTTTATATGAATGGGAAGGCTTGAGCTGAGCACTATGTTTGTATGAATATTTGTTTTTAAAGTCTACTTTATTGTTAAGATGTTATATATATATATAATCATTAATACTCAACTGTTTATTAATTGTCACATTTATCAATTACGTTCATAGTATTTGTTTTCAGTAACTTTCATGTATGTCCATTAGAGTATTTATACTAAAGGAGATACAAACGAGATATTTAAATTGATATTTGAAAAAAAATATTCAGGTTAAAATGTTTTATCAAACAATCTAACATTATTTATCGCTTACAATAGAACGGTTCCTTCTAACAACAATGTGTCGTGAGAAAAAAAAACAAGGAGTTTTTATACGATCCTCTAGGTGGTGCTGCCAATAAAAGCCATAACATATTACGACTTAAACTGTGTAAAAGTTCTATTCATATGCAAAAATTTCAGTAATGGAAGCAAAATATTCTGGTTGGACACTCATACAATTGAAACAGAGCTTTGAAATCGTCTATGAATATTTATTTACTATACTTTTACCAAAGTTAAAGAATATAAAACAAACATATAAAATCCGTCCCCCCCATAGGTACCTTACTATAATCGAGTACTCCTTCAAGAATTTTATAGGTCCTATCAATTCCTAGGATTAGCTCAACATGAATCCTCTTGTTATTTTAAAAAGTAGAAGTTAAAAGTTGATTCATTCTTCTCATTATTGTATCAACCTTAACGTTTGATTAGAAAAACGATTTTGTACCAAAATGCTTCTTTCGATCAATTGAATCCTCTTTTTGATGCAAATAATTATTCAGTAACTTAGATTTTATTGATAATTTGATATTTAATGGTCCTTCATAGGCACAAGTGGTAGGAAACTACGTCCCTTGGACATTATAAATAAAAGTATGGCGTTTATTAACTCTCTATTGACCAACCAAGTCTTCTTGATTAACATTGACCAAGGCAAAAAGAAGGTACGGTAGCAGACTTTAGCTGCAACTTTATTTTTCTTCCACACGTTTGCTTGTGGCAGCATAGTTGGAATTGCAGGATCACTTTAAGGCCGAGAACATTGTCTCGCTTACTCCCTTCATTGATTGCCTTTTCACAAATTATTTAAGGGGTGATGGAGGCAATGTACGACGTCCCTTAATTAAGACTAGATTTAATTTCCCTAGTGTCTTATATATCGTACTTTTATTCTAATTCGTAAGTTGTTTCTTTTTTGCTTGATTTTTAATCACTTTTTTGTACATTATTTTTCACCGGTTTATCACTGTTTTTATGTATTCTTTAATTAAACTTGTTATTGTTCAACCTTCTCTTTACATTTCCTCCCGGCTACACCTCTATTATGCTAGGATATTGAAATAATGCAATTTTATATTTTACATAATACTTAAACGCTCCTTTAAAAAATCATGACTACCTATATGTATATGAAAGACACAGTTGTCCCTTGAAATAACTTTTATGCCTGTCGATAATAATCATTGTTTTGTTCATCTGGCAAACTATTAATTATAGTTTATAATGTTTCATTGTTTTTATTGATGTATTTTACACAATTACTATAGCATTCTTGGTGAACTAAAGTAAAGGGGAAATAGACATTTTGGCTACGCTCTGCCCCATGCCTATTTGGACCCTTCAAAACCCATTCTAACAAGCACATACGGAGTTGACCCTAACTTGTACTTAGTAGTAGCGTAGAGATTTAATTTAACCCTCATACTCTGTCTCCAAAAATGGAGGTGACAAATGTTTGACAGGTTCCTAAGGTGCTCTGTATGTACTCCATTTTCCTCAAATAGACAGCTGACTTACTTCTTTTTTGTACTTATAATTAGGTAGGGGCCAAAGTACGCTGAAGCAAGAGCAAGCCTGGATATTATCCAGAGTAGAAGCAACATTAATGAGCTGTGAATTAGCATGTTACATAATTACCACACTTGCTTCTTTCAGGGGATGAGGGGGTTCAAAATAATAGGAAAAATAAACTGGCGGTGGGATATAAATGTTTGTATATTCATAGGTTATATATATTGTCAATAACACGTAAGGCATTAAACATGAATGTTTCGGAGGGTAGCACGTGTGTGATAACAATAAATCAACAAAGGGGGACATAAGTATACACTTTTATATGAACTAGCAAACATATAATAACACATTCCTTTTTACTCAAAGAAACTATTCTATGTATAACTGCAAAAACCAAATAAGCAACAACTTTATTACTGGATGCATATTTAATTTATGTTCGTCATATAGCTTGATAATCTGTCTGTCAATTGTTACTACATCATAAAGATGAAATATTTTCTTCAATTTACTATCATTCTTTGATGTATGGTTTATAGGTAGATATTGTACAGTTGTTAAATAGATTTTCTCTTTATTAATGGACTACTTTTTGTTAAAAAAATTATTTGTACAAATATCAAAGGCCACAGTAAATTAAAAGTCGAATTTCAATTATTTTTCTTTATTTGTAAAATAAAAAAGTCGCTTTTCCATTGATTTCAAAGGAAAGCAGCATATTATATATATACATATATATATATATATAGAGAGAGAGAGAGAGAGAAAGAGAGAGATAGTCAGATAGATAGATAAATATAGTTTTTGATAAACCTTCTGATACGTATAATGAGTTATGAAACCATTTAGGTTTTACTACTATGGACCTCCAATATCACATAATTGTGAAAGCTACTGAGTTAAGTTTAACATACATGGACAACATGACGACTAATTCCATCCAAATACATACTGAAGGAACTTCTAACTAAAAATAATGCGGCTTATTCCCTCTATTTTACTTATAATAACTTTGTTTTTAGTCAAAATAGTATGTCAAATATACAAACATACTTTTTTATCCAAAAGAAGAAGTTATGCAAACTAATTTTAGTAGATTACTTTTTTGTATACGGAAAAACAAGACTTACAAAAAATTGCGAAAAATAATATAGAGAGTGGAAAGCTTGCATGTTGTTGATCCCAAAGTAGGTATATACAAGAGTTCTAATATTTGCAATTGCTTATTTCATTAACATGATTAGGGCTTAAAAAGTTTTAATTCACGCTTTTTACTGACTTTTTGTCTATGAAACTAACAACGTATAAGTCTTTTTTGCAAGTTCAAAGAAACTACATTAATGAACATTTTTTATTCACCCTGTATCGATCTTTCTCATTAAGACAAAATATATTTATTTAAGATAGAATTCCAAAAAAAAATTACTTCAGCTTTTATAGAATATTATATATATATATACGAAAGTGTTTCGTAATGGAATTTATTCAATTTTACTTGTTCTCCGTCATAAAAATATAAATGTTGTACCGCACACTAGCTAGGGCCATTGGACGCAGCGCCCCCATATAATCCATTCTGCAATGGCATTTTGTTTTTATTTGTTTTTATTTATTTATATTTTTTTATGATTTTATAATTTTATTATTTCTTTATATATTTTAGACTAGTTACAAATGTAACTAATATGCCCAATGGCAAGAATATACTCGATTACACACACTCCGACTTTTATATGCGGAATTACTATATATATTTTTTTTTTTATTTACAATGTAATGGATTGTGATATATATATATATATATATATATAGGCAAAAATGCACAATGTTATTTATTTATAATATAAACAGATGAAGGAAGACTTATCATGACTCAAGCTCAGGGATGAGGAAAGCATCTTAATTATTATTATTGTTATGAGCCCAGAAGTCCTAATATAAATAACAACAATGCATATAGCCTTCAGGTTTAGAAAGCCCTTTGGCTACGATGGAAAGGCTGTCACACACCCATATACATCACTTCATAGAAAGGCAGGTCTTTGTAAAGGGTTTAATAATATGTAAAAAAATATATAAATGCTTTGATAGACATAAAACTGCGACATACCATTTAATGAATTATAGTGATGTCTAACGAGTTTTTAATGCATATAATTTTTTCAAAGATCAATAATTTTTTAAAAATATTAAATCAAAAACACTTAATAGGTACAATAAATCAAATATATTTTTGCTTGGAGACTTTAATGATTAGGAACTTTTTTGCAAGGATTGTATCATAAATCACTTTTATTATAGAGTAAAATAGAATGAACAATTATATTGATTGAATAATTTTGTAATGAATCGCATATAATTCGAATTTTTGGCCAAACAAAAATCCCATTTTCGCTCAGCCTTGCAAACTTATTTCCAATATACTGGAATATAACATTTCTCCATGTCTTTGACTAAGCTTTTCATCATTTTTGATTCCTGGTTGCAGCGATTGACACTTTGGCCAGTCTCGCTTGATAATGAACAGTTCTAGCTCGGCATTCCCATTCACACAAAAGCAGCAGTATTTGTAAAGACCTATCACAAATCCAAAAAAACGGTTCAAGGTATTTTTTCCTGGCACGGAAGCTGAAGATGGAATATTTGCGGTCATTAGCTTCCATTGTTACAGTCTAGATATAAGTAACTCGGCCTTGGCCTCAGGCGGATCCTCATCACGAACCAAATTCTTCAATTCATTGTGTGTGATCATATGAGATTCACCAGATTTAGCATGTGATAAACTTAAGTCAGGATCCATACTTTTTGGTGTCACAGGTGCTGTCGAACCTTCATCGTCAGAGTTTTCTTACTGTAAGGTTAAGTCTTCTGGTGGTATATGAAATGGTAGATCATCTTGATTGGGTACTTGTCACCTGGCTGAGGAAATGTCAGGGTAGTGCACACTCTTAAGCTTCTTTGTCAAAACCTTTGTTGATTGGTGGAATCGGACAGAATTAGAAGTTGCTTGATTTTTGAATAAGTTTTAGTGGTTCTTTAATTAGGACTTGAGTCCACTAAATAGTACGAAATATTTAAAGTAGGGCAAAATGAATATTTGCATTGTCCCAGAAAAACAAAACCATGACCAAAACTTTTGTCATAGTGTTATATATATATATATATATATATAAATCAGTTTTTGATTATATCCTTTTAGAAAAAGGTTTGAGACACTATTTAGTCGAAATCAACTAGTCTAAGGAAAAATATACCTTTTCGTCCATAACGTTTTGCTGATTTGACCAACAGTAGCTCTGTAAGAGTTCTATTTTGCTTCACAATTGTTGTATCTTTCTTATTCGAGTCTGGTTTTTTCACGTAACAAAAAATTACATTTTTTTGGGGGGGGGGGTCAACAAGTACTCAATTCTAGAGCAGGTGCTCGCACATTTTTATCTCATCTTTACCTCGTAAATTATTGAGCAAAATATGTAAATTATTGCAAAGCGTGGGGAGAGGGAGGACAAGGGTTGTCTTTCATAGATAAGGGACAGATAACAAAGTAATGAGCATTACTTTTATTACATTTTAATAAATGTACAGTTTTTTACATTAATCAAATAGGTAGAATTTTACTTAATTGTAGAATCATATCGCAATAAATGCAAGGCTATCGTCTATCATGCCTGATTGTTTTCAAATCTTTTGTTGAGAAAAAGCTAAACATCTCTAAGGAAACTGACATTGTAAGGCTCCGTCTCATTATTAAAATTTAATGGATCACCCGCTTTCTTTTTTAAATACACCACTATCAATAAAGGAAGATTCCCTTGATAGGAATCCAGCTGATGGACCTCAAGTGGCACAAAAAAGTATTATGAACTTTAAATACAAGGAAAAAAATAGTTTTTTGAGTCATACAACTAAATTTCAGAACCCGATCACTGGCATGCAACAAAAAATGGTTTAGATACATGTGGCCACATCCTCTCTCTGTACAAACAAGTCAAAGGCTATTTTAAATAACAATACAGTCATTGTTGCATAAAGAAAAAGAACCTAACTTCAAATTATTCTTTTGCTCACCAAATCCTTCCTTTTGTTTTTACAGTTTGGAAAAGTTTATAGAGCTTAAATAAGTCTCTATAATCTATATATTTGTCTACTATGGGCATACCTTTCAAATTGAAGTTATCATTTCGACTATCCAAGGGATACTTCACGCCACGAGAGTTGATGAAAGTCCTTTTTACACATAGATCGATTGCATAGTGGGAAGAAGCATAAAGATCCTCTAACCTTTCTAATTAGATAAAAGTAGTTCTAGGAAAGGAGTTGTTTGTTTATTGATGAGGTTCACATCTCAAGGTGTTCTCTGAATGCCTTCTTCTCTGAATTAAACCTTAACTTATTTTAATTAGGTCTACAATCCAATTGGGTATTTTATCCTTAATCTCTCCTACCCATCGACTTATAAAATAACTGAGTTTTAGTGATATCGAGTTAATTTCTTTCCTAAGGATTGCTTGCAGTCTCATCTTTCAAGAAATTTTTTGGGGCAATCAAGCAAATAAATATTTCTATGGTTTTTGGCCCGTTAAGTAGGCCTCTTTTGGCCCAAAAAAGGCATTTCTTGATTTTTTTTGCATAAAACGTGCATTATAACAAGCCAATTATTTTGCTATGATGTAACATAATTGCTCAGATAACTTTTAGGGCAATTTTTTGCAAAAACAACAACAAGAAATGCCTTTTTTGGGCCAAAAGAGGCCTACTTAACGGGCCAAAACCCATAGAAATATTTATTTGCTTGATTGCTCCAAACAATTTATTGAAAGATGAGACTTCAAGCAATCCTTAGGAAATAAATTAACTCGATATCACTAAAACTCAGACAGCACAAGCCACTTGAAAATTGCCATTTTTGACCCCAAAAACGGCCTTTTTGAAACTTTGAGTGGCTTGTCCAGTCACAAAAATGGCCTTTGAAGGCTGAAACTTTCTCAATCTCATTTTTTCATCACTACGCAGCAGAAAAGTGCTTGGAGCAAAAAATCGGAGCGATTTACCTAAAATGGGACAGGCTAATATACATACATACAAATGGAAATGACTGAAGTTAGTTTTTTTACCTTTATGGTTCGATAGAATTGCATCCGATTGGATATAAGCATTATAACATTCAAATACGTCTGTCGAACCTAGGATCTTATCAATGAGGTACACCAAAAAAAATTCAGCCTCTCTCGGGCTTCGAACCTGCACCCCAACATTGAGAGTTGAACACGCCCTAACGCACAAGGCTATCGCACCCCTTTAGGTTTTGCATGTTCATGTTCAAAAGAATACAGTTCTTCTGGAATGACAACCTCCAAACGGGAATTGAACGTTTCAGTGATAGGAAATATCTCGATAATGTTACGACGTTAATGTGGCCACATTGTCGAAGGAACATTTATTGGTTTTTCTCTCACGGATAACACCTAACTATTTGACACAGGAGTTAAAATTAGTGTTTTTGAGGAGCCATAATAGCAGAGAGATATATAAATTTTCTTCATTTAAATTTTTATGGCTCCCTGATTCTTGATTCGGAAATCTCCTAGCTGGAATATACACAAAAAAACTCATCGACGCATTTAGTTACTTGTTGCTTTTGAAATAGTAATATGTTGAAATAATCCAAGTAAATTCAGATTGGAAAGGAGCTTTGTCGACTCAGAAAATAATTGTGGCAATACCTTGAGCAACACTTTACATGGAAAATCCAATCAACCAATCAAATAACCATATGATTCTCTATTATTAAAAAATTCTAAAATACCATATAGTTTATAAATAAAATACATTTTAGTTTCGTACTAATTAAGAGAGCCAGTTAGCTCAGTGGAAACGTGTTTGATATGTTGAGGTCGAAGGTTCGACTACCGACAGGGTAAGATCAGTTTTGGACAACCTCATTGAAAATCTACTAGATTCGATAGACCAATTTTAACGCTATAATAGTTATTCAAATCCACACACATTCGTATCAAATAGGCAAAAAATAACTTTATAACTATTAAAAACAGTAAACCTGATATTTAAAAAACTCATTTAAAAATAATTTATAAAATATGGAATAAAATTAAGTAAAATTGTTTTTTTTAAGCTGTTGTTCTAATGAACTCAGTAGAATAATACCATACTTCATCAAATATCATCTATAACTTTCCATAATCGGATATTTAACATTCCTCACCCAAAAAAGGGACATTCCTTTGTGATAAAATATGTAATTTTTTTATGGTCATGTATATATTTATTTGAATTTATTGTACTTTTCAAAATGGTTACAAAAGACCCAACCATTTATTATGCAAAAACAAATTGATATTCAAATAAAGTAAGAAAGAATATTAATATGATGCATATACCCAATCCTTACCATTTGATGATGAAGTCTCAGTTGAACAAAGTTGCTATGCTCTAAGACTAATAAAGCCAATAACAAATTTATTGTTTTGGGTTAAATTTTACTTTAAAATATCTAACAAAACGTTTTGAAAATAAGCCGAATATAAAAAAGGGATAAAAAATTATACATGGAATCAAGCTTTTTTAAATTAATGTCTTTTATTTAAAAGATGTACACTTTTACAATAGTGGTTTTGATTGAATATTATCAAGTCTACTATAATTTTGTATTTTTATACTTAACTGACAATCTTCTTATGTTTTGGCCATAGCAGTATCCTCATAGGGACAATACTTACAGCCAAGCATATTATGAAACATCATTAGAAACTGTATCAATATTTTTATCGCTTGTTTTTATAAGATACAGAACTGGGACTAGTCGACAATTGTTCAGTTTTCATGATTTGAGTAGTTAGATGAGGGATCAGAAAATTGTATTTAAAAAAATATGATTATTTTAACACCCATCCTCAGCTGTATGATTATTATGGGAGAAATATATGCCATTGATTCACTAAATGTACTCTTCAAAAATAAATGCTATAAAATAAAGCTTTGTTATAAAGTACACTTTATTATTTTTTTAAGAATGTTAATTCATAGCATATGGGGTGATGCTAACTCCTCCGGACTGGCTTGTGTCGACCTCGCCTACCTATCAGGAAGCCTATGAGATAGAGCATCTGGTATCCACGGTTCAAAGGGTCCTCTATGCATCAAGAACGGGCGGATCTGGACTCCCTGTGGGTCTCCATCGCCTCGTCGGAAGACATATAGAAGCTCTTCGTTCGGTCTCTAGTGCGTCAAACGACAACAATAAGGAGTACAAATGTAAACAATCTATTTTCCCTTCGTGTGGACTGAGAAGATCAAGCTGCCACTATTTTATCAACCAGATCTTTTAAATTCCCTTTTATTTTTATTATTACTCTTAATTTTTTGCCTTATGGGCGTATTCCTTTATTGCTTTTATTATGTGTTTTATTGAGAGTACAAAATTGATATAATGTACGTTTGCAACGTACGGAATGTAAGATACCCTAGAAGAATGAAATAAACAAAATTATATTTAAAAAAAAAAAAAAAAAAAGAATGTTAATTCATATATGCGAAATGTAAATATTTATAAAATATATTTGATGCTGTTGTTAATCAATTGCTTATTATAACTGTATTTTTCTCTTAACAAATGAAGAGTTAAGTGTTAATAAAAAGGTCCCATCTAGAAACCACAAAGTATGTAAAAATAATTTTAATATAGAGAATATTTTTGTTAAGCACATCTCAATGAAAATAAATAAAAGGCTGTAGGCAAATGTATTTTTTTATTGCTGTAAAGTAATAAAATAAAGTTATATTATTTAATAGTTTTATTATAATCTTTAGAAGAAAAAATTGCATCTATAATGCCAATTTTTTTAATGAAATAAAATATATGTTCCAAAATAAGATACGTGAAAAGAGGAGTTATCTTACTATATATGATATCAAAACTTAATACATTATATTTGGCATATATAAATCAATGCCAGTATGAAAATAAAGTTTTATTTATCGTCATCTATCATATATGTGCAAAAAGAGTACACATTCTAGAGAGAAATGAAATTATTTTATTTATATGATTCTAAAAGAAGATTAAATATTGAATGTCAAATTCCGTAGAAATGTTAAGGTATACAGGTTTTTCATAAGGGCGATCGAAAAAAAAACATTTATAGGAGGTAGACACATGAACTAGAGTATATAAAGAGGCTGGACAAAATGACGACCATCTTGGATTAACCTCAGAACCAAAACTAATATATAGTTCAAATTTAGCATATGTCTGAAATAGTTTTCTTTTGTTGCTTAAATGGTTCTGTTGTGAGGATATGAATAAGCATTATAATACAATATAAATGACTCGAGCGAGATATCTAGGATAGCTTCAATGAGGCTGGTCAATTGTTGATATTCTGCTCTTGGTAGGCAAACCTGCACTCTCAACATTGAGAGTTGAACACGATTACGCTCTGAGCCCCTTAGTACTTTCAGAATCAGATAAAACCCCAGAACAACTTATATATATCTTACAAATCGAACACCCTTGATGATTATTATTTTTGGGTTCACGATAAGCCCGCACCATCCCCGACCTCAACATCAGCGACCTGAAGGACTTTATCAACCAGCATTGGGACGCCATGTCCGCAAAGTACATCAGGAGCATATACAAAACCTTCAGTAGGAGGCTCCTCGAGCCCTTCACCCATGTTGGAGGGGGCTACAACGACTACTAGGTAAGGGAAATTATGCTAAAGCTTTTTGACAATTTTGATGACTGTATTACATTTTGTTGGTGAAATAAATCTTATTGGAGTTGCAAAGTGTCTAAATTTTCGTGACACAGCCGTTACATTAAATTAAAAATAAGTTATCTCAACAAGAAAATTGTTTATTTTTGGTTTGTAAAATGTTTAGTTATGTTTTTAGTGTCTATATATGTTTTTAAAATGCTCTTTTTTATCCTTAAATGTTGATATGGGGAGTTTTTTTAAAGGTCCATGATAGTTTCTTAAATGTTCATTTAATTTACAAAATGTTCATTTATGGTTGTCACAAATTCAGTTATGTTTGTTAAATGCTTATTTTAAGTGTTACATAACGACTTTTACCATCTTTGGAGGTGAACTTGACATTGAGAGACGAATATTCAACAAAGACACTGTTCAGCCTCCCCCCCCCCCCCCCCCCAAAATGTAGCTGTGAATTATAATATAATTTCTGGGTTTATTGCTTTATTTTATCTATTCGTTTGTATTTCCATCCTTATCAAGTCAAAGTACATGAGTAAATAAATAACATAAATAGAGGGTTTTACTTCAGAGAAGACCCATCTTGCTTGCAGTCCGTAAAATGTCCTTCAAATGACTTGATATGCATCAGTGGTTTTCTCATTATAAAAGCATCCAATGGCGTTGAGAGTTGCACTTTATATGGGGGTTGCATTTCATGAGTCTTATATCATGTACATACATTTAAAGCAAGCATTACCCTATGTTTAAGAAGTGTTCTAGATAAGTATCTTGTAGAAGAAGAACAAACTTTTTTGTGTTAATTAAACACTTCAATGACCAGGGAAGGCAAAATAAGGTAATTTAAAATCGACTATCAGATAAACATAACAGACAGGACCCTCTGTGAGGCTTATCGAATATGTTAAAGGGGTACTTGATTTTTTGCTTATATGGTTCACTTGGGTTGCATCTTTGAGAATATGAACAAGCATTATAACATTTTAATGGACCCCATGGAGCCTAACCTATTTTCAGTGAGGTCGATCAAGCATTGATAGTTGAACAGTCAAGGAAAGAATGACAAAAATATATTTTTAGTTATGGAAGTTGAACTATAGACTACTCATATACAGTTCTAGGATATTTGTATAAAACACTTTTTGTCGAAAAGAATTTTTTTGCCAACGCTTTTTTGTAAAAGGAACATTTGCCATTAGGATTTTTGCCGAACGACAATTTTGTATAGAATGTTTTTAAAAAGAAATTACTGACTTTTGGGCGAAGCTTATCAGTCAAAATAGCCCTTGAGCATGAAAAAGTCAATTTTCTTTGTTTTATCTCATACAACAATTACTAACTAGTGTTATTCAATCAAAAGTGACAGTTTTACAGCGGTTGTGTACATACATTTTATCTTAAATAAGTTCGCCGAGTAATGAGTGGAGAACGTAGAGAAGACATTATTTAAAAAACCCTAATTGAGCTGTTATCAGATAAATATCTTTTTACGACGGCGTTCCCGATCAAAAATCCAGTTGTATATTAATTATAAAAAATAGTTATGTAAACCATATATATTTTTTATGTAATAAGTGTTTTATAGGATATATGAGTATTTATGGCATGGAACCTTCATGTACATGGTCTTATTTATGTTGAAAACAAGAACTATTAAAGATATTTTTCAAAGAATATACATGATGACATATTTATGTTTACAAATTTAATAAGAAATTAAAGTGTGGGTCATACAATACCCATCCAACATACTAAGCTTAAAAGGTGTATCTTTTTTTAATGTGACAATCAATATTTTAGCTGAAGTTTAGAAAAGCTGTCTTTGTTCCCTCTAATATGGTATATATTTATATTTGAAGCAATGTGACTTAATTTACCATTGTTTTACAAGGTCATCCTAATATAAAAGGATATATTGAGGGGTATTATCTGCTTTCATTACAGAGGAGATACATATATTAGAGAACAATTAAGGAGCTCAAAAAGATATTTTTAGCAAAACTGCAGTTAGTATAGCCGGGAAAACGTTTTTTTGCCTATATGGTTCGATAGAATTGTATCCGATAGGATATAAATAAACATTATAGCATTAAATGAGTCTATCGAACCTAGGATCTTATCAATGAGATATACCAAAAATGGCCATCCCCTCTCGGGATTCTAACCTGCGCCCCCAACATTGAGAGTTGAACACGCCTTAACACACACGGCTGGAAAACGTACAAAACATGTTTTAATAGTAGGCTTTTTAGTGTTTCTATATTGAAAATGAATGCATAAAATAGTTATATAAAATATGCTAAAGAATATTTGTCCCATGGATTTAAGACATTAAATAATAGGTGTATTTTGTAGGGTTCTAATGTTTTATATCCATAAGCCCTTCATATGAACCAAGTATGCACAAGAAAAAATAATATGTGACACAATGGTCTTTATTATGGTGATATGATAATTAAATGTATTCCCTGATGCTTGCATATTGATTCAAAAAAAGCATGAACTATGGATGTGAACAAAGCAACAAAGAAGAGAAGAGGGATACACATATATAGCTCTGCCCAAAAACTCTTTATTCAAAGTCAAGAAAAAAATCCTCTCCCCCTCCTCCTCCTCTTATAATCCATTTGAACACCATATGAATGATTCAATTACACAAGAAATTTGCTAATTAGTTAATGAGATTATGTCTCATGAGTCCTGCGGTCAAGATCTTACGTAACATAGCTCAGACGATTCATCTTTGTTTTGAATCATTCTCTCTGACGGACTTTAAATCTATTTAAGTAGAATTATTATTATTATTATTATTTATATGAGGGGAAAATAAGGAAAACCTATTCAAGCGATTTCATATAAATCTACATATAACTAAAAAATATTTTGGAGCTTTAAGATAGAATAAAAAATCTCTGGCTTTAATCCATGGCTGAGTTCAGTATTTTCACTTCTTACATAATTTTATTTTTGATTGGTCGTTTTCCCCCTTTCAAACATGGCAGTTTTTTAACAACGCATGGATGGGGACATAGAGTATGTATGTATTGGGATGCTGTTGGCCCATCCTAACAGTATGAAGAACTAATAATATTTACATTATTTGTCATTTGAGGAGGTAGGCAAAAAGTATGGGAGCAGGTAGAGAATGACAAGACCTGTTTATATGTAATCCTCTCGCTGTATTCATTATCTAATAGAAAGAAGTATCAAGGGATAAAATATGTTGAGGCTTAATAGAAAAAGCCAAGGAATACCAGGTTATGTTTATTTCATGTTTTCGTGTATGGTGACAGGTCATCAATCTTGTTTTTGTTATTTTCACGTCATCCAAAAATATATTTTAGCAAGTGGTTTTCAATGACGTATCCAGGAATAATATTATTTTATAAAATGTGACGTCATTCAAAATTATTGGCAAGTGAAAAGTCAGATTTCTTGGTAATTTGGACGTATTTTGTTATTCAATATACTTTGGAAAAAGCTTTTTGTTCTTAAATATAATTAAAATACGCAAGACGAAAAAGGATTTACTTAGTGTCTGGAAGGAATTATATCTATTCATTTAGAGTATTTGAGGATTGAGTGAAATCATTATAATGAACATAATATTATGTATATATGAATATGAATTATAGAGTAGTTAAGGCATATTTAAAAGATACTTGATATAATACTTACTTATAAATTTTATTACATACAAATTGATAAGAGAGGAAAAAAGGCAAAGGATTCGATCTCTAGATATTTTTTTCGATTTTGTACTTCAACAATGAATTAATTTAAATAAAAAAATCGGTATGTATTGTTTTATGGCTTACAGAATTATTAATATATGAATGTCAATCGGAAATATTTAGCATACTCATTAGTTAAGGGAAGCTAGCAGTAGACTCACTCCTTGTATTTTTTCCCTTTCAGCTTTGTTTTACTTTTAACTATTAAACTCTAAAGTTGGACTTTTCCTGACTAAAACATATCGACGGACCAAACTTTTTCTCATTCAGTTAAATAAAATATTGCAACTGATAGATACAGGTGAAATTAACAAAACATTGCTATTCAAATAATAAATATTGTTTATTTTTTTGCTTGTGATATAATTTATAATGCGCGTGGCAAGATTTAACCAACTTTTTTTTTCATCTGTACAAACATAGAACGTATGAAAACAGGTAAATAATAAATATTTTTGAACATTATGCATTTCCTCTTGAATTAATTCATTTTTTCAATCATTCATTTTTTACTTCCAATATCGCATATGTTATTCGGATTGCAATAAACAAAGACATTATTTTTTCCCCATTACCTAAGATCTTTTTATATTGGAGGTATGATGAATGCTAACTGCCATCATATACATAGGAAGTGTTACGTTTTTAATTGAAGAAAAAGAGATAAAAACGTGCTAAAAAACAGGTGTTATGTATGATCAAGATCTCTCTGTGTGTGTGTGCTTCTTTTTGACTACATAACCCCCCTCCCTCTTTCCATTTACCTCCCCCTTTATTTCCCAGGTGGTGATGCATTTTTTTAAAGTCAGATTTTATATAACGATGACGGAAGCTTGGCAAGCCAGTTGTGTCTTCATGAAGCCATTTCCGCTTTCTATGCCCTTTTCCGCCCAGATACAATGCAATTCATTGACATGACATGACTTAAGACTTTTAAAAATATATTGCATGATGCATATACGTTCTTTGCAAACCGGAATAACAATTTACAGGACATGAGTTAGAATTCTTTTACTTGTGTTAGTTTCTTTTTTATAAAGTTTATATTTTAACTCTATACTTATTACAAAGATGTGAAAATATTATATTAAAAACTGGAATTATCCATATGATTTAGCTGAAATGTGGCAATTGGATATGTTGTTGCCAATCTGGAAATATTTTTCATTCTCAACAACAACTATAAAAGATATTTTTTTAAATTATACTTGATGACATATATTATTTTTTCAAGTAAAATATAAAATAAAAGTGTCGATCATAAATATCCTATGAAACAAACCCAAAAACAACTCTAAGGCAGTAGATGAGCCTTATTCAACACCAAGGCACGGATTACAAATTATATGTCAGATCAGAAGTATCTACCTCAAGCCAACGGACTTGGAAGGAATTTGATATCATCTATAACCAGATATACTTTATGTTATCTGAAAAATTCGTCTTTACACAACGATTCCTGGGCCTTTGCTCCGAAAGAAGTTAAATATCTGAAGACATGTTAAGGACGAAGGTTCGACTCCCATAGGGGAGGATCAATAAAAATCAACCTGATAAAAAGGATCCTAGGTTCTATGATACTATAAATATTATCCATATACCCTCTGAAGCAATTCTATTTAGTCAAATAGGCAAATTAGTCAAATTTATCCTATCTAGCCTTTTATTATAAATACTCGCTATTTGGACGCCTACGGCGCCCATATGTTCGCCCTTCGGGTATGGGTAGGTTTTGGAGCTAGTTTGTGAGTGAAACAGACCTCAAAGAATATAAGAGAGGAGATAGAAAATAAGTTTCTGTTTTGTACAAATATTCCTCATACAAGGACTTTGTACAAAGAATATGTTTTAAGTCACATGATATGCTTTTTTCTTTTTCTATTTCTCTAACTCCTCCTCCTCCTTTTTCTTTTCTTTTTTCCTCTCTTTACCTTGAAAAGTAGGTGGTTCAAATCAGATAAGGTCTGAATTTTTTCTTCTTCATTTCTGGTCCCATCACTTTGCAAATAGTTTTATTATCTTGACCCACCTTCAAAGTTTAAATCTGACCATAAATGTGGGAGGAGATAGCGTGTGGACATACAGACGGACAGAGATTGGTGAATTATATATAGATAAAATCGAGCTGATTCGACATACAGAATATGTCTGTTCAATAAAAATTTAGTTTTTATTTAATTATTCATATATATTCTTTTTAGGTTAGAATTAACCTTTATATTTGCGCAACTGTCTACTGAGTTTTTATTTGTTCCATGTCTACATTGAGTGTAATGTTTATATTTGTATTTACTAATTTATTGTAGAAATAAAATAAAACATATAACCTATATTATAAAAATGATGACCTCGCATAATATACAAAAATATGGAGACTTAAAAAACATTTGCATATATATTACTAAAATCTGCAGAATATCTAGTTCTTATGGGATCGAAATCAGGCTAGCGTTTTACTTTTTATTCAAATTAACAGACACTTATATATTTAAATGTTGCCAAAGAAATCATGAATGTAATAAAATAAAATGGTATCTCTTAGATATATGCTGAAAATTTATTTTTTCTTGCTAATAGAATCTCTCAACAAAATATCTTATTTCGCTAAAACTAATTATATCATTGTCCTAAGAAATATACTATCTTACTTCATTCGAAGCTTTAGATTCCATCCATTTATTTGCAAAGTTTCTACTTTACCATGAGAGAGACAACCTAATTTGTCATTGGGGGGTGTCTATTTTATAGTATTACGAAATCTAATGGAGTTGTCAAGTAAGAATTACATTCGTCCTGGAAATAACTGCTTGTTTGCTAAATTTTATCAGTTTTATGAGCTTTTAAGCAAAATAAAACTTGCAATTGGTTTAAAACAAGAATAAATAATAACCTGGAATATTGAAAAAATGAGTAATTCTACTTGTCGTCTCTGCAAGGAAAAGGAGGAAACGTCATACCCTCTCATTTACGACTGCGGCCATCCTTAATAGGATATTAATTATCTCAAAATATATGTAATTTCAATTCAATCGAATAAAAATGATATGAAAAAAATGAATTCTTACTGGAATTTATACAAAGTTGTATATAATAAGGGACTAGTAACGAATTTAGTGTGTTGATTGCTTTCCAGATAAATGTATTAGAAGCAAAAAAAATTGGAACTCTATTATTTGCCTGTAATTCGTCATAAATATTATGTTATTAAAAAGGGCCCATCCCCTATATTTAATACGCATGATACTTCAAAATTCATTTTTAGTTTGTTCCAAACTGTGTATGGTTAACAATAATCCCAGTTGTAGTCCCTATTGATGTCCAAATCTATATATCATAGTATATGTCGACTTCAATATATATTTATTTGTACCCTTCCTAAGTGACGTCATTGATTTTTTAGTTATATCAATAACCCGATTGAACTAAAGTTAAGGATACCTTTAGGTAAATATTAACATTGAG
This sequence comes from Caligus rogercresseyi, assembly GCA_013387185.1. NCBI lineage: Eukaryota > Metazoa > Arthropoda > Copepoda > Siphonostomatoida > Caligidae > Caligus > Caligus rogercresseyi. The sequence continues at coordinate 23,085,826 of CP045890.1, forward strand.
TTAAACATAGAAAAAGCTGACTGTAAGTCATGAGTACCATAATATTATCGATAATATATTATATATAATATAATTAGATATTTATTACTGTTTACAATAGACAAACAATATATATAATATAAATAATATATTTCATTTTTTCTTTGCCAAATATTATTATTAAACAAGAAGCGACGCTATTTCAAGAAAAAAAATATTACCGATAATATTATATATCATAATATGATATAATATAAATAATATATAACATTTTCTCCTATGCCAAATATTAATTATTAAAAAAGAAGCAAAAATATTTCAAGAAGAAAACAATGTTGATTGTTTCCTTGTATTTCTTCATCAAAAGACACAATGTTTTAAATTCCTAGACATTTGATCCTTTTTATCTCAAAAGATAAATGATTCCCAGAATCATTTTAAATAAGCTACCATATTTGGTCGTCTATTGTTTGTATCTTGTACAAGCAGCAATTTTTAAAAGGTTTCTTATCTATTCAAATACAGTGTGAGTACAATAATCCTACGCAAACAATTAAAGAATGAAAACAGGAGACCAATTTCCCCCTGGGTCATTGAATCATTCATGGTTCTCTCCAACCATTGTCTAAAGGCAACCTTGGAATAATTATAGAACACAAATTAAAAGATAACTGGATAAAAAGCAACAAGTAATAATATAATTTCGTAAGGGACTCGATAGCCGTTAAGGGAGCTCGATAGCCGTGCGTGTTAAGGCGTGTTCAACTCTCAATGTTGGGGGCGCAGGTTCGAATCCCGAGAGGGATGGTCATATTTGGTCTACTCATTGATAAGATCCTAGGTTCGATAGACTATTTTAACGCTAATGCTTATTTAATCCTATCGGATGCAATTCTATCGAGCCATATAGGCAAAAAAAAAATATATATATATTCAATCGAGTTCTACGTTTACCTACGTAACATAGATGACAGTTTATGAAAACGACAACATGTAATGTCGGCTTGCATTACATTTCCTAATACACATTCGGTTGCTAAAAAGTGATAAGTGATTATTTAATGCATTTTTTTGTATCCTCAGACCCTTTTCAAGAAGTAAAAATTACTTCATAACAAGGTTATTTATCATTTTATATTATACACATAAAAAACAAAACAAATTTGACAGTTTTATTTATGTCGAAAAATAACATACGCTGTTCTTAACTATAAAAATAACTAAAAACATGAAATACATTAAACCATCTCTGCATATTACCAAAGCAGCATTTTTAGGCACTCCAATTGTGTATAATAAATATTATACTCAGCTAGCATAAAATACATTATTAAACATTGAAGCATCGGATCAATTACAAATCTTGTGTTTGTGCAAAAATAAAAATATTTGCAAAATTGATTATGTATATCCTGACAGGTGCATCGCAATCGAATCATTTTGATGAAAATATAAAAATATGTGAAGCCAATGGATCTTATGCCTTTGTTATTAATTATGATTCTGTTAGTTAATTAAGAGTAACTTTGCTAAAGTCTATTCGCATGTGTTATTCGAGGCTTTAAAAAAACATACATTATAAAAAGAGAAATAGTTTTACTCAATATTCCTTGTATGCTTTTGGCAATTCTTACCACTTTAGGCATCCATTCATACAGACAATCATTAGCCCAATGGAGAAAGTATAAGTACTAAGAAAAGTGCAAAAAAATAATCTTAGAGACTCAGGTCAATGATGTGTCATCGTCTTACCTTCAATGATTCATGAGTAAATAAACTAAATAATTGATTTATACCTTCCCAGGCCTTCAATGATAACTTCTAATGTTTCACTTAAACGTTATTATTTCTCTAGCATGAATATGTGAGGGTTTTTTAATGGCGTGTATTAACTTTAAAAATCCATCCAAAGATAAATCTATTTGACTTTCAATCATTAAGGTGATCATCAAGCATATACTGTGGAAAAGTTAATATTCGAGATATTCGATAATTCTTTAATGCAAGTGTCATTTCTTATATTTCATTGAGCACGAAAGATTTATTGTTTGAAGGTATTTATAAATCAAAATATTTTCTCTATTCGTATAATTACAATTAATTTCCCCAAAAATTGGTGTGAACAATAGAAAGTGTTTATTTTTAAAATGATACCTATTTAATAAAAACGATATTACATCGATATTTCTTTAATGCAAGAGCTATTTTACATTGAACAAAAAAATATATTTTTTAAATGTTTTTTATATACAAAAATATTTTTACTCTTCTTATGATTTTAAACAATTTTCCCGAAAATTGGAGTGAACAATAGAAAATATATATGTTATATATAAACCCTAAAATAAGCAAACATATTGCAGTTCTATGATTTAGATGAATTTTAGATACATGGTTTTAAATGTTGTGTATTAAACATCAAAATAAAACTATAGTTTCTTTAAATAATCCGGTTACAGTTCTCATGAATGTTGGCTATTTAAAAAACATATATGTTTATCTTGCTTTGTACTAAATATCATACATAGAGATATTGTATCTTTACGCAAATATGAAGCATTTTATATGATAAAATCATTTGTTATTTTAACGGTATTAACAATAATAAATAAGTAGAGTTCTAGTTTTTGTAAGTAAATTTATGCAATGATTTGTGATTGAAATAAAAACATTGATTTTTTCTATAAAACCAGCCGTCTTATGTGTATACATATTTATAAATAATCTGGTCAGGTGTAACTTGACTACAACAAACTAAGTGTCTATGCACCCCTACCCCTCCCAAAAATAAGCGTTGCAAACAACTCAACCACATAAAAGTAGTCTAACTTTCCCGTCCATCTATGTAGCTATGTAGCTTTAACCTTAAAAGCGAAACAGTTCATATTTATGAAAATATATTTTTGGTCGTCGTGGAACTTGGAAGCAATACATTACATGACTAAATTGTCTGAGAATGATATACCGCCTTATCGATCTGAGATAGAGTGAGAAAAACAGCTGTTCATGATATATGTGGTGGTCCAGCAAGAATCCAAGATTAAATGGATTTTTGTGAAAATGAGTTACCATCACTATAATATAGTTGGTAAAAATTATTTTGTTTGTATTAGTAATGTATTTCGATAGTTGAATACAGGCTCAAATAATTGATAGTTATATATTATAATTGATAATGCTAAGTAATAATCTCTTATGGCCTTGAAAAAGGGACTTCGATCTTTGAGGGATCATACCGGAGCCATGCAGAATTGAAACCTAAAGCAAATAATTCCATAAAAAGAAAATCATTAAAACTTATCGAATAAAGATGACATTCATGGGTAAAAACATGCACAACTGTTCTTAAAATGCTTTGAAATATTTGGTCGTCATTTATATGGAGTATAAAAATTAAAAATGCGTTTTCTCATTTTCACACTGTAAAACATACCAACATACAAAGTATCGCATACATTTGCAAATTGCCCGGCTCTTGACATCTTGAGAGAGTTGTTTTCTAAATGTCAGCGGGATATGTGAAAACACTGTACCTCCAATTCTTTTATTTGGTCTTAATTCAAACTATAAAAGTCGTCCAAAATCGTGTGCCTTGGACATGTCTCTTCTAAGTTGCCGAAGTTATATTTCTAACAGCTAGCTTGCGCCGATTTCATATCCAAGTATGATATCAAAACTATTTTGATATCTACTGCAGCTAGGTACTCAGCCTTATATATTAAGATCCCTGACGTCAATTGTTCCTCTTGGATGTATACAGGCGACTTAGTCAGATGTTATCCGTCCTGCTTAAAGCAAAATCTCAATTTCTTAAAAAACTTAATTAAGGTTAACAAAAATTTTAAGACGTTAGATAAATAAAATTATGATTTACCCATTCTGCGGGAGTGATTTATCCTGGGAAATTTAAAATTTTATTGTACCATATTCATTATCCAATGTTTTGTTACTTTTATTACCTCCACCGAAGGAGGTATTGTTTTCACTGGCGTTGGTTTGTTGGTTTGTCAGCAGGATAACTCAAAAAGTACTGAACAGATTCGGATGAAATTTTGTGGAGTTGTTGAAAATGCCAAAAGAAACAAGTGATTAAATTTTGGCATCTCTGAGTGCAGAATTAAGATGCAAATGAGCTAAATACTAATAAATATTTCAAGTTAGCCTACTCTGCCAATAGATGTCGCTGTGCTGATAAATCGGGTGCCGGGAGCGTCTTCCTCTCGGAATTTCCGTCGAGGGGAACCCTCCCCGGCCCTCTACGCCGCCCCAGTCGTGAAAAATCCGCCTCGGAAGGCTCATAAGGACCCCGTGACGGCGGAGGTTTGCACTCTCTGAGTGTATATATGCCTCTAGTTTGAATTTAAATTTTTTAAAATATTTTTTTAAAGTTATCGGTATTGTCTGATGTATTGTGTTTTAATATTGATGAGTAATTTTTATATTTAGGTGACTAATTTTAAACTACAATATTTATTTATATATTATATTATGTGTTATTCTCTGAATAAATAAAGTAAAAAAAATGATTTTTTTAAACTTTAGTTTGATACTGATTTTATTTCATCAATTCAATAACCTTGTTACAGGAATTAATTTTGACGCTCAAAAGCGTGATTTTACTTATAATCTATATACATAAAAAACAAATTTATGTACATATGCAAACTAGAATATGCATAATGTAAATATATATAAGTATGAAATCTTATTTTTATTTTTACTTATCTACGGTTGTGCAAAAATATTTATTTTCATATAAATTATAATGTTATGTACTGAATTTACTGTTATGTATCTTAACCCAAAAACCTCTATGGAACAATTATATGATTCCTTATGAAGGATTACATGAAAAATCTGTAGGTAATCAAATTTTAAGATAATGTTATTATTTTTCATGCAGTTTATAGTGCCAAAATTGACTATATCATACTGTAATATTTATTTGCACTTGTCCCCATAGCTATATTTACTAGCACTATCACACCAAAAATAATTATGTACTTTGAAAAAAATTGCAGAAAAAAGGTAATAAAACAAGAAAAAGTAATTTCATGGTATTAAATTTGTATGTTTTAAATGAAACCAAATTTTAATTATAATCAAATCATATATTTTTGAAGAAGATAGTATCTGTGATTTTTCTACATTTTGGCTAAATCATGGAGTAGTATTAGTAAATATTAATTAACTATCAATTAATGTTTGGAAAACGTTAGATGAAATTAACTTATCATTCCTGATAAAAGTATTGAGGTAAAGCGGGTTTTTGAAACCCATAACCAGTAGATAACTAGATGTATAATTTAATAATACAATATTTATATGCACTTGTATACCAAAACAGGTATTGGTTCGCGCTATCATACTCAAAATTACTAAAGATTTATATGAAAACATTAATGAATATTTATATGCTAGTTAGTCATTTTTAAAATATTGATAATAATTCGTTGCTCATCTATAATAATCACACTCTATATAATAAAACATATTAATATACCATTAAAATGGAACCCAAAATATCCTTTAAGATGCGTTAATTGGATAAAATTCGGTTTAATGTGAACTATTTTGATAACATATATTCTATATAACTTACAAGTAGTAAAAAGTGATTTCATTACTGAACCAGCCGCAAATGAATAATTGTCACATGTTTTTTCTTGGAAATATTAAGCAATAAAGATATATCATTTATAAGAATCTACGGAGACAATTACATCTTTCTGATGTACTCGGTATTTGTATTAATTGCTCTGATATTACTGGGATATAGAAGAGATGGACACAATTATAATCTGATTAGCCAAAGTAATCACATTCCTTTCATGCACGACAGTAGGTAGTGGTCAATAGCATTTTCATGTTCTACAAATACGAACTAAGAGATTTTTTATTTGAGTCCCATCTGTCATAAATACATAACTGTTTAGAATATTTAAAAAAGTATGTTTTTATACAATGGTCATGAAAAATGCCAATATTGAACATGTGTGAATATACTGTTGTTCTATTGCACAAAAAAAAAAGTTATGATGCTTTGTCACAATTTTACATAAATATAATGCATAAAGGTCTCTTTGTCCTCCATTCACCTTTTCTTCTTTCCAATCTCTATAAACTAGCATTATCGTTTTTTTAAGGCAGAATCTCTCGTTTGCATTTGTGCAAAGCTAGAAAAAGTAGCTATATTAGTAGTATATATCTATATCTTTCTCCAAGGTTATATTCACAATAATATACATATTTATATAGAAATATTATATATATACACACACATATATATATATTTATACATATATATATATATATATATATATATATATTAAGAATACCTGAAACTAATGAAAAACAAAAAATACGTGACTCTTGTTTATGATTATAGTAAAGGCTTGGATAGCATATCTTAGAATAATATTTCTGCTGAATTACCATGGATTTTATTCCTGTTGAATCACTTTTAAATTTGGATTCATTCCTAGCTTTTGGGTAATGACATTTTGATATATAATTTGGCATTTAATTAATTCAATTTCCCTAATCAATTGTGAAAAATTGGTATTACTTGTCTGACAAGAAAAGTTATATTTGAATATTAATTAATTTTTATTACTAACTCAGAAACTGATATAACATATGATATTATAACTGCAGGAAACATGAACCATAGAATAGTGCAAAATTATGTTAGGCCAATACGAGTGTTCAAAGCCAAAAGATTTTAAATATATGATATTTTCATTGTATCTTATCAATTTGTATAAAGACAAAATTAATTGCTAAACAACCTTTTGAAGAATTTAAATGTTAAAAAAGTTAGTTTGCATAAAAGTTGACAAATTGACTGTCTTATGCGCACTATTGATAAACATATAGATCCTAGATCTCGTCGTCATATTTATGATAATATTATGCTTCCTTTGAAGTAATATTCAAACATGATTTTGCGTGAAAGATTATTCATATTGTTAATTTTTATGTATTATTAAATCAATTCAACCATTTGGTAATCTTATTAAACAAGAATGATGCAGTTTAATAATAATGCGACCTCTATTTATTAATACATTTGTTTTTAAAATAAAATGCATCTTCATAATACATATCAACTGATGTCATTGATTGTTTTGTTTGTCATTTGGGGCAGAGATACGGAAAAACAAAGAGTCATGTGCAAAAATTAAAGAATGAATGTATTTTTTGTAGTAACCAAAGGTCAAGTTTTGTGTTACTTGGTGACCTGACCATTGCGTATTGCATTACCAACAAATAAATATGAGTTAATATCCCGTGTGCGCAAGAATATAACACAGTTGCGTAGTGTATAAAAAAACAAAAAATCACGCACATGCATTGTCAATCAACTAAGAAGCATGGGCAGTAAATATAATCATTACATAGCTTATAGTTCATACGTTCATTTATTTAACTTTATAGTCATAACTAAAGATGCACTCTAAAAATAAAATGTTTGAAAATATAATTTCCGTATTTTTTACCATTCATCTTTTACATAGTTTGATTTAACTATTCATTTGTCACTTATTCATAGAAACATTATTCTTCAAAACGCTTTTCAAATCCCAGCTCTTAGCGTTTCGAAAGACCTAATGAGTGTCCATTGAAATTAATATTTTTATATATTAAAAAAGTAGCCTCCCAAAAATCTCTTTGTCTCTTTGATAAACATAGAAAACAATAGGTATATAAAATAAACGTTCAATCGATTCTAAATAATTATTCGCCTCAATTATGAAATACCGTCTTGGACGAGTGATTCAATATTTGAAAAGTTTTTTTGGCAAGGAACTTTGCTTTATTTATTGTCAATATAACATATATATGTACTTAGTCAAGGTATCATCAAAAATGAAAACCTGTATTCATGCTCTGAGTTTTTTGGCATCCTGACCATAACATTCGTTTCTACTCCAATTGTAATCATTAGATAATTATTTATTTTTCAACTATCCTCATCATCGTTATGTTCGATTTCCTTTTAAGGAATATTTATATGTTCAATCTCTTCATCTAATTTCAAGTATATATTTAGGAAATATTTTTTCGCGGACAAACATTAATCAAATATTTTTTAGCAATGATAAGTGGTTGACTTTTTGAGCATGAAAAAATATTTTAAAAGGAGGTCAGAGTTAAAAGGATCACAAGCCTGTTCTGCCCAGTTCGCTAAAAAAACATGAAAATGGTGACATTATGATATGTGGAAAGAGGAGGTTTCTAATAGGTGGTTGTACATCGAACTTTATTCTTCATGAAGGATATGTTGGTGACTGGTTTGGAAAAATAATAATATAAAATGATGTAGTGTAAGTACTCTGAATTCTTTTTGTATGCCATAGGCTAGGTTCAAGAAAGTTCAAATATTTTTTGGTTTATATTCATCAAAGTAATAGAAAATTTCATACAACTGTTAAAAGCGAAAAAACTTTGTCCAGCATTCGTAGTTATTTGACAAAAAGGATGACTGACAATGAAATAATCACACATGAAGACATCAAAGCAATTATAATTTATACAACAACACCATACAACGCTTTTTCATTAAGGATTCCTGATGCCCACAACATTCCTCTGACGTATGTGGAAGTTTTTTTTTTGTATTTTTACTCCTCCAGTCCAAATGGCATCTAAAAATTCTTCTTCGAATTTTATGGACTCATAATTTTAAAATCAAAAGTACAATGTAAACTCTTTTCTTATAAAAAAAAATATCATTGTATATTGATAACTGAATTATTAAAAAAATACTACAACTACTTGTTTTAACCATATTTGTGAAAATTAGTATGATTTGAAGATGTTTCATTACATTAGAGAATTAATTTTGAACACTAATGTTTATTCTGTATTGTTATATGTGTGTTTGTTTGTTTAACTCCTAGATTATGCCCCACCACACCATAACTTAATCTGGTATCAGCCGGTAGAGGTCTACCTAAGAGCAAGTAGCTTTATTATTAAATAATTTATATTTACATAAAATGTTGTATATTTTTATTAATTGGTCCTCCAACGATAGTTTTCTTTCTTGAGCGGCCGCCGCCAATTCCGTCATTTCCCGCATTGTACAGCCACAATCGTGAATCAAGTGGTAAGGCGTTTCCTCATCTTCTCCACAAAGTCTACATGTTGAGTCCAGTGATTTCCCATAATAAATTGATGTTGTTTTAGGTTAATATGGCCACTGGCCATTTCAATGATAACGGATGTGTGTTATATGTAATATCTCTAATCCAATCAAGTCTAATAAAAAGTGTATTGAATCAACTGTTTTTACCAAATTAAAACTTTATTCATATAATATTCACAAAAATGCAATAAAACGGCGTGTTATTTAGAATATAATTTATCAAAGTTATAAAGAATTTAGGATGAGGGATTCGTGTAGATCTCAGTTTATAAATAAATACTGAGTTTTAGAGCTAATAAAAATTATTTTTTGCCGGGTACGGTCCAGTATAAAAGAAAAGAAAATATATATATACTTCGCCATTGCATATACAAAAATTATTAAATATAATTTAAGATATTATAAAACTTCTACCACAAATCTGAACTCTAAAAAATTATGTCTCAAGCCAACCCCTGCAAAAAAGCACAATCTGTTATTTAAACCAGCAGTTTAATAAAATCATGTGACTTTTTAGCCATAGTGAAATTGAAGTTACATAGTTTTTATCATTTTATTCTATTATCGTAAAAAAATACAGTATAACATATGAAATACCAAAAAAATACAGATAACATAAAATATGATCAAATCTAATCAGTTACGTAACACATAATTGAACATTCTAATTCAAAATAACATATGTCTTCATGATTTTTATGATTACCAAAATAATCTATGCAGACATCAAACGAACAACTATTAAATATTTGAAAAGCTGGTTTTTTAAATTATGACATAAATAAGGACGAAACATTCCTATTCAAGCACTATCATATTACCACAAGGTTCACATCTTTAAAGTGATCAATATAGAAATAGCAAGTAAATTTCAATTTATGAGAGACTTAATAATGCTTTGTTAGTACAAAACGGTTTACTTTAAGACAAATATACGTATTAGTTTCTGAGTTGAATATTTCTTTTAAATGAAGAAGACAATGTTAAAGTATTTTATAGCCTGTAAAACAGGGAACGTTCTCTCTTTCGAATTGATACAATTTACACAATTTATCACGATTTGCCCAAAGAATAAAACTGATCCCTTAACATTAAGATGAGTTTGCAAATAAATTAAAAATATCGATGCGACATATTCATTGTACATATTATATATATAGGTATTAATATAGGGCATCAATATTTTAGGATTACTCAATTATCGTTATGCATTGATGCTAACATATTTGTTTTCTCTTCATTTGATCATCAATAACACAAAAATTATATTGTTGGATAAAGCACTGATATATGAGTAAACATTGGATATACTTTTTGACAATTTTCATACAAATATTCAAGTTTTTATAATTGAAAATGCATTGTTGAATAACTTATTTATACTTCTAAAGGTCCTTTGAAACTTTGATTCGCAAAGCGAATAGTTTACAAGATAAAAAACGATCCCTTTTAAAATAAAGCCTACTAATTCGCCTTTTTATTGTTCTGTGGCCTTTGCATAACATTTTATACATAACTCTCTACAGACTCGACTCCCGGAGGAAAAAAATGAAGAAATCCCTATAATTGAAAGTGTGTGGGGGTTGGCTTTGGGAAAGTTATTGGGCCTAACTAGCCAAGGCGGTTACTGATAGCCCCAAGACAGAACTCCTCTCTTTGACAAAGGCTTCGGATGGTTTTAGTTTTTGTGGAAGACGTAAGTTATATAGCAATATATAACCACCTTTAAAAAAAATATATATATATATATATTACATGAATTCAATCACCTTAAGTATTAAGTCGATAACTAAAATAACAATATAAACATGTGTTCAAAAGAAAAATAAATAAAGAAAAAACGGTGGTCAAAATATGGGTATCAAATGAGTTTTTGGTATATCAAGATCCAAGAGTAACTGATGGATATGTCTTGATTCACTTAAATGAGTGCTACAGAAAGATAAATTTTAAAGTACTATTTCTTACTTATAACCAAATTGGCACAAATCAATCAAGTCATAAAATCATACAAAAATATTCAGCATCTGTTTTGTAGAGTTTAAATTTTCATACCAGAAGCCCGCCAAATACAAACTGTTTTGTGATTGTCCTTTGCATGTGGCTTAAACATAGTTTTTGCAAACATTATAATGTATAGGTAAAACGAAACATCTTTTGGGATGTAAACAAATTTCTTTCATTCTTAAACATGTAGCTAACAAGCATGCAATCCATGCCCTATGATCAAGTCTCAGCCTAGACACTGATAAAACAAATATATGTATATTTTGTTACATATAACTAATAGCAACAAACTCGATGCATTAATTAAGATTTTTATTTTTAGACCCTACTTCCGGCTTTTAATTATGTACGAAATCTTTTTTTAAAGACTCGTATACTTGGAGGCACGTGTGACAAGTGTGAGTATAATATCAAGTATCATTGGATTGATCTATAAGAGGGGGGGGGGGGGGGGACTTGATTGCATTTATCAGTATAAGTCTATAACATCTATCCATATATTTTTTTAAAATGTTTTTTTGGCGTGTGGATCCCTTTATTAGAAAAAGAGGGTCCACTGGCTTCGATTACCTCCAATGATTGTAGTGTTTTAGATAGAGTAAGGGGGGGGGGGGGGGTATTGTTTGAGATTGCCAATGGCTCAGGTTATTTTTGGAAGAAACAAAAAGGAAATGACCTACTTCATAATGGCTATTATCTATCCGGAGCATACTTGATTGATGGCAATGAGATGAATGGACATCTCTATGTATAATTGATTGCTTTGTATTATGTACTCCTCAGAATTTGTAATTCTCTCCCCCCCCCCTTTCCTAGACTAATATTTATTGACTCCTACTCTTTATACAACACGTTGAATCACCTGTACATACACACCTTGACGTCAGCAATTGGAATATTAAAAATAAATGGAAGAGCTTACATGTAATATCATATATGTGCTCAATATCTTTCAAAAGATTAAATGAATCAAAAGTGCTCAAAATCCACATATTTGAATATAATAATGGGCTAGGAAAAAATTTCTGAAGGTATCAATTGCCATGACTAGTTTTTAACAAAAAAATATTTTGTTTTAAAATCAAATCTGTTAATTTATGTTTATAAAAATATATGAATTATAAAAAGATCTTTTACATCAGAGAAGTTTTTCATTTTTTTGCATCAAGGGTCAAGGAGTTGTCATAAAGAGATTGAACACTCCGTACAAAAAAAAATTTTGCATTTGTAAAACTAGCTAATACTAGCAATTGACACATATGCAAAAGATTGGAAATTGTTTCAAGGAGATAGTAGCGCATTGCTTATAGTATCTGTAGCGGTGTCGTACAAAAGTTTGTCCTTCTACCCATGGGAGAATCATCCATTTAGGAATAAAGTTGTTCAAAAATACACTGAACATAAAATATTGACAGTCAAGAAGTATTTCGTTTAAATCATACTGGGATCAATATTGTCAATGGAAATGATATAATATTGTTTTCAAGATGATATTTGGATAGACCATGACGGAACATGACACTTAACATTTATAGACAGGGATTAAAACCATGATATATATATATATATATATATATATATATATTCGTATAATCGTACTATGGGGCCTTCATCGGATCTTTTTGATATCTGAAAAATATATATTTACATAACCATATGAATGATTTGTTTTACACTTGTAATTGTGTATAATTATGTATAAACCAAGTATTTGTAAATACCTCATGTGGTACACTATCACATCGACTTAGCTGGACAAATACATATTTATTTATTTTTTATTTTAAAAATATGGGTCAGTATTTTTTATTAAACAATAACACTCAAACATCCAAGTTCTTCTAAAAATATATTACATTATTTTCCTCTTTAAATAATCTTACACCCTAGGTTTAGAGGCTTTATTTTTTAATACTTGTAAATATATTTCATTAAACATTTTAGTTGAAAAAAAAAACCTGAAAAGCTTTAGCTATGATTTTTTCTTAAAGATTCTTTCCCATTCACTTTAAAAAAAGTTGTAGAAATTTTAATAAATGAACTTCAAATAACATGTCATGTATCGGACTCTATTACATAATTACGAAGTCGAACATATAACAAAAAGGAGATTTGGGTTTTAATCCACAACTATCCAATACGTCAAAAAAATAGCAAATATTTTCTATAATTAAAAAGCAAACATGACAAAAAATCATATTGGAGTCTTTAATTATGTAAATAGTGCCCTTACCCAACTCCATTCATTCTACATTATAATTCATAGTTTTTGGATAGGACAGAATATTGTAAATTGCTTTAACGTGTTCATCCAAGCAGGGAACATTTTTAATATGGAATGAGTTGAAATGAATTATGGATCCCCGCTGATCTTTACCACTATAAGGGAAGTGAAAAGCAGGGAAAATACAATTAATCTGTAATTAATTTTCACACCAAAAGGCTATAATCATTCGTTATTGTGTAAAATACAAAGGTAAATACCCAAATATAAAGAGGAAAAACCTTCTTTTTATTTATGTATTATTTATTAGTTGTCTTATATTTTAGTGTAGTTATTATTTTATATTTATAATATCTTATAATATTTGATAGCCGAATAAAAAAAATTATAACCGAAAAAAACCAAAAAAAACCTTATAATGCTTCATATTATACTTAAACTAAAATATCCTATAATGTATATTTTTCTCGTCGTTCCTTTTTGTCGCCAAACAGATAAACATATTTTTTTTTAAAAAGTTATCATTTTTTCAGAATGACGATAAAAATTTCATTTCTAAAGAAACGTCGTCTTTTTTTCTGAATGACGAACGACAAACGAACAATGAACAATTCAATCTTTAAACGAACAATGAACGACAACTTATGGTGAACGACAAATGAACGACGAACGACAATTTTTCGCGAACGTCAACAAGTCTGCCAATTACAATAATAATGCTACATGCTTGATGTAGCGTCACTAGCCCTCAAGTATTTTTAAAAATATAGCCCAATACAACGGGGTCCAACCCCAACAACAACTTACAGAGGCTGCAAATCCATTTATATTAAATTAATCAAAATAACTTCACTACAACCTTCGGGTAATATTTTTCTTTGCTCTGTTTTCCCTCCATTCTTTAGCTCTTCCAGTTATATTAAATTGTATTTGTGTGCATAGCGATATAAAGATATAGAGAGCTTATTCCCTTCAATAGCAGAGAAACATCGTTCAGCTGTCGCCATTGCCCAATATAAACAAAGTAATATGCACGTCATCGTAAGCTGATCATAGAGATAGAAAGATTTGTTTATATTGGGCACAAAAACGTATTCCTCTGAAGAATTCAATAAGCCCTCTATGTCTTTATATCTCTATGGTACTACCCCGAAAAGGACAGTCTTTGGATTATACATATTATAATTATTATAAGATTATACATCTTTGGCTGTACATAGAGAACAAACAAAGAGACAGTAAATAGTATATATCATCATCTTATTTTAAGCTTTATGCACTCCAATAAATCAGCATACAATTTAAAAAAAACATATATTTTCAGTGTGTAAGTGTTTTTGACTATCAAAGTTCAAATGGCAGCAAAAACTGACATCCCAAGAGTAAAAGTGTCCATACATATCAATCTAATTAAAGGACTCTAGGTTTAATGATATGATCATGATCATATCATCCCACATGAAACGCAATCGGATCATATAGACAAAAAGTGATTTTTTACAACAGGGACTAGATGTAGAAAAAAAAAAGTTTAGCCACTATCTTATCATTCAGCTGAATCAAAACCCCAAAAATCCCTTAAATTATACCTTAAAATCTAAAAAGTGAAAAAGGGCAATTGAAATATATAATTTCAAGCTATATGATTTGAATTTTCGACATCAACTAATGATAATGCACTGTAAAATAATATGTTCAATTTAAGCAACTGTGAATTATTTTCTCCTTTAGAATACGTTACATAAGCATCTGGTCATTTAGTTCAAAAGAATAGGATCCACGTGTGTATGAACACAATTTAAAGCAAAATGATATCCGTCAAATTAACCTTGGATCTCTTCAATGAGGTTATCGATACTCACATCTCCAGAATTCAACCTGTGCTCTCAATAAAGCCTCCAAAAAGCCATAACTGTGTACCTAAGCTTTTTAGCCTAGCATGTTTCCTCTTTGATGGCCTTGTCGTAAGACCGGGGGAAAACTAAAATTATTGTATAAATATTATACATAGCCGACATATGAATTGTCAAATCATTCATTGCAAATCTAGATATCACGTCGTTTATTTAAGATTAACGATATCAAATAAATAATATTTGAGTTCTTCAACATCCTTGAAATATTTGTACTTTTTTATTATTGATCATATGAGTCCATATTTTATATTAAAATTCACCAAGCATTTATTTCCCAATAATTTCTTCATGAAAGGATAAACCTTTAAAACATTATGATTATGGTTAGAAACAACAAATAAACACAATTTAACTTTTTGATACCTTCAAATTATAATTATATAAGTATATGTAATCATCAAAACAAACACTTGCCAAAAAAAATTAACATGAATTTGTTCAATTTTTGCAAACCAATTTTATGTATAATCAAAAATGCAAAGTAATATAATGATCTATATGATCTGAACAATATTTGAAGTATAGAATCTCCTCTGGGGTATATTTTACGAGTGGTCTGCTTCAAAATGAGGAGGCGATTTGTTCTTTGTGTGACAGCCGCAAAATGCTCATCACGAGATTGCAATCTCGTCCATACTATGCAATCATAAAAAAGGTTAAAGGACAAAATAGGCAGGGATCTGAGCCCAAACGATTATGGTTGTCTAACTAAGGACCCTAAACTGAGACTGGATCGAAAGTCATCGCTAAATTCCAATCTATTCGGCGAGGGCCAGGTTCAAAAACCACCAAATTTCACAAGGATAGCGGAGGTGGCCTTAAAGAATATCATATCTCTAAAAACATTTTAAAGATGCATTTACACTATAATTTTTATAAATCATGTTTTTTAAACCATACTTCAAAATAACTTGTCTTTCTCCTTCTAGTCATAGTATAATATGTAGTTATTTTTTGTGTTGATTATTGTGAATTTATTGTGTGATGAAAATGTATGTCTCCATTGGGATTTAAAAAAAAAATAATATGATCTTCCATATATAGTTTTATAAAATGCAGTTAACTAAGTTTATTAAGAATATAATAATGACTTGATTTGAAAAAGTTTAGCAATAGATTATTATCGATCATAAAGTAATACATAATTGCACAAGTAAATTGATCTCTTTATAGAAATTACTCTTCACATTATCTTTACATTATTATCACTTCTCCCTCCCCTCATTTCTCCCTTTTAAAAACAATTATATATAATGCGTGAGAGCCTTAAAAAGCACAAGAAGTAATAAAGTTGATGAGACCTCATTATCCAAGCACCCCCCACTGATTACACCCTATATTAAGCTATTTGTTTTTATATTTCAAGTCGTTAAAGAAGTGTTGCAAGGACTCATTATGATAAATATAGAATTCTGTTAGATATCTATAAAAAACCCTCATCAAATCGAGTATTAAGTACTTTTAATATATCTCACTGGTTGTGTATAAAATATGAATTATTATGGCATGTTTAATGTATTTTGAAGGGTTTTTATATGAATAACATTTCCATTTATAGTCTCTTCAATTCTTCTTTATAATCCAAATTTATGTTTCGTATAAGAACATTTCTTCTCATCAACATTTATGTTATAATACAATACAAAAAAATTAAGTGAATCTATTAAATAAATTAAGACCCCGTTTTGAGAAATAAAAATCTAATAGAACAGTAAAATGCTATTACATTGGGTCTTTTGTCTGGTTGGATCAGTTTGATTCTGGCATCGTACAATAAAATAGAGTGTAAAAATTAAAATACACTACAAAGTTACAGATAACAGATAATAAAGTCTGAACAGTTAGGTACAAAATCAATCAATATTCTAGTTCTAAATTACAATAAAATGCTTTTGGTTTTTGAAAGATTACTTTTTTGTCTTTGACATTTTTGATTGTGGTACTTTTTATTCAAAATAACTATTTTATAAAAATATTGATTTTTTCAATTAAATATAATGCTTTTGACTTGATATATATATTTAATATGATTGTCTGTTTAATCATACTAACAATGGTTTTATAATAAAATATCCCAATAAGGTTATGTTTGGCTGACCTTATGACTATAAATCCCTGAATCTTTTATGATCTTAATGAATATTTTCTTGAGCCCAATTTGACATAAAATCAAACCCTCAAAAATTAGAGAGAACACAAGATAAAAAAATCGATTGTATTGGGTGAAGAATGTACATATTATTAGTATTAATATTATGTGTATTATACACCGCTAAGAAGAACCTTTTACAAGCAGGGACAATTTGAAATACAATGGAGAATATACAAAAAATAAATCCTTTATTCGTCACAGGAAACGTACAAAAAATCAGGTTGGACGTTATTTATTTAGAAGTATAGCCCACATCAATTATTTTTACACTTATATCATACAACAAACACATTCATACGTATGTACAAGAAAATCAGAGTGACACTACAAAGAAAACAGGAAAAGAAAAAAATCAGATGCTGGATCCCAAAGGTTATTTATTTTCTTCACTGAGGTCCTTCTATGAACAGTAATGATCAGTTTGGAGAAGAACATAAATGACCTGGGGAAATGGTTTTCGGAAAATAATATGTAAAAGCAAAGTTTTTACTCAATAGAGTAAGACTAAAATAAACTAATAACCTATGTTGATATGTAAAAATACAGTAATAAGCAAGAGATCTTAAATTGAGCATAAAAACCATTATTACATAAATTTTTCTTATTAGGTCAAGAAAAACATAACCTTTGTTGCACCTAAAACACTAAACTGTTGTTTAATACTTCAAAATTATTTTAATAATAAAGGTGTGCCTTATTGAGGATGACAGAAAATATTTCACTCCCTTTGTAGCCAGAGTCCCCAAATCGTCATGTAGACTAGAAGTTATCAGATTCAACGCAGTGTATCGTGTCGCTGCCGCTATGATAATTGTCCTACGTTTCGCCAGTAGTATTGGAGCATATGATGTTAATCTTTCCACAATTTTGTGCATTAGATTTGAGAAGAGAACTAGTTAAGGCCTTCATTCGCGGTGAGCATTCATTCGAGGCCAAACACTATGCTCGATTTTGTTTATTTGGATTAAATTATATATATATATATATATTAGGGGTGCACCGAAAATTCGGCCGAAAACGCAAAAAAAGACACATTCGGCTTTCGGCCGAAAGCCAATTGAGTGGCCGGATCGGAGGCCGAAAAAAGACGGGGAGATGAAACGGGTAGAAAGGGTGATGTTTTTATGCGTTTTGTTAAAAATGAAAAGTATGAAATGAATGGGGAAAAAAAAAACAGAATGTATGAAGGGTATAAATGAAACTCGTATCAGTTATCCAACATTTTTGAAGCTTTCAAATAAACATTTTTTCTTTGAAAAACTTGTCTAAACATTTATTGTAATCAGTAGACTTAAGCGATATTTAAAAATAGTGTTTTGATGAGAAATCAAGAAAGAATGTTATAATGTTGCAAGGGCTAGTAGGTTACTGCTGTCTCAGTATGGGAGAAGGACACCTGCTGGTCGCTTTTTGTAATGACAGCGTGTCATCAGATCTGCACCTACAATGTTTCTGATCGGTTGTTTATTGTTTTAAATGCCTAGTGTTTCCGTGACTTTAAATTGAACTGTTATTTTCGGTTTCGGCATTCGGCCAAAGCAATTAATTATTTTTCGGTTTCGGCCACAAATTTCCATTTTGGTGCATCTCTAATATATATATATATATATATATGAGAATATACTACAGCATGAAAACAACTATATTATTGACCCCATACTTTGATAGTTTACTTTGGGACCTTTTTTCTAGATCGTAATTGTTGGAAGGAAAAGAAGCGCGAACACAAAAAAAAACAGTTGGCCTAATAAATTACGGCAATACTTTAATGGTGGTTGCTGAGGTGTGAAAACAACACTCAGTGATAATATAATCCTGATAAATACAAAAAAGTCTATCCTCATGGCCTCAATAATATTAAGAATATTTGAACCTACTGTTTCAATATTACCTTTAATCATAATTTACTAAGCAAAATGACGCCTCACGCTTCGAAAGAGATTAAAATTTATTTTGTTTGATTGCCCATGACGATAAAAAGAATCTCACTCTGAAGATAAGACGTATAAGATAGAGTTGCCAAAAAATAATATTTATTTATAGTTGAGTTTTCCTATAACTTATAAAACTCTCTTTTTGATAGTCCTTTTGGTAATTTTAGAATGTGGGAAACCAGTAGATGTAAATGAAAATCAAGTCCTCAATCCTTCAATGTATTGCCAAAGGCTATCTAAATTGAGCAGTTAGCTCCATTAACTTTTTATGAGGCTGTGATCTATGATTTTAAGGTTCTATAATTGTGAACGGCAAAGTATATATCCAAATGCTGGATAGCTTTGTTGATTAAAAGCAATCGTGAACTCAAAAAAAAGGAAAATGTTCTAACTTGACAAAACGGAAGGTTATTTTACAAAATCATATACCTATTTCCCCCAGCCATAGACGGAATTGAATTACTTATAAATCAATTACATTTATCTATTATATTTGAAAAACTTTGTTTGTTTGAGGATAAGATCCTAAATAATTTAAACTATAATGTTTAATAATGTATTTTTTACGCATAAGCCTCTAATTACATACCTAATACTTGGGTTATTGTATATATTCCATGAACTGTGAAATAACAAAAAAATACGAATTAAGTCTAAATCTTTGACCCTATGCCGAATGGAATAACCGATATTATACCGCCCCCATAGCACTCCCCCCTTCGGCCATGGGTTACTTTACAATTTATGATGTACACATTTATTGACGCATTGACAATCACGAGAACAAATTGTATAAATTCTTAAGAGTTGTTAAATTTTTGACAGAATGTCTTAAAAGCTTTGTCAGATGTAAGACTTTTCTTCATTTAAATATTTAAGGGCAAAAAATGTAGTGTTCCCAGATATAAATGGATTACATGGAGATTTGCATAACAAATAGCTTTTATAATATCAATATTTAAAAGAAAATAAATCAATTGTGGTGAAACAATGAATTTATTCAAAGATTGTCTAATTAAACTTCATATGACAATTGATATTAATTATATATTTATCAAAAATTCAACAAGTTCAGTAAAAAAAAACTTTTATACTCTCGCCTTCTTGTCATTCCAAATTAATAAGGATGAAATCAGCAGAATTCCCAATAAATAACTAAAGGTTTAAAGGTATAAATTTAGCTATTTATATATATATATAAATAATTAAATATCTCATGGTTAATACCGTTCGTTTCAAGTCACAACTGAGCAATCATGAAATATCTTGTTAAAGCTTAATGAGCTAATTGTTTCCAATTTGGAGCAAATTAAATATTGACACGCAATCTTAAAAGTAGGCATTCTTGAATCCTAAATATTTTTTGTGCTTTACTTTATTCTTATAATATCCACAATATTTATATCAACTTATTAATTTTCATTTTTGAAAATGAAGTGTGTTGTGTAACCTCACTTAATATATATGTATATAAGTGTGTGAACATTATCCATAAAGGTGTTTGCTCCGACCTATAAAATAATTAGATATTCAGCAGAGAGGAAATTATTTGAACGACATTTAGTGTTGTATCATGTGACCTAAATTGCTGCCCACATGGTGAAACACTCATGTTATTGCAATCTAAAATGGATACCCTAATATAAATATCCCGATATATATCACAGTACGACATCTTTCATAAAAAGTAAAATATTATTAACCATACATTGATGTTACAATGTGTTCATTATCATTTTCCCCTTTTCTATTCTTTAAGGCATGGGACTTTTACTTATAGAAATATATACATATAATACGATTTATTACTTTAAAACTACAGTCAAAATATTACAAAATCACGGATGAAATTTTAAATAAATCTTGAAAACTACATACATATTTTAAAAGCGTTCCAACAATGTCTTAGGGTTAAAGTAAAGATGTATGTAAATATTATTTAATTATGAAACAAGAATTGAAATAACTCAAAGTAAAATGAAGTTGAACGTCGTTTGTAAGTATTGTTTTCGTATTTCGTGAATCTTCGGAAGCCTTTATGTAGTCCTATTTTTTATCAAATATAGTTAATGTATATTTTTCTATAACAAGTTTTTTAAAAGTAGCGTCGTGTTGGTATAGGGGATAACAGGCGAATTGTCTTAAATGAACATGTTTTACGGCAAATCAAAGTCAAATACTGGGGGGAGGAGTGTATGGACTTCAAATTAGACTTGTAAAGACTGAAAACAATTTGATAAAAAGACAAAAGCTATTTTAAAAGTATATTATATATAAGAAAAAAAGAAGAGAGAGAGAAGTGAGGCAAAATACCTTCTCCCTCTTTCTCTTTCTATCCAGGTAACACTAACAGCAGTTACCAAATGGTAATCGTATATTCTCATATCAAAGATCAATTTTTGGGGGAGAGTACGTGCAAAAATGTATTTGCTTATATCTCTTAAAGTATAGCGATTTTTAGAACACCAAACATATTAATGAAGCTTGGTTAACCAGCTTTAATATTTTGGTATACTAAATCATGTCAATTTAATAAGTAGAGAGTTATATGTACATTAAAAAAAGCCTATCTCGCGTACAAAATGACGTATATAACGGATTATAAATGCGTCAGAGACAAAAAAATTTTGAGAGGATACCTTGACGCAAATCTAAGAAAAACACATTTTATTTTTTTTATAATCGATTTCTTATAGGTCAATACAGGCTCTGAATCTAGATGTAAACTCAGATTGTACTGAATTCTGAATTGATAGAATGCAACCAAGGTCATTTTTGGATTATCATCCAAAGGTTTACTAAGCTTAAAAGTACTATTTTACTCTGAAGCGAACAAGTCATCTTCTACAGGCGAGTGAAGTTAATTGATACAAAAAAGCTATGAAATATGCTAACAATACACACTCCATTTTTTTCTTTGTTTTTACTGACAAACTTTGTTTTTATTAAAAAACATCAAACATACGTCTGGTAGTAAATTAGATTTCCTTTAAATTAATAATTATTATTGAAGTCTGTAAACGTCCACCATTTTGAAGAAATTTGCGGAAAACTATTTTTTACTAAATTTTTAAAACTTTGACCTCGTTGCGCGACCTCGTAATGTTGACCGATTTTGTTCAAACTTTGTATGTCGTCTTCTTTTATCACCAAGAAACAGAAAATCCACAATGTTGCTAACATTTCAAACATTTGAAAAATAAGAAACAACCCAATATATATATATATTATATCAGGAAACG
>CP045890.1:23108533-23144374 GCA_013387185.1 Caligus rogercresseyi
TTTTTTAACCCTTTCGCTCCCTGGCCACTAAATTTAGTATACAAAATTTAAACTGCTGTGAAAACTGTTCTAGTTGATCAATCAAGATGAAATATTTTCTAAGTAATAGCCCAATGTTTCATCTTTTTGCAATATTAGTGAGCTTTTATGATGTCATCAGTTTTTTTGCCTCTTATACATGCTGAAAGTAAAATAAGTAGTGACACTTCAGCAGTAGGTCAATGCCCTTAGTTAGGATCCTAATTGTTGGGCAAACTTTATCATTTTCGAGTTAAAATATTTTTTTTCCAACTCTCTATCATCTCAACAGGTTAATCAACCAATTTAATTAAATATTTTCAACCTTTCAGGATACTTTAGGGGACAAATTCCTTGTATACTTTTTTTAGTTCTTTGGACTGAAAGGGGGGAAAAATCTGGAAGATAAACTTGTTTAGATATATTCTTTGAATACTTTCATTGGTTTTTTTGACTCTTAGTGTTTGGATAAGATTTTTGGATAGTTCATTTTTGTTTTCTGGACCCTGAAACAATTATTTAGGACAACTTGCATGGATTCTAGAATTTTTGGATCTTCAAAGAAGATGCAAAGCCAACCGCCGAAGCCATCAAAAACATTTATGGTCAAGATGTCAAGGAAGATTTTGATAAGAAAGGGCTGACATCTGAGGAGATTAAGAATATTTGGAGTATTCTGACCTTGATGATTCAACATCTGACGATGAAGAACAATGCCCGTCATGGCTTGGGACAGAGGAAGAGGTCGCCTGTGAAAGTGAAGAAGTTGGAGAGGATGATGAAGCGGAAGTTACCTTTGAGGGAGATGAAACACGAGGTGAGCAAAAAGGGGGGAAAATCGGTGGTAATATAGCTGCTTCTGGGAAGCCCAAGAAAAGGCCAACCATCTGGTACCAAGAAAGTACATCCCCCCAGACGATCTAGAGTTCAAATATGAAAATCAGCCAATTTCAAGGATGCATTGGATTTGAGTCCATTACAATACTTCTTGAGATATTTCCCTGAGGAAGTGTTTCAACAATTTGCCCTAAAAACAAACCTCTACAGCGCACGAAACAATGGTGGAGTAGACAAGGTTTGCACCAATGCCAATGAGATAAAAAGGCTGATCTGCATCCATCTTTTACTTGGGGTGGTAAAATTCCCTCGAGTCGAAATGCTGTGGCAACGTTCGACACACCTTGCTCTCATGGATAACATAAATATATCAAAGAATAGATTTTTTTTGCTCCGTAATAACCTTCACATTACAAGCGAAGAGGACAAACAGGATGAAACATTTTGGCGTGTTAGGCGCTTTTGGACTCCTCATGCAAAAGATTGAGCAACTAATCGTTAAGGAGGATCTTTAATTGATAGTACAATATATATTTACATAATATAATTTAAGAACATAAATTATTTTCCAAACCAAGCCCAGTTATCATGCTAGAGAAGATTTAGATAGATATATTTCTTGTCTCATCATAGCATTACCTGGCTTAGAGGCATTCATTGCATTTGCAAAGTACATTGACTCATTAATCGACTTAGTTGTCGTGGAGCCATTTATATCAAGAGGGATTTTGAATGCAGGTGGTGCCTCTCAAAGGTTTAAAGGTAAAAATAGCTTGTAAGAGAGGACTCATACCATGTCTTAACGACTTTAATAGGAGTAATGTGACTACAACTATAGATAGGTAAAATGATTTAGACAATCCCTTATATATGCATTTAAATATTATCCTATGTGAGTCATGAAAATACTTTTAAATCGTACCGAAAATTGCAAAATGCATAGCAAGAAGGAAATGCCAATCAAATATTGGAAACTTATGTATCTATTCGGTATAAAAAAATTATAAAGTATAAATTTTAATAATTTGTTATGATATTTTAATAATATAGTTAACATTGCAGCAATTAAAAAATTATTTTTAGATGACACATCCAAGTATTTGTATCATCTAAAGAAGAAGAAATTTTTTGTGTTTTTGTTAAGTATGCTGAGGATACTAAAGTAAATCATTAAATACAACAACAATGCTGAGGTGTTGCAAGAACATCAACCATTGTGGCTTTGACGTTGTCCCGGCACATTTATCTTTGAGTAGAAAGTGGCAAGGGTGAGAATATCTGTCATTTAATTAACATGGGGGTATCGAACGCCTGGTTAGATTGGTCCTGATCATATTGTGGTATTTACCAGAAAGCAAATCAAAACATGGACCACTCACATTTAGACAAATATAATAACAAATCCCTCACAACCAGTCCCAATTGGTGTCACCCTCCGCTGTTGTCCCTGAGATCATTTTAGTTTGAAATGAAAAAAGTTTAGAAAGGATCAAGTAAACTTTAGGCTGTTTAAAATAATAATTGTAATAGACCAATTTAATCACAGGCGCGTGTTTGACCTCAATTTTATTCAACCTCATTCAAAAAAAGATCTGGTTTGATTGAGTAGTTATTATGCAATATGCTTATTCCATCTTCATAGATGCAAATAATCGAACCAAATAGGCAAAAATAAAAAAAAATTGAAAAATTTTATTGTTCATATGCTTTAAAATAAAAATATGTTTTTAACGAATAAAAATCAATACACTTTTAGTAAAGAATCACAAAATTTAGTGATAAACACAAAATATCATAATTGTCAGAGGCAATAACAATTTTCTATTGTCAGAAAAAGTCAATTATGAACAAAAAGCAGCATGTTGTTTGCATGTTAGGATCGACCCCTTTCTTTGTACCCCTTTTATTTAATTCATTGATGTCTTAATGTTCCTTGTAAGAAGAATCAAATCATAATGAAATTCCAACAAAATGATTCAAATGGGATATTTTTATTGTTCAGTGAAATATTATGAATCCATTATTATAACAGATACGCAACTGGGCTGTACTTGGATAAGCAAGGATGAATGATACTGGCATTACTATGGCAATTGAATAGATTTATGACTATTCGAAGGATTTTTTAAATACTATTTTTTTCATGCTCTTAATTTATTTAATAAATTTTTATAAGGAACGAAATACAAATAGGCTATATGTTTTCTATATGGGCCTATAAAATAATGTGTGTACAACAGACTGAATTAAAAATTTACATAATAAAGTTTCATAAGGAAAGAAATATAAAAAAGTTAATATGTTTCTACATCGACCTAAAAAATAGATGTTTGTAAACAGACTGAATAAAAATGTAAAGATTTATGTCCATATATGCAACTGACGAAACAAAGCATAGACACAACGAATTATTATTATCTCTTGAGCAGTTAAAGTCTATGTATATCAAGTCTTAAGGAAATAGGAAAAGGGAGAAAAGTTTTTACCAGTGACGTCATTTTCAGGAAGCATACCATAAGATGACATCACGGGATTTCCTTTTATCTATTCACAAGACTACTTCATTTCAACAATTGGAATAGTCCTTTTTAATTCTCTGTATATATTCAATCAGCTCTTTAAGTGAACTGAGTTTTTTCTTTACTGTTGAGTTTCCAGTTGTTATATAGATCGGTGGTTTTATAGCATATATTTTTTCATATGTGATTAACTGTTCCTCCTAGATTCAAGAACTGAAGTACATAATAGATGTACTACATTTATTTCCTTCACTTATTCTTGTTTTCCTGCTTTATCCCCATGTTTTGTTGTCGTAAACATTAAAAACACATTTAAAGTAGTGTGTTGTTTTGACATAAGGAAGAAATTGATTTAGTATCTTGTAGGTTGGAACACATAAATACAATAAATAAAACGGCAAATTATATTCTCCCTTTTTTCTCTATCTCTCTTTTAGGTAATTAGAAGGAAAATAAAGACGGGTATAAAAAATAACTACTCCTCTCTGGGGTTGGTAAATGATGTAATGAAACAAACACTTTTAAAAAGTACATAAATTTCTTTTGTGTGTGTGTGTCTTCCTTAGAGTCCATTTTGTTAAGCTTAATGGGTAAAAAGGGATATACTTCTTAAAACTACTACTACCCCTTCTACATTTGTGTAGGTCAAAACACATTTTCTTCTTTTACAACAAAGGAATTACGGTTATGTGCCACTTATGAGCAAGAAGAAGATGAAAAAATAAGTAAGTTTTTCTGTGTGTTTCTTTCACAAAAAAAAGAGAGAACTAATCTGCAAAAAAATAAGGGGAAGACTTATTAACTCTAATTTTATTTCGGGTGAACATTAACTAAGATTAGAAGACAGCTGCCCCTAGATATATATATTCTTTTGTAAGTTTGAAAGTTAGGCATTAAATGGCTTTGAGGGCTTGATATGGACTTTGTTTATTAATATGCTTTTATAAGTGAAAATGAGGTTTTTTAATAAGTTACTCAAAGCCAGGACTATGATAAAATATCTGTTGGTCAAATTAACCTAAAATATTCCATTGCTACTTTATTAACAAACATTTATGTGATTCCATAGGTTTGTGATATTGAAAAAATTACAAAGTCTTTATAAGCATATCCTTTTATTTTTATAAAACTTCAGCTGTACATCCCGATTTTAAATTTGAATTGTGTTTTAAACGGTCATTAACCGACTATTTTGTGGACTTTTGTCTAGTTTGATCAAACAGATTACAATGTTAATTTGGATATGAAGAAACATTACAGTGTTATTACATCGAACCTAGGAGGCTCTTTTCAATAAAACTGGTCAAATTGATCATCTTTTCTCGGGAGTCGTCGAACTTGCACTAATCAGGTTTATGAGCTGAACAAACTTCCACTAATATTTTCCCTATATGGTTCGATGGAATTATAATATCAGTGTGGATTTGGACTAAGCATTTTGGCGTTAAAATGCGTGCATCAAAAACAAAAATCCTTCCTTTCTCGGGAGTCGAACATGTGCCCTAAACGTTAAGAAAATCACTTATTGGGCTTCAAACTAAAAAAAAAACCTTCTGAAAGAGTATCTGTAAAAGAAACTGAGCAATAAATATTAAAGGATTGTTAAGCTCTGAGCACTTCTGGTAGATGTATGTTTTGTATATACACATATAGAATTTTTTTGTTGTCTCATATGGTCAAATTGAATTGATAATGGAAAATAAGTTACAGGATCCTATATCATCCATAATACATTAGTCTTTTTGGTTCAAAATTGATGTAATGCAAAGAATTTACATAGAAATGTTTGTATAAGAAACGAAAAGTTTAGTGAGCGACTTAATTTTTTATTGGTATATATTTTCCCCGAAATAAACATCCACTCAACCATATTTCTCGACAGGCAAAAATCCTCCACACCTTTTTTGTCCAAATCTAACGCGTCATTATCACGTGTAATCACATACAATGTTTTTCCACATGAAATAAATATAGGGATAACGAATTATCCAGGAATAACAAAAAAGTTCAAAACATTCATAGAAAATACGGTCCAAACTGGGTAATGTTAAAAATCGCAAAGAACCTTTTTGATGGAAAAAATAAACCTGGCCATAATGAATTTACACCACCACAAAAATATATCCTTAGCTTTAAACTTATTCATTTGAAATTTCGTCAATAAATTGTTTAGGGAGTCAGGGAAACGAACGAACCGAAATCTTATTTTATTAGTGATGCTTGTTCACATGAAAAAATCAAACTTCCGATTTAAAAAAAGTCCAAGTATTTATATTAACAGCTGGATTAACGGTAAGAGGCCATCATCAACATGCAACTTTGGTTATATTGAATGGGGATTTGTGATGGAACATAACTATTAGTGCCACTTTTGATGTACTTTATCCAAATAAAAAAAACCTTGATGAAATTTTGTCAAATACTATAATATCTGCTGCTGCACGTTACACCGTAATATCTCTTTAAAATATGTATGGTAGTAATTCTGCATGGAACTATGGAGCCAACTTTGAGATATGTCTATCTTCCTCTCTGTTACAACTTGTAAAGGGCATAATCTTCGCCAAATCTTAATAATTCCAAGAATGATTGATTCTGTACATTCAGTATTATTTTAAGTTATGTCCATTTTATGGTTTGAGGTCTCAAATAATAATAAACTAAAACATAATTATTGGTGTTTTGTTTTTGACACCTTACTTTTTTCACTTAAAAAAGTTTTTTGGTTCTTTATATTGTATGTAATTTTAAAACAACTTCTTTCGTCAACTTCTCCGCACTACGTCAAGGCCATCCCAATAATTAATAAAAATTTAAGAAATTTTAAAACGAAACATAGAAAACTATGTATTTTGTCTTCTTTTACTACATTTCACGAATTTAATCTCAGTAGAATTTTAAGGTCTTACGGGGTATAATATTAATTCTAAACTATAATGTTTATTTATGTTTTTACCAAACATAAATCTCCCCCTTGCTTATATCTAATTTTATTTTATATTATTGTATTATAAATAGAATAAATACCTTTGCCATGGCAAAAAGAAGAGACAACTATAACGTTAAAGAGATGTGTATAACACAATTTAGGTGTGACATTTGTAGAGAATTAAAGTTTTGATATTATGTTGGTTCTCTTATGAAAGTTGCTAGCTTGGATATATGTATAGATTAAAATACACAAAGAATTAGAAAACAAAATCTCCTCATATTTTTGTACATAATCTAATACTCCAAAACACTTAGATCTGTCATTGCTTTGAAATATTGTATTGACCATATTTTTTATGAGACTAATGGTTTGATGTGGGATAACTTATGGTGCCATCTAATAGACATTGCATAGATGCATTTATTTCCATTAGATTTAGTGAAAAGTGCATTGGGATGAAAAAATGTAAATATTTTTGTTTTATGTCGACATTTATAATATGAGATTGGCCTTTTTGTGTAGTAAAGGTCTAAGGAACAACCCCTGCAGAAAATAGTAGTTGAAACGGTGGATGCATCACACTTATGATACTAACATATTAAGAATCTAATATATTAAACCGTTTTCATAACCTCTGATCTCGATGATTTCTTTCCTGAGTCAATCTTAGGAAAAAATAAGATTATAAAATATTCTTAAAAATTATCATAGGTAATAGGGTCAAGATAGAAGATAAAAAAGATTGATGTGCAAGTATTTGTGTGAAATATAATAGAAGATTACTCACACAATACTTTTCATGTTAAAAAAGCAATTGGTGGCATTTTAAATTATTAACTCATGAGAGCCGAAAGTTAAAAAATGATACCACAACATTGAAACTTCTCACAAAATTTCAATATGTTGAAAGACTTCGGAAGTGAAAAATTATTTTATACAATAATTACTTATTGAGAAATTAGCTCGTAGAAAAATCTACGCTTCGGCACTTACCCAAACTATGATTTATTGTGCTGTGGTGCCGAAACGTAGATTTTCGACGTATCTTTTTAAAACAAAAATATACCGTTTTATTTTTCAATTTGAGGTTTAAGTACATAATATAATTAAAAGATATGTACTTTAAGACTAATTTAGAAAAATAAAATTACTTATGACATGAGAACACTTTCAATCACAAATAGTACTTACCCGTCATAAAATAATGAGGTACTTGCAACCATCGCAAATCAATTGCTTATTTTAAACTGGAACAAAGAACCAATGCGGATGAACTTTTTTTCGCTGTTTCTTTATACTTAAACAGACATAAACACGCATTTTGCATATAATTTACCCATTAAGATCTGGAGAGCTGTTTTACTGCAGCGTAGAAAAAATCTACGATTCGGCTCTTATGGGTTAAGTTGATATTTAGGTATATTCAACTGTTGTTTTCGTGTGAAGTATTTTTTATTTTCTATGTTCTCCATCCCACAACTTTTTTATTTGATATTTTTTCCTCGACCGCTTCTTCTGCGTACTTTTAGAGTCAACAGACTACAAATATTGCCGAATTATACCGGAGTTTATCATATTTCATATATAATGTATAATATATATTTGTGCACCACTTATAAGATACAAAAACATTCTGCTCGAGGAAAAACATTCCATGACGAATTCATTTATTTTACGAAGAAAAGGGCAACACATACCTAAAAAGAAAGAAAGTAAAAGTTATAAATGAGAATCCTGCCACGATAAACCACGTAGAAGGGAAAAACTTTATCTGACATATTAGACTGCTGAACGAACATAAATTTCCAAGAGCACAATGAATAGTTCGTAATAACAGCACCCTCACCCCATTCCATAATTTGATTTTTATAATATTATAAAGTATCCTTATAATTTTTTATGGATTTTTATCATTTTTCACAAATTTTATTAAAAATAAAATCAAAATACACTTTTTACAGATTTCAAAAAAATCACTTGGTCAATTAGAAATCCATAACTAATATTATAGACAGACATAAACAATATTTAAACACTCAAGTCAAGATTACAATAGCAAATTAAAGGCATCTGTGTTATAATAGGAATTTATAGGAATTCAAATTCATACACTATTTTTACAAATGACATTTTTCATCGTAGTACATTTTCAAATTTGCAAAAAATTATTTCTTAGTCCTCTTTACAAATCACCCAATAATTGCCACAAATTGTAAAAAATTGCGATTTACTTGTAATTTTATATTTATTTTTTATAGGTAAATAGTTTCAGGGAAGAAATATTTTAAAGAAATTAATAAATTAAACAAAATATTTTGTTTATTTCTCTGAGGATAGGATCCAGGAATACGAATTGTAGCCGCCGAGTCTTTGATCTAAAGCAGAATTATAAGTGCAGAATCATGTGGTTTATAAAATCTATCTCAGGAAGCCTAACAGGTAATTTATTCAAATTGCCTTTAAAAAGAAGAAAAACCTCATTAAATGACATTTTTACCTTAAAATTCAGTGGATTTTCCTAAAATGACCCCATTAACTTAATGAGTAAAATAAATACCTTTGATTTCAATCATTATAAAGGCTGTATAAAAAAGTTACTCTGGTCGTCTTGGAAATAAGGACTAAATACGATCCTTAGTTGCGTCATTGATTTTTTTGCAATCTTTACTTTTATCTACTGCATATAGATATCTAGACTTAAGCGGTTCTAGGAATAATTCCTTAATTCTTTTCTTTGTTTCCTCAGTTACTTACTTAATCATTCCTCCTCTTCTCTCCTCAATTTCTGTCTATTGAGCATTTTGTTTATTATTTAGGTCGGTGCGCAAGCATTACTAACTAAGGCATCACTTCCATAACAGTTTGTATACAAGGCAGATGTTTCTTCCTTCTACTATATCCAGCAATTTGTCAAGAAAGAAAAAAGAGGTGACCCACACTCATCAATTTTATTTGTTCCTTGATACAGTCAGTGATTAATGTATTCCTTTGGTCACTCTCTTTTCTCTTTGGTATGGGCTATTAAACGTGCCAAACATATTAACCAAATTAGCCATTCCTTTGGCCCTATTTTGAAAAGGGAAAATATTATACAATGCTGTCCTTTCTCAATTAGACTATCAAATTATTATATCGTCATTAAAAGCAAGAAAAACTTTATCGAATAATATGAGATCAAATAAAGTTTGTTCTGCATTTTTAAAGAGCAAATAATTACTCTTTTTATTTACTTTCCTATATATTTTATAGATCAAATAAAGAAGTTTTTCTGTACCTTTTTGAAGGTTTTATTTCACGAGTACATTTTTTTTAAAACTCACGGATTGAATAAAAAGAAAACTTTTTCCAACTTGTATTATGAGCTCAATAAAAGTGAGAGGGCTCTAATTAATTACTCAGATAACTGAGTAATCAAAAACTGCATCGTTATAACGTAATTTAGTAAATAAGTAATAATGTGTTTGTATACAATATATTTGCATTCCGAGAGAAAAAAGTTGTTACACAACAAAAAGGGTTTTATACATGACGTATGATGAAAGTTTAATTCAAAAATAGGAGAGGAAATTGAAAGTTTTAATTATGTTTTAATTATGTTTTCCCATGAGGATTTAAACAATTCTTCATTCTCTTACATGAAGGTTCTTGGTCAAACAAGAGAGTTTAGACTTTATATAAATTAAAATCTTGAGATAACTAGTACAAATGCCTCGAGATGAGAAGGTATAGTAAGTTTTGCTATCTTTATATGATTATCTTCATATTTTGGTATGCAAGTGGTCAACGGATCAGATGGTGAGAGAGATTAGTTGTATGTTATGGTCTTTTGTTGTGCTTAAAGATGTTGTTAATGTGTTTTTTCGGTTAAAACATTTTATTCGTTAATCTGTCAAAAGTTTATAAATAGGAAACAGAGTAAAACTTTTAGTTAGTATTTGCGAAGATACATAAATGAACATTTTAGTTCACAGTTACTTCCCTGAAGAATAACCTTATATAAAAGGATCATTTATTACATTTGTTTACAAACTCGCAATGCTATTTTAAAATTAATTTTTGTAATTTAATTATAGTGTTTCGAACTTTCTGGCACATACTTAAAAATTTTTGATGTTTAAATGTAAAATAATGTAGTATATGTTGCCTAATCCAGCCTTTCTCAACCTTGGGGTCCCGACCCTAATTGGAATTGCAAGATGATTTCTGAGAATATATATGCGCAAAATAATGTGGTATTCGACCGGACGTAATAAGACAACAAGTGATTCCTCTGAAACAGGCATTTTATTAAGCAACTCAAAATAAAATACTGTCAGCCATTACTAAACCAAAACAATAACAACAAATATCTACCCTCTTGATGCTGTCTTCCATAAATGTATAAAAATAGCTAATATAAAAAGTTGCTGAAGTGTGATGATGAGTGCTTGTCTGGTTTATATTTCCGACATACGTTTTATCGATCAGGTGCTGTTTCAGCACCGCGGACAGTGTGTTTAAATTTGTTTTTAGGGAGGGAGGCAGGTTCTATGAACATTAATTTGGACGTCGCGTCTTCATAAGGTTAAGAACCACACCGGTCTAATCGAAATAAGACGATTTAAAAAATACTTTAGACTTATTAATATGTTACTTAAAATCTTTTCCAATATTTTTAATAATTATTCATTAAAATGTTCATTCTATAGATTGAGAAAATTAGGGTCAGTAAATAACTAAATAATAATGCCTTAAAATGTTATATACCTTTCCATATATATATGCAGAATGGTAACTTGCCATTATTTATGGATACAAATATGCTAAGATAAATAAGTTTAGTAATTTGTTAAGTATCTTTCCATTAATATTTTTCGAAAAGCTGGACTTGTTTTGGCCACTGAAGGAACACTACCAGAAAAAAAGTACCGTGAACCTTTTTTGTGATGTCTATTACATGTTTTCATTAATGTCATGATTCTATAACACATAGCAGAGTCAATAACCTCGAATAAACCAAGACCACGGTTGTAGATGGTATTAAATTATACCATAAGTCCCCTTTAAGAAAGTCAAAGACACTTTCATGTGTATGTTGTAAGTACAAAAGCCAGAAAAATCTGAGGGATTTAGGATATAAATTACTCAATCTAATCCATTTACTCGATCTCTTAAATTTTATTTCATTCAATCTCGGACAGTCAATCTCGGGTAAGCCCTGATATTATTCACTAGCACTATCCTGAAAGTTTCATAGGACATACCAAGGGACTCACTTCGCTTCAGCAAAGAGTTGATCGAATTCTGTTGGAGAGACACTCTCACACCTTATACAGATTATACGAAGAGAATCCCAGAACTATAACGGTAGGAGAAGAGAGCCATTATCAGCTGAGTTTGTAAGAATATCCAAAAACAACTTTGTATTGCGCCTCAAGATTTATGAAATACGAAACTTAGTACATTAACTCCTTAAAAATATTTATCCTCAATAGAACGTTGATCATGGGCATGTTGGGCAAAAAAACATTGTTATTGTTAAATATCCTTGTACAGAACCTAAGGCTCTCTAAGGGAAAGAGTCAATGTTAAATATAACATGTTATTTTTTTTACAAAAGGAAACAGAAGGAATCGATCTCACTTTTATATGGATATTGGAGAAATAGATGATGGCTTAACAAGTTAACATAGATGATTTTATCATCAATGATGAAGCTCCCTTCATTTTTTTAATTCACCTGATTCATCATTTTAAGTATTTATTCAAAAATTGGCATTCGTAATTGAGCATCAATTATGCATCCTAGAAATGCTTTGTACAGCTTTATATACATATACAGATATGACAAGAACGTAAATCTTATTTCTAAGGGATGCTGTCTTATTATAACATATTATCACCTATAATAGATCCTTTAATTAATGACCTACCAAGTTATATCATTGAGACTCATTAGTAGTAGTCAAATTTTAAGCCAATCAGTTAACAGCATGCTCGACCATCAATGTTGAGTGCTCAAGTTCGCCTCCCGCGAGGGGGAGGTCGAAATTGATCAACCTTATTTAGTTCATTTGATTAATGTCATCGCTATAATCCTTATTAAAATCCACAAGGATTCAATTCCATTGAATCAAATATATTTAGAAGAATATTTAGTATTTTTATTATCTTATTGTCCACTCTTGCGTAAGCGTTTTTGTTTAGTAGAGACTACTACTACCAATATATGATATTCGAAAGCATGTTTTCATTTATGAAACAACCTATTATACTTTAAAAAAAGCCCTGCGGCAGACTGAAGCTACTCAACTCCATCCAAGAAGTAGGAATTTTTCCACCATTAAATTAAAGTGAAGAAAAAACATATAATTTTCACGGGTTTATTTTAAACATTTAAGCATACAGTAAACTTAAGAGACAACAAAAAGATTGGAGGGAGAAGGGGGGGGGGGGACACTCATTTAGGCTTACCCCCCCCCCCCTCCCTTCATGTTTCTTTGTTGTCAGGAAAATTACTTATAGAACACATCAACATAGTTTTGTACCATAAATATGCAAAGATTATCTCATTAATCTTTTGTGCCTGAGAGGAGAGAGAGATGGAATCAGGGAGGAATCCCAAGAGATGTAGAAATAGCGAGGAAAAATATACGTAATTAATTATTTGAATACATATATTTGTGTTTTTATATCACCTCAAAAAATATATGAAATATAAATCCATTAAACTGGAGAAAAATGAGAGGATAAAAGCTTTTGTAAAATCCTTGTTTTTCATTTTTTTTATCACATATGCTTCCACTCAAACAAAGAGAAAAGAAAATTAACAAAAAGGACATGTTCTTACATATAATTTTTAAAAAGAAAAAAGGAAGAACTCTGTAAGATTTACTCTATTACTTAAAGCAAATGTTACTCCAATGATTTCAATGAATAATTATAAGTATCTTTTGTGGTTCTAGAGATATTCACACTTCAAAAAAAAAAAGATACAAACAAAGTTGAAAGAACAGGAGATGAAGAAAAAAAAGGTCTGCGAGTGTCAAGAAATATTAAATGGCTTAGAATTCTTTGAATACTACACATATTTCGTTTTTTCCTTCATATTTCTCATTATTTCTTCTTTTTGTATACACTGAATGTTTTACTTTTAATTTCTTTCATTGTTGCCTGGATATTTCTGTTGCTTACTTGCATGTCTTATTTTTCTTTTTATATGATGTGTATGCTTGAAACATCCTGACATACATTCTGGGCACAAGACATTTATATTCACGGACAAAAAAACTGGGGGACCTTTTTCTATAACGTGATGGTTTGAAAGAGGAGAAGAGGGAATCATAATAAAAAAAGCATTTGGGATTATGAAATATATCATTACTTCACTTTAGATAAAAATATAAATCCCAAAACTTTAGGTGTTTCTTCTCAAGAAGCCTAAATTAATGCCTTAATTAAATCTTTTGAATTGACTCATACAATATTAATTAATTAATTAATTGAATAAAGCAACTGCTCACATCCAAAACTCTGAATGACTATTTTGTTTCATCTTGTCTGACGACAATGGATCATAATATCAAACATTAATTTACTGAAAATTGATCTACCACCTGAAAAATAATGTTTATTGCTGGGGTTGCGAGAATTTCCAAGTTGCTATACCTATTTCAATTGTTAAAAAAGTCGAAATATATATATGAGAAACAGAAAAAAAAAATTCTTTTAACAAATGAATGCTCATATTTAATAAAATATTGCAATACCTTAAAAATATGCATAAAAAATCCAACTAAATTCAATTTTTGATTCAATGGTACCCTATACATTATTTTGTAATTTAAAAAGCCGTATGATATTTTTTATCAAATAAACATAGCATATGTTTCCAGCAATCCCCTTGTTATGAACATTTATTTTTTGTCCGGACTATCCTACTCAAGGACACATGTACAATACATTAGAAGAAGTAAAGGAATCAATGTAAACATAACAACACATTGCAGCAATTTTGACCATAGCTTGCTGAATAAGTTAATAATTATAAATGATCACCTTAAAAAGAAAAGAAAAAATGCACAGGGAAGCCGCATACTTTATGATTTATTAATGGTATGCATCTGTATCGAACAATAGCATACAACTCAATATGGTTACATGTCAATCGTTTTTTTACGACATTTAATGTTTTGGAGGATGAATAAACGAAGATATTTTTATATAAACTAGAATTGTCATTTGATAGCAGTCAAGTCTTTTTAATGCATTTAAAGTACAATATATATATATATATATATATATATATATATATATATATAATAAATAAAATAATTATAAAAGTAATTATTTGTTTTCTTGAGTTTATAGTCCTGGGATTGGATTTTATGCATTCTTAGGCTTTGCAATTGTTGACTCATAGACCTTCTCTCCGATTCCCGAACGTTTTTGAGAACGATAGAGTGTATGAAATTTATAATTTCTTTCGGGAATGTACTTATTATTCCTGTAGGTCAGTGGTTCTTGAAACATAAAATATCCTTATCACCAAAGCTCAACGAATAAACATATTTACACATTCGAATCATTAAATGAATACGTGATATATATTTTTTTTACATCCGGACGAAGTAATACATATACTGAATTTAATTCCCAAGAATGTCTGGAATCTAGTCTGGGTTGGTAGGATCCTCATAATTACAGCATCATTTTGATATATATCTCTCCTATATAGATAAAACCCCACTCAGTCAACAATTAACATATGTATATGTTTTAATCATTTGGCTTGGCTCTATCAAAATTTCTTATCGTATTAATGAAACGACCTTCCATGGTGGGTACAAGTAGAGTTCAATCTTTTTTTGCAATCGACGTCTTCAAGATGCTTTGATTGCCCATGCCTTTATTTGATTATCTTTTAAAGTTAACAAATCATCATGGCAATATCGTATAGTTCAAGAAAATATTCAGTTATTTTATGGATGACAAATACTTTCTAATGAATACCAAAAAAGTTGAATTATCTTCATTATTGCTATCGAAATCATGAGTTTCATCTGTACGGGCGTATTTTATCTAAAAAATTAAAAGTATTTTAACTCACTTTTGCCCAAATAAAGTGCAGGACCTTATTTGAAGCGAGTAAAGAGAAAATGTGACCTAATATCTATATTTGCGAAATAATATATCCAATACAAATAAAATATGTTTCACTTTTCTAAGCGCCTATTCAAAATAAGAATATTAGCCTTTCATCGAAAAACCACAAGTGTAATGTGATTCTACTCTTTTTAAGAGTACATTTTTTCTCCCACAATTATATATTACTTCCATTTTATCAATCATTCAAGAAGATAGAGACTCATTTGACACATGAAGGAATGACAATACGTTTTAAAAGAGATTTTTTACGAACATATGTCCATAAATATTTTTCGGCCCAAAATAAAAATTAGACTATAAATAATGACTGTGCTAAAACGATGATTCCTTATGACAAGTCTTATTGAGACACAAAGCTTTTAAAGGAATGTAAATTTTACCAATGTTAATAAATAAATCAAAAGTTTATAATCGGCCAAAATGAAGCACCAATCCTTGTGTCAAGTTATACCTTTGATCTATTTATAAAGTTCTGCCAAATATTGATAAAGTTAGCAAAAAAGTGGAGAGTTTATTTTTTTATGCGGTATATATACATATATATGTATATATAGGTATATGCCCTATGTCCTTGTAGCAAATAATAATTTAAGCATAAAATCGTATCCCTTAAGACTCGTATCTACTACAAATACAAGGCCGTTTTCCTTAATAGTTATATAGAGTCTACCCTGGTCCATGGATGGATTAAAATGTAATCCTTTCTATATGTGTTTGACATACAAACAGAATAAACAACAGAGAATATAGTAGGAACAGCCTTATTTAAACATTTATACAATCTTATATTGGATAGGAGGGGGGGGGGGGGGGATGATACATCCTTAAATAAGTCCATACTCTGTGTATTCCTTCCCAAAAATAGAATCAAAATGGTCTTATAGATATTTAAAATATCTATATTTAATTGAATATGATGGTTCAATATTTTTGTTTATTTATTAATTATGGACCAAAAATTATTTTGGACTAACTAATCTACTGATGGGACTAACAAATGATCGAGATATTAAAAAAAATCATCGAATCATTTTATGCCATTAAAGATATCATAAAGGTTCATTCCAGTAATTTTAATGCTATAATTCGTATGTATATCCTCACAGACGCAATCTATTTTTATCATACAGGCAAAAATGTCAAAAAATGTAAATTTCTTATATACTTTTGAGCAAAAAGAACATAATCCGAAGTAATACTTTAGCCCCAAAAACGATATTGACTTTGTACTGAATGACATAGTATATTGTCACGTTCGAGCCACTTGGAATGGAGTATAAAAGGATCCTCACTCTCGTGAAAACCGATCTCGCAATGCGTTATAACACCAAGTTACGATCTGACCTCATGTCCTCGCACGTGCAAACAGTTGGATCGAGTTGTCCCTCCCTAACCATAGCATCCTTGTCGGCGGCGTCTACAGGGAATGGACCTCTTCCAAGATCAAGTCATTTCTCAATGAGAAAGACCGTCTCGACGTCATCATCAACCAAGCAAGATCCGCGACAAATATGTCTGAACGTGTTCTCATTCTTGGCTACTTCAATCTTGACACAATGAGATACAACGACAGGAGCTATTCAAGAAAGAACCTCTTGCAGATCCTCGGCGACAGCATGAAGGACGCAAGCCTCGACTATGCAACAACGGAGGCCACCTGGAAGTCTTACGGCAAGTTCAACGGCGAGCACCGCATCTCCTGCCTCGACCATGTCTACTTCGAAGGGTTGGACTGTAACGTCGAAGTTCTCAAGGACACGACCACTGATCATCGCCCTGTCCTCGCAAAGATCTTGGTGCCGAGTGGGAAGAAAGGTACCAGGTAATTGAACGAAGGAACTTCAAAGCAATTCAGCTTCAAGAACTGGAGGATGCCCTTCAAAAATGGCCGTGGACGACTATCTACAGCATCGAAGATGTTGACACAGTGCACCAGTTCCTCCTCGATGGCATTACGGAGGCCCTCAACGAGGTAGCTCCCATTAAGACCATCAAAGTGAAGACAGGAAGGAGCTTATACCTGGCGTCAGACACCCTCGAACTCATGAGAAAGAGAGACAGAGCCTCTGGGAGCGAATACCGTCGGATCCGCAACCAAGTCTCATCCTTGGTTAAACGGGACCAGATTTGCACGAATATGGGCGAGCTTCGAAAGAGTCCCAATGATCCTAAGGTACTATGGCGCCTTGCAAACGAGGCCATTGGCAAATCAAGCGTCTCCCTCCCGGCTTCGCTCGAGGTGAATGGAATCTCTACGATGGACAATGCAGAGACTGCGACTGCCGTAAATAAGTTTTATATAGATAAAGTTATTAAACTGCGGCACGGCCTCCCCTCGTTGAAACCCCCACCGTCATCGTGGCCCAAGTCATCTGCACCATTCTCCTTCTCCTTTGCAAGCGCTGGTAAGATTGCTAAGGTCGTCAAAGCCATGAGGGCCACCGAAGCCTTGGGCGTCGATGGGATCCCCGTCTCCGTCCTCAAGAAAGGCATTGAGGTGCTTGCCGGACCAATATCGCACCTTGTAAACCGATCTTTGGCGTCCGGAACAGTTCCCACGGCTCTCAAATTGTCGAACGTGTTACCCATTTATAAGGGCAAGGGCAAGTCTGCTGCTGATCCTGCATCATACAGACCCGTCTGCATCCTGCCGGCACTCTCCAAGATACTAGAGACCGTCGTAAAGACCGACTTCGAGATCCATCTGGCCAAGACGGAGGCTCTTCCGAACACCCAGTTCGGATTCAGGATACACACTGCTGCCCATGCAAAGTGGTTGAAAGCCGAGCAGAGAGGGAAGGTTGTAGGGGTCCTCGGCTTTGACCTCTCTGCTGCTTTCGACACAGTTGACCAGCTACAGTTGTTGCCGAAGCTGAAGAAGCTTGGGATCGAGGGCATGCAACTGGAGTGGTTCAAGTCATACCTCTCTGGCGGATCACAGCGTGTGGTGTGGAATGGCGCCGAGTCCGACTTCCTGAACGTAAAGTATGGTGTGAGGCAAGGTTCCATCCTAGGTCCGATCCTCTACCTTGTCCTGGTTGCGGACGTCACCTCCTGCGTTGGCATTGGAGACGAGGAAAATAGCAGTTACGCGGACGATTTCTTCCTATGGGCTGTCGGTGATTCCCTTGAGGAAGTTGGGCTCTTGTTAGAGACGAAGGCGGATGCCTTCTCTAAATATGCAGGGGGGAATGGTCTCGTCCTTAACGCCGCCAAGACCCAATTCATGATTGGGGGCAAAGCCAGGAAGAAAAACACTTCAGCCTTCACCATCAGGGTTGGAGGCGTCGAGTTGCACCCATCCGATGAGATTGAGTTCCTTGGGGTCAAGTTCGACTCAGACTTCACCACCGCACCCCACAATGCCTACGTGGTAAAGGCAGCAAAACAACGGGCAGCACTCATCTCAAGGTTGGCCGTTCATATTCCGAGAGGAAAATACCTTCGGCAACTGGCCAGGGGGCTTATGGTTGGTAAGCTCTCGTATGCAGCCGCGGTCGTGACGACACCTAGGTTTGATAAGAATAAGGAGCCGGATGCCGCACACAGGGCCGTCCAGGTCGCCATCAATGACGTGGCAAGGAGCATCACCGGTTGCAGGAGACGGGACCACATTCGGATCGAGGATCTCCTTAGGAGTGCAAAAATTCCCTCCCTCAACGAGATAACCGTCATGGCTGTGGCAGTAGAGACCTGGAAGTGCTTCCACTCCAACGATGGGGGATGTGGTGCCAGAAACCCCATTGGCGATCTCGTCTTCCCAACCCCAAAGAGACCGACGAGGTCTACGACTTCGGTGGCGTGTCCATTAAGGGGCGGCACAGACACATTTGCGTCCCACGCAGTGTCTGTGTGGAACAATTTTGAGTCCCTGAGGTCGGCCAGGACACTAGCTGCGGCAAGGGACGTAGCCAGGACCATTGGCCGCAGTACCCCAATTTAGGGGGATTTATTTATTTATTTTAGTATTTTTAATTTTATACGTGTTTTTAGTGTTTATATATATGTGTATGTGTTATACACAGGAATGATTTGTTTTGTATTTTTTAATATATTTTATATTATTATAACTAAAACGGACCAGCAAATAGCTGATTATTTAAATCAAATAAAGGATTACACATACATACAGAACTTATAATCCCCAAAAAGTAGCGTCTTGAGAAAAGAAAATAGGTATATATTTTTTTAAGATTTTGAAGGATCCCAATTTTGTCTCAGAGGTGTCGTTATGAAGCAAAAACTTTTTTTACATACTCTTTCGAAAAAATTGTAAATACAAAAACATTTCAAATAAAACAAATAATTTAGAATATATATATATCTTGTTGTTATTTGTTAAAATACAAAATCATATAAGTTCTACAAGCCAATCAT
The DNA here is from genome assembly GCA_013387185.1 of Caligus rogercresseyi. NCBI lineage: Eukaryota > Metazoa > Arthropoda > Copepoda > Siphonostomatoida > Caligidae > Caligus > Caligus rogercresseyi. Next base: position 23,128,364 of record CP045890.1, read on the forward strand.
TCGTCAAGTCACTGGCCCTTCCATGACTATTTTGCCCATAAGAAAATGAATGGTGATTCTATCACCTCCTTTGGACTCCTCCCGGCACGGAAGGAAGCGAACATCGCATGCCTTTTCTCCTCTTCCATGGCTAAATGTTGACTGATTTTTAATCTGTGTTTTTGGCAGATAGATAAGATGCAAGCGCAGTAACGTACATATGTGCGTTGCAATATCTCAAAAAACAAAGACGACATAACCGATCAAAGTTAGTCCGCATTATACGTGTACTCCCTGTATATATATATATATATATATATATATATATATATATATATATATATATATATATATATATATATATATATATATATATATATATATATATATATATATATATGCCTATATGCTTCGATAGAATTGCATCCAACAGGCTATAAATAAGTATTATAGCATTAAAATTAGTCTATCAAACCCAGGATCTTATCAATAGGTAGACCAAAAATGACCATCCCCTCTCGGGATTCAAACCTGCGCCCCCTACATTGAGAGTTTAACACGCCTGAATGCAGACGGCTATCGCAGTCCCTATAAATATAGGAGCTTATAAGTTATACTTCCCCGTGAATTCATTGAAATTTTAAACTAATTGCAAATAAATAAAGCTGTATGTCATACAACAAAAAATCACACAACGAATCATTTCAGCATTGAAGCAAATAGTGGTAAAATATATTTCCGTTTATATGTGTTTGTCCGTGTCGACAATGGAGTCAGATATGAAGAATTAGGTCCTATCAATACCTCTCCAATAATCTATCAAACATTTAACTACATCGTGAAAGAATCCCATCTCTAATTAATGTGATATTTTGTTTTTCCTTTTTATCATTGAGCATTTTTGAAGAATACAATTTCCCAAACATTCCTCTCATATCTTGTACATAATGACTCAATTGGTTAGCTTCTTTCAAGGTAGTGAAAAAAGAGTAGTAGTAGTAGTATGAACTATGTAGGACTGTCTTGATATCAGGGCAAGAACGATACAACATCAATAAAATCACAATAATCATAACAATAATAATTTTCCAACTCATTGCCTTATTGAATGGCTTTATGTCTCCCTTGATGATGGGTGACTTTAAATGGTTTTTTGATTGGAATGCTTCGCATATTTGGTAAAATCCAAGCATCGTCAATTCTTATTAGGTATGCACTGGTTGTCAATGCAGAGGGAGAGAGAGAGAGGAAAAGAGAGAAAAGGTAGATACGAGTAGCACATTCTGGTATGTTTATAATGATTTTTTCTGTCAAACAAGTATTGACGAGTTTTAATGTGCATTTTGAGTTTATACATACCTGGTAAGAAGATACTAGAAATGAAACTAAGTTGACTGTGCCACTTGTTGAATTAATATGTACACAACTAAAGTTCTATTAAGGTGTTCTTCATAAGATATCCTTTCTGAATCGCAAATTATATAAAGAAGTACAACAATTGGTCAGTTGAATTCTAAACGATATTTAAAATACGCTGGGTTTTTGTTTGCAATTAAGACATCAATTGTGTATGTGTTGACTTTTCAATATCTACATTTTAATTCATTTTAATTGTATTATGCTTATTTACATTCATTTTATATAGATGAATGTTTTAATAATACTGTTTTATTATAAATAAAATATGTTATTGACATAGTTTTAGCCCCAAGGAGAAAAATTGCATTTCTAATTACCTCCGCCGAAGGAGGTATTGTTTTCACTGGCGTTGGTTTGTTGGTTTGTTTGTTTGTTGGTTTGTTTGTCAGCAGGATAACTCAAAAAGTACAGAACAGATTCGGATGAAACTTTGTGGAGTTGTTAAAAATGCCAAAAATAACAAGTGATAAAATTTTAGCATCTCTGAGTGCAGAATTAAGATGCAAAACGAGCTAAATACTAATAAATATTTCAAGTTAGCCTACTCTGCCAATAGATGTCGCTGTGCTGTAAAATCGGGTGCCGGAGCGTCTTCCTCTCGGAATTTCCGTCGAGGGGAACCCTCTCCCGTCCCTCTACGCCGCCCCAGTCGTGAAAAATCCGCCTCGGAAGGCTCATAAGGACCCCGTGACGGCGGAGGTTTGCACTCTCTGAGTGTATATATGCCTCTAGTTAGGTATGAAATAGTGTACGTTAGATTTAGCTTGTTCTGTCGTTATATATTTTTTTTTGGAACATCCAAGATATGGATTTGATATCTTTGAATAGTCCTTGATTGCAAAAGGTAAGCTTTTAATACATGTTGTACTTATATCAGGAGAGTATCCACCGTTCTTATTGGCTGATGATAGGTCTGTACTTTTTTAATTGTCTGATTAAAAACTACAATCAGTGTATCTAAAGAATTTATATAAATGATTTATTTCAGCAAGTTTGTTATTATATTTTTATTGTTTATTATGACTATTTCAGTCCAATCCCCGCTAAAGCAACATGTAATACTTATGTACATGCAATAAATAATTTTAAAATTTGCAAATACAAGGTTGGCAAAATACAATTCATACACCATCTCATAATAAATTTTACAAGGCATAAAATCTTTAATACTGTATAAAATCGATTATTTTAAGTTTAATGTATGTGTAGTTGTTGGCTTCAGATTGTCTCAAAGTAGGCGCCCTCATCAGACAACACTAGCCTGGTCCTGAACCTGGCTCAGGCGAGCGCGATCTGCTCCCTGGATAATTGGTTGAACACGATGATGATAATGGTATTCAACTCGGCCGGGGTGTTACATATGTATAGGCCTTTTTGTGGCCCTTTCAATTCCGATGTCCTCAAAGTCTCGAAACGCTTTTTATTCGACTTTCGTTCCGCTATATAATCATAACTATAATTAGTCTCCTCCAGCTTGGCCTAGATGATTCACCAGTAATCTCACCTTACACGAGGAAAGCTGCCCCTTGGAGAGGTCGTTTGACAGCGGGGCTGTCTAGATCCGGCGGGCATCATCATAGCTGCACTGATACGTTTCCATCTCTCAGGGTGGGGTTGAATTCATATGAATCCGTTGTTGTCACTACCAACTGTTCTCTACTAATGACTCACAGAGACCTTCATCTATATTTTACTAACATCTAGCAGCAACATTGGGTTGAATTCATATGAATCTGTAGTTGTCATACCAACTGTTCTCTACTAATGACTCACAGAGACCTTCATCTATATTTTACTAACATCTAGCAGCAACATTGGGTAAACAACTCCGGGAGTGCAATAGCCGTGAGCGTACCGGCGTGTTCAATTCTTAATGTTGGGGTGCAGGTTCGACTCCCGGGAGGGGATAGTCATTTTTGGTCTACCTCATTCATAAGATCCGAAGTTCGATAGACTAATTTTTATGCTATAATGCTGATTTATATCCTGTCGCATGCAATTCTATCCAACCATATAGGTACGGAAAAAAAAACTCAACTATCAAATTATTTTGCCAACCCTGTATGTTGTAAATAAACATCTATATAGGTTTTAACTATGTTTTACACATTTATGTATCTTAGTTAATATGATATCTGAATATAGACATAGTTCCATCTTAGGGGTGGCTTTATATATAGCGGAGATATGGAATATTGTATTAGCAAACTTAGTATTATCACTTATGTTTTTTAATCGAGGTATGTTAATCTCTCATCCAGGTCCTATATGCATAACAAAAAAATTAAAAGCATCCCGAGAGGGGATGGTCATTTTTGGTTTACCTCATTGATAAGATCCTAGGTTCGATAGACTAATTTTAATGCTATAATGCTTATTTATATCCTATCGGATGCAATTCTATCGAACCATATAGGCAACAACAAAATATATATATATATATATAGATCAGTATGTTTTTGTGGGTAACTCTAAATCTCCATATCACTTAGATGTATGAGGCAGGGAATGATGCACAGAATAATCCTTAAGCATATAAGTCTGGCCCAATGTCACTCCATGCATTCAGAATTTTCTCATCTTCATCAAATCCTTGTGCATAGAAATAATGTAGATATGTGTTAAATCAACAAGAAATCAGTAACATTTTTTCACATAATAAAAGGAGAAAATCATAATTTTTTACTCAATAATGGGTTCATATACTTATATTATAAAGGAATATAAAAAACAATTATGTTTTGTCAAATGCTTTAAAAGGACAGCTTAATATTTCAAGGGCATTTTAAGGCATATTAGACTCTTTTGGCAAGTTAATGCCCGTTTTCCTTCCGGCTGTGAGGAACAGAATCCTTTTGATCGATGGAATTTAGGTCCAAATGTGATCTTTTTGATATATGCAAGAAAATTAGTTGGTTATACCCAAAAATATTTATATTATATGCTGTGATTTAGTGTAATAATTAAATCCTTCAGCCGTGTTCATACTCAATATCTGCGTTACATAGACGTTTTATAACGCCATGTTTAAATATATATTAATGAATAAAACACATAACGCCTACACAAATAGAAGATCGGAAATTGGAGGTTAAGTTTTCATGCTAAGCAGATCAAAACATTGGATACTTCTTATTTAATTGTGAAGTACCACATCAAAATAAACAAAACGCTTGTATGTGTGTCGTTTAATGCTTATAAGCAATTACCTCCCAAATGTTTAGTGACTTTAAGCAAGGAATACTTGAAACTACATGGAAGGATGACTCTTTACCAAAGTAGGTACATACTTCCATTTCAGTAGTTATTTATTCTGTAGTGAAATGAAATGTATTTCAACATCAATTATTTTTCTATAAGTTGATCTAAATTAAGTGTAATTTGTCTCTTATTTATTGAAGCTCTATATTGAATATTTTAAAATAATCAGAATTTAAAAACCACTAAATAGAAATAATATAATACGATACATATAATGTATATACATTAACATATATTATAAATAAGTAGAATTTATATGTCCTGTTTACGTACTGACTTCCCGGCGCGCGAAAAAAGTCACCCTTCCATGTTGTTTCTAGTATTCCTTGCTTAACATACGCATATTAATGTCACTCAACATTTTGTATATGTTCTAATAGGTAGTAGAACCCACTGATTTTGAATTTATATCTTTCAGATTTTTTAGCTTTTGCTTTAGCCTATAGCATGTTCCTTTGATTTAAAAAAGGAAACATAAAAATATTAGACACTTCAACATGGCTACCAAGTATAACTAATATATGAATGTATAATATAGTATAATGGCATCTTATGAATAACTTTCAAGGTTTTAATCCGATAGTTTTTCTTTGTGAACAAATGAATTGTTTAAGCCTCAGTATATATTCCCTCCTGTATGCACTTTGCATATTTAAACGTCTATGGCCCATACAGAATATCTACGTCTTATCTTTTACCTAGAAATACAGTTGTTTACTATTATTAATATTTTTGGCAATACTTAACTTGTAATTATTAAAGCTCAAATTTAATATGTCAATTTCTAAGCAAATACAAGCAAAACAAAACCCATTTAAAAATTTATAGGTAATTCCATATCAACCAGAAAGAGTTATAGAAAACGCTCATCTTATACTTTAAAATACGATAAATCCCTGCCCAGAATAAGGATTGTCTAAGCATCAAAGCTCTCAGAAGATGTACAACTTTTTTAAAATATTATAAATAATACAAAAAAGCCAAAAATGATGCTTTGGCGCTTACATTGAAATAAAGCTCTTGCACTGTAGTCGAATTTTCTTTGGAAGATGGTCAAATTTAAGATGTTTAGTAATAAAAAAGAACATCCTCAATGAGATCGTCGCCCAAAAGTCCTCCAGCCAAAGGAATATTTTGACTAATAGCTGTGTTTGTGTTGCGTACTTTGATAGAAATATTTTTTTTTAAATTCGGGATTAACTCTTTTTTGTATAAAACAATTTTACTTTTGGTTTTGAGCTGACGGGTCTCATATAGAGGCGGTGTGTACTTTTTTGCTTTTTTTATTAATACATAATTCTATGTACACAATTGCCTCATGTCCTCCCCCCCTTCCTTTTCCCCCATGTTTAAATCCCATATGTACCAAAAAATATATGAATATATGTAGTAAAATAATATATATACATAAATAAATAAATATATATATATATATATACATTAGGGTTGTTCTTATTTTTCAAATGTTTGAAATGTTAGCCATTGAGTGGATTTTCTGTTTCTTGGTGATAAAAGAAGACGACATACAAAGTTTGAACAAAATCGGTCAACATTACGAGGTCGCGCAAAGAGGTCAAAGTTTTAAAAATTTAGTAAAAATATAGTTTCCGCCAATTTCTTCAAAATGGTGGACGTTACAGACTTCAATAATAATTATTAATTTAAAGGAAATCTAATTTACTACCAGACGTATGTTTGATGTTTTTTAATAAAACAAAGTTTTCAGTAAAAACAAAGCAAGAAAGGGAGTGAGTATTGTTAGCTTATTTCATAGCTTTTTTGTATCAATTAACTTCACTCGCCTGTAGAAGATGACTTGTTCGCTTCAGAGTAAAATAGTACTTTTAAGTTTAGTAAAACTTTAGATGATAAATCCAAAAATGACCTTGGTTGCATTCTATCAATTCAGAATTCAGTACAATCTGAGTTTACATCATATGATTCAGAGCCTGTATTGACCTATAAGAAATCGATTATGAAAAAAATAAATAATAATTTGTTTCTTAGATTTGCGTCAAGGTATCCTCTCAAAATTTTACTTTGTCTCTGACGCATACATAATCCATTATATGCGTCATTTTGTACGCAAAATAGGCTTTTTTAAAGGTACATATAACTCTCTACTTATTAAACTCACATGATTTAGTATACCAAAATATTAAAGCTGGTTAACCAAGCTTTCATTTGATATGTTTGGTGTTCTAAAAATCGCTATACTTTAAGAGATATAAGCAAATACGTACTGTCCCCCAAAAATTGATCTTTTGATATGAGAATATACGATTACCATTGGTAACGCCAGTTAGTGTTACCTGGATAGCAAGAAAAAAAGAAGGGAGAGAAGGGAGGAAAAATACCCCTCCCTTCTCTTTCTCTTTCTATCCAGGTAACACTAACACTATTACCAGATGGTAATCGTATATTCTCATATCAAAAGACAATTTTTGGGGGACAGTACGTATTTGCTTATATCTCTTAAAGTATAGCGATTTTTAGAACACCAAACATATCAAATGAAAGCTTGGTTAACCAGCTTTAATATTTTGGTATACTAAATCATGTGAGTTTAATAATAGAGAGTTATATGTACATTAAAAAAAGCCTATTTGCGTACAAAATGACGCATATAATGGATTATGTATGCGTCAGAGACAAAGTAAAATTTTGAGAGGATACCTTGACGCAAATCTAAGAAACAAATTATTATTTATTTTTTTCATAATCGATTTCTTATAGGTCAATACAGGCTCTGAATCATATGATGTAAACTCAGATTGTACTGAATTCTGAATGATAGAATGCAACCAAGGTCATTTTTGGATTTATCATCTAAAGTTTTACTAAACTTAAAAGTACTATTTTACTCTGAAGCGAACAAGTCATCTTCTACAGGCGAGTGAAGTTAATTGATACAAAAAAGCTATGAAATAAGCTAACAATACTCACTCCCTTTCTTGCTTTGTTTTTACTGAAAACTTTGTTTTATTAAAAAACATCAAACATACGTCTGGTAGTAAATTAGATTTCCTTTAAATTAATAATTATTATTGAAGTCTGTAACGTCCACCATTTTGAAGAAATTGGCGGAAAACTATATTTTTACTAAATTTTAAAACTTTGACCTCTTTGCGCGACCTCGTAATGTTGACCGATTTTGTTCAAACTTTGTATGTCGTCTTCTTTTATCACCAAGAAACAGAAAATCCACTCAATGGCTAACATTTCAAACATTTGAAAAATAAGAACAACCCTAATATACATTTATGAGAAAATATTTATTTTTCGAGTTTCTCTCTTTTTTTAGGGATTTATTTAAACCTTAAGGAACGAGCAAGAGGGGAAAATAATAATATGAACAAACTTGTTCATTTAGTATGTATTAAAAAATCAGACAAGTATTTAACATAATAAAATTATTTAAAAGAAGAGCAAATCGACTTGTACAGTAAACAACTTTTAATTAAAATTTGTGGAAACTAAAGTGTTGGCTGATATATTTTATATGCATATATCAGTGTATTGCGTTCGATAGCCAGGATACTGATTACTGAGGATACACAACAAGAAATCAATTCAAATACCTTATTGGTTATAAGAAAATGAACTTAAATAGTTCAAATATATTCGAAATCAATTCCTAATACCCTCTGGATTCTACGTCGAACCGATACAATCACTGGATTCACAATAGGTTCAATAAAAAAGAGCAAGAAAACATGAAAAACAGACGTCTTAAGTTGCTTTTATGATCTGAAATATGTTCCTAAAGGCAATGAAATAACAAATAGAAGAGGGAATGGTTGTTATCCCTTAAAGAGTCTTTTAAAATATATTTTTTTTAAGAAACACTCGACATTTATTATAGGATTTCCATTTTGTCTATTCCCCAGATTTGACCCAATTGGGCAGATATTTTAACTAGCTTCAAGAGCTATTTAATTGAAGTGATTTTTTCTTCTCAGTTGAATATCCAACTATTATTTAGGTCGGCGCATCCTATCTTCAAATAAACAAAAAATCAAAATAAATAATAATATTTCAAACTTTATATTTTCTATAAAATTTAAATACATATGAAGGAAGTGCATGAATATTTAACATATATATAATCTGTACAGTCAGCCAGGCAAAGTTTCCATTCCTCACCAAAATTATGTATGTGTGAATAATTGTTCAACATTTCCTTCCACTTCGTACATGTACTTTTCATACAGATAAGCAAATTGCATTCGAATACATTTATATACAGCTTTTATATGCTTATATTGTCAGTTTGATTAATGAATCATGGGCAGAGAATAAAGAACGAAGAGGATGTATTTGCGTTGTGTTTATTGAATTGTAGTTACAAAGGAGCACCTGAGTAGATTGCACTTATTTATAATCAAAGCATGGTATAAGGGAAGTTCGTACATATATTTACTCATTTCATGCAATTGATATCTCCTAAAATTTGAAGTACATATATTGTTATTGATCTATATAGGTTGAGAGTCATTTATGTACTTACAGATTCTATGACTGTTTTTGGCCGTGAAAAAGAGAGAGGGGTAAAGAGAGGGATAGAAGGAAAGAGAGGGGGAGAAAGAGGAGGAAAGAGAGGGAGAAAGAAAAAGTGAGAGAAACTTCGCTCTCCCTTTCTCTTTCCTTCTATTCCTCTCTTTTTCATGGCCAAAAACAGTTATAGAATCTTCAAGCACCAAGGCTAAGCTCCAGATTTCCATTCCTATATATCAGTAGCATATATCTTGGATTTCAAAAGTTTAGTTTGTGTATTGTCCAATTGACGTAACTAATAGATTAGCTGAAGTCTTTTTAGGATTCTCAAAGGTTAACTTGGAGATATGCTAGCCAATGATTATTTTCATTAAGATCGATTTTGCATAAAATTTTAAATTTATAAAATAATATTTTTGTATTATACAGTTCTGGATGAATATGATAATCATATAAATACAATTTTTTATATTATGTAGTCTTCTTATCGACTCCAATACAATATATGATGCTTCCGATTTAAATAAACATTTATTAAACATCTGTTTGTACTTTGTCTCGACTCTGAGAATAGAAAATTGTAAATTCAATTCTACAAAAACATTATTCATTGCTAGTTGAAAACTATAATCAATACCCCGCCATGACGACGTGAAATGTCGCCGGCTATAGCAATCTTAAGCAGTGACACTCAATAAATATTCTGCAAAGAAGTTAAGGAGTCAACTGTACATCTTCTACTCGAGTACAAGATTCATCGTCCCCTTTATGAAGCTATGAAAATGGAACTAGAGGAGAGGTTCGGGACCTCCTTGGGGAGAGGACACTTTTTAACGCTTTCGGCCAAGGACAAACTTCTTCAGCATGCTGTGATTGCTAAGCTACAATATTGTAAATACGCCGTCAATACGAAAGAGAAATAAATCCGTGGATCTATACTAAACATAGCAAGAAAATATTTAGAAATATTAATGCAACAATGACTGTTGTCATTTATTATATTATTTGGAAATTTTATATAAATCTTACCATACTTTATGCCTAATTAACATGTTTCTTTTGTTAGAGTTATATATCTCTGTTTGAGTTAGACATTACAACTATTTGATATATAAGATGTTGAAATAAATATAATGAAATATATAATGCCGAGGGAAAAAATATTTTCTAATAAAACATCACATGTACCTTTTAATGAGTAATTAGCCGTGGAGCACTTAGACTATTTTATTCTGAAAATGTAAAAATAAACCATCAAGATATAGGATTTTTCATTTTGCTCGAAGAATCGTAACCATTCTTGTCGATTTCTGTGAATTACCTAAAATAAAGAAAAAAAACTTGCTTAGATGACAATTGGATATTATTTTTTATTATTATTTATATTTTTAAAATTAATAGATATTTTCTTTTGATTTCATAGTGGGAATGCAAATCTCCATTTAACTTAGAATAGTATTATTTACTTTAAGAATATCTTTGCAATATATATTTACATATATATGTATATATTTATATATAAAATAAAATTGCCTTATCATCATGACATTTTGTATATGTGTTTCATGTGTGAGTATAAAGAAAATTAAGGTTAATTACAAGTGTTTTACTTCAGTTTTGATTAACTATCCATTTTTTAGAAAATAAATGTGTTTGTAAAGATAGCAATTCATATACATTAATTGGTTGTAGTTTCAATAAAGTATTTTTAATAACTCAAAACACTCAAATATTATTGTTCCTCGTTGTTGAATCACAAACTATACATATTAATAGAAATGACTTATTATTTTTTGTATTTAATTCAATCTTGATGACGTCACATTTTTCTCCAAAACTTGAAGTTAAAATCTTATGATTGTTAAGCATATTGAAAAAGTTAACTACAAAATTAAAATATTATAATATTATGTACTATTTTTATAAAAATAAAAACATTTGTTTATATATATATGTATATATATATATATACATATATATATATTCACATACTATAACATATTTTTACTCTAACTATCTTCGAAAAATTAAGTCCAACTTGTTATATTTACAAGTTCTGATGGCTATCTAAAAGCTTAAAAATTTAATGAAATAAAACAGTCTGAAATCGTTTTAAACATACAAAAGTTTTGTTGCATAAGTTATATATTTATTTTGAAGTAAACAATATGGTTCTATAGATATGATATAAACAAAACAAAAAATGCTTTTCCCTCAAGTAGCATGTTGTTCCTTTTAGTCATGCCTAAATTATGAACTCAAACCTTTTTCCAAAACGTAAATTTTGTTTATATTTTATTAAATGTATATTAAACAAAAATAAATGCATATTTCAAACAATAATAGTCAAATTAAATATAAAGCTGACAATGGTAGAGAAAAGCAAATATATATATATATATATATATATTAGAGGCATGCAATTACAAAACATTTATCAAATTTGAAGTTAAAAATTTATTATTTTATTGAAAGAATATATTTATTTTTGAAACAAATTTGATTTTTTGCTAAGTATTTATTATTTCAAAGGCACGTGTTACAAAATAATCAATGAATAAGTACTCTTAAATTAAAAGTCTATTAATTAATCATTTAGGAACCTGTCCTGTTCATGGAGGAAAAGGAAATAAAAAAAACATTATATTTAGGCTAATTATTCATGTATATTTAATTTTTGAATTTGCAATAATGATGTTCATATTTTTAATTGGGAAGTGTAATCGTCTTTATTTCCCCAAGAAACATCCTAGCACTTCAGCTAGTCAGGGATGTCAGGAATTTTAAAAAAAAGTTATACAATGTATAAATATATATATAAAACTATATAAATCGAACAAATACTAAAATATAAATATATAATTAAAAACAAAAGGTTTCTTCGAAGAAAAAAAAAACCCTTAAATTTAAAACAAAAATAAATAAAATATTTAAAAAAACACTATCGTCTGCTATATAGGGGCACATTTTTCCAAAGACTTGGCAACTACATATGTAGGCTTCCCTCATGATTTTGGCGTTGCGAAGCTTAGGACTACTATTCCAAATAGCTGCAGCACTAGTGACAAATGTGGCCACCGACTTAGGGAGAGGAGATCGGATGAGACCGGCAGTCCGAGAACGAGTCGATCTGACCCCACCTTGGGCACCGAATAAGATCTTGCCTACCGGGTTTCGGTCGCCATTGCTACCATCCCGGCTTGCAAAGCATTTCCAGTATATAGTTTTTTTAAACTATAAACATACATAACTTAGATAAAAGTATTATTTTTTTACAATTAACTTATTGCTACATTATATAATGATATCATAATATTTCATGTATAGTTTTTGTTGCTTCTCAAATCAATAAAAGAAAAGAAAAAATGTCACTCAGGAATTGACGGGAGCTATCTATTGTAACATTACGACTAAACATATAATTTAAAAGTTTTAGGAAACAACCAAGAGAAGGAAGGATTACTTGTTTTTTTGGAGGTGTTCTCCGTCACAAAAGTTTTTATTTTATATTTACCACATCAATCCAGTTTAATATAAAAATACACGTAATAACAAATAAAATAAATAAAACCCTTTCCAACAGTTGCGTAAAATATACATAAATAAACATAATAGTTCAAATTTACTGTTAAAATGTGATGACCAAAATACAAAATGACAATTTTTTGTTTCCTAAAAAGCCACCGATATTTTCTTAAAATCCGCTGATTTTAAAAATTGAATTGAACACGAATGCACGACTCGAACGACAGTTCCGGTCCTTTTCCAATCATCGAATGTTAATTTACAGAGCTGAGTAGCGGGCGGCGGCACCAATTATGATTGCCTTTATGTCCTCAGTCTCTATTCTTGTCGTTACTTTACCATTCGAAGTATAATACCAAGTCTTAAGGAATAGAAAAAGTAAAAAATGACAATCAACACTCAGTGACGTCGTTGGTAGGGGAAAAGTATGAAGCAAAACATAGAGTGACATCATTATAATGAACTCTTGGATTTCCTTTTTTTATTCCCAAGATTAAATTGTTTAAACTAGTGGTAGAGCCATTTTAAGTCACTAAACCTCATCGAAAAACTCTTTAAGTTTAGCCATTTTTTAATTCTCTGTTGACTTTCAAATAACTATAATGGTTGGTGATTCCATTTGACTACATTCTCTTATCTGATTGAAGTAACAAACCTTATACATGTGCAAGACGTCTCTTAGCTCATAATTGCAAGGAATGAAGAGAGTTAGAACCAAAGGGTTAGATGTTTTACCATCTGAATGTGATGATAGAAAAAGTTATATCATCCATAGACCAATGGTTTACACCCTTTCTTCTCTAACAATGAATTCAAATAGATCAAGTACCAGCATTTTTAGAATAATCAGTTATAGTTTATAGCTGAAACATTAATGTTCATTCAAATCAGGTATTTTAGAACTGTTTATATGTTTTTATCGAGTTTATATATTCATTCCGGATTTAGTGGTAGGGAAATACATTATTAATATAAAAAATATCACGTCTTTTTATCAATATATTTTAGTTAGAGCCAAATTGGTTTCTATTTGCATATGAAATTATATAAATATACACAAATAAATATATACTCCTAACTCTTTACGTTTCACAGTGCACCTTCGAACAAGACATATGCATGTTACTACGTAGATCCTCTACGTTTATTAATTTATGTTTCAATGAATATTTCGAATTATTATTCGCTTCTGCATTTTTTTGACTATTGACAACACCTTACTTCAAAAAGTCTTACATTCGTTGCTCAGAAATTATGCAAAATAAAGTATTTGGGCAATGTGTGAATCTTTAATAAATGCAAGAGCATTTTAATATGTCTCATATCATTCTACAATGTATGCAAGTTCCACAAGTGATAGAAGTGCAAGGCATGCATATAAAGAGATGCAGTTTTATACTCTCCCTCCTTAACGATTTCACATCTGTTGGAACGTGCCATGCACAAACACTTATTTTGTGACAATCAATACCCCAGAAAAGAAGAAACCTAAAAAATCAGAAGCGTGTCTTTAGTTCCTATATTTCCTACCACTTTCCGGGCTGTTTTATTGAGAGGAGGAGGTGTAGAGAGAGACGTTTGGAGAAGGACGTATGTATACTTGTTCAAAATTACCACTTTTTCTTTAAAAACATTGAAATAGATGTTTTTCTGGTTCTCCAAGGCTAAAATAATCGACAGGAAAAATATTTTTAAATTTGGGCCCCTGGAATGACTGCTGCATGGGCCGTTTATGACGGGCAAATGAAAATTGAGTTTTATGATGATCTAGTAGTCGAAATGAAATTTGTAACAAAAAAGTTTTTATGCAAAATGGATATAGCCAAAAAACTTATTTTATTAAAAAAATATTTTTTTAAAGTTTATTTAGTAACCGACTACATATGTGTAAGAGAGCTATGCATGTAAGTCGTATTACATATGTTTCAACATTGCAAAGGAAAAAAATGTTTTTAAAATCTAAATTTAGATTTAATGATTTTGTTATGTCAGCCTAAGCTGTTCGGCGTAAAAGAATAATAACTCGTCATAATTTGAGCCAAAATTAGTTGGCCAATTTTAAGGCCAATTCACCTCACTACTGTACTCTACATTGGGACGGAAAAATTTTCAGGGAAGTTTTGAAAAAAACTTCCCCTGTGTAATGTTTAGCCGTACATGTTTCAGGTGTTCTTAGCGTTCCTTTCCTTCAAAATTAATTGGAATCAAACAGTGTAACGCAACACTTGAGCTTATAGAAACGTGGGGAGTAGAACACAATGTTGATGGCTTAGTTTTCGATACCACAAGTAATAAGCATAAGAATTTGGCAAAATTAATTGAGGAAAAACTTTGAAAAATATGTTTTATTTTGCTTGTTCTGAAATTATAATTGGATGAGTATGTGAGGCTCTTTTTGGCAATATTCAAGTCCAAACAACGACAATTTAAGATACGTAAAGGATAATTGGAAAACATGGGATAAAAGCAACCCCCAAATTTGAAATGGAGCAAGAATGAAAGGAAATTAAGGCAAATACAATTGCAATTGTAATAATAATTCATACAAAAAGACCAGTCCTTGATTAATTATTTAGAGAGTAGCAGATTTGGAACAAAACCTCCTCGAGGCATACATTGGACCAAGCCAGGCGCTATTCACTAAGCACGTTCACCATGGCAAGGAATATTACTTTATTTAGATGTATATGTTCTCAAAAAAACTGTAGTATTCCAACTACATTAAATCCAAGCTAAAGATATTTAACACATTTTGGCTTTGTTCTAAACTAGATACTGGATAAACTTCTACGTCAGCAGCTCATGTTCCAACAAACGATCTTCATCTATTCAAAAACATGCTTTAATATTTTCGTCAAGACAGTAAAGTAGCAACTTCTGTTCTCAATCAACTAAAGAACCACATTATACCTTGATACCTCACCCAGGAAACAGTAGTATTGTATTGTTTAGCTCACACGAAAGTATGGCCAAGACTACTAAAGAAAATGTTGTAGTAATGTTATCAAAAACAGAGAAGCTGAGAGCTACATTAAGGGAAACCAGTGTTTCCCGACATTACTCCTCTTACCTAAAAGCGTTGGAATTTTGAAATCAGTAAAAGGACGAATGATATAGCTGAACGAAGTGTGTAAAAATGATTAGTGACTTTGCAACGAAGATGAGAGAGCAGAGACATCATTAATGCTAGTTTGAAATACAACAGGCATAAATTCAACAATTTTGAAAATCTTCAATGAATCAAGTGCATGTATAAGAAACACCAGAACATATAATAATAATTTTTTTTCAATGAAATTTTTTTTACTTTGTATTTATATATGTATATCT
>CP045890.1:23144474-23223940 GCA_013387185.1 Caligus rogercresseyi
TCTATATGTGACTCTTGCTTTTACAATATTTTGACCCACTTGAATGTATTTTGTCTAAGTAGGTATATATGTCTGTGTATTATAAGTCACGTGTGTAGACAGTTATATTTTAATACTAGGAGTGTGAGAAGTCAAAATATTCATATACTCAATGAACTGTACAATGTTTTTATGCGAGATGATCAAAGATACTCTTGATAGAAGTGTCCAACTCTTTTGTTAAAGATATGGCGTATTTATTTAACATTTACAGTCAATTCAACTTACATTTTAAAACAATATTAGCATATGTTTATAGTATTATCAATAAAGGTGATAGAAATATACTAAATACATACTTGTATCACTTAAAGCAACCAATTTGTATTTTAAATAAAAGTACTTATAATCACCTTAGTAGCCTGAGTATGGCTAGGACCTTTATACATCGTATGTGGATGTTTCAAAACAAATTACATCAATAATAATATTTACCATTGCTAAAAATAAAGTTGACAAATCAGATTTATATAAGACACACTTTATATGATATCATAACTATGAAATCTCATAGTTGGAAAGGTCAGTTGACACATCTGCCTCAGCAGGTATTCTGTAAGATGTGAAAGACCATGTGTTTTGCTGACTTTGCAGACAACAACTCTGTACAACAACATTTTTTTATTGTCCACCTGTGGGGCAAAAAGTATGGCCTTCGAAAGTATTTAGGTGTAGTGAACAAACGTTTGTCCTAGCATATTAAATTTCAAAAACATACATTTTTTTGCAATTACATACAAATATGTAACTGTAAAGATAAAATCATATAGGAAGTTGAAATACTGGTT
Organism: Caligus rogercresseyi; assembly: GCA_013387185.1. NCBI lineage: Eukaryota > Metazoa > Arthropoda > Copepoda > Siphonostomatoida > Caligidae > Caligus > Caligus rogercresseyi. The sequence continues at coordinate 23,145,302 of CP045890.1, forward strand.
GATACTGAATGGAATTCCGGCGTGGAGGAAGTAATTTATGAGCTAAGCAAATGAGCAAACCATAGAGTTATAAAGACATGGAGAGCTTATTTGATTCTTCAGAGAAATTGTGAAATTGTGTCTAATATAAACAAATATTTTATGTCTATGATCAACTTACGATGACGTAGATATATTACTTTGTTTATATTGGGCACAAGTGACAACTGAACGATGTTTCTCTGCTATTGAAGGGATAAGCTCTCTATATCTTTATATTTCTATGGACAAACTAAGAGCTAAGTAACTTGTTGATGTGATAAACTTGATAATCGTTATTGTAGTTAAATATGCCAATAATAGAGGGTTTCACGCAATCAACTTAAAAATGATATATATATATATTATATTTTGCAAAACTCCATCACTATCAGGATATTCAATTATGTGCACTTGGCTTTTAGCTAAAAACTAAAATATCACATAAAATCGATTAGCAAAATGATTTTTAATGCTTTTGCTAAAATCAAATGTTGATTGGAGTTAAGTGCCTTCCGAGGATGAAGTTGTAAATCAATACAGCACAACACTTGCCCTACTTTGATTAAACATTAATAGTATGTAGAATAGGTACAAGCTCCCCTGGGTGTATAGTTTTACAAAATATAATTGATATGGATGCGTTGCTGAGTCTGCTTTGAAACTACTACAATGTATGAGTATAGTATGTTAGTTTAGCCACTCACATTTAACAAAAAATATATACTGTACATAAGCTATTGTAAAATTGAGAGTGTGTTCAAGTTTTGGCTTGAACACGGGCATACATTTGAGTCCACCAGCCTTATAAGTACTATTATTTTATATACTTCCAACTGGTTTAACCACCTGGATAATCCTTCTTCAGCAATTATTTTATGCTTGGCAAATGTGACTATTTTTAAATTAAAATATGGCAAGGATATTTATTTTTAACAACATATATTTTCCAATAAAATAGAAAGCTTATAAATAAGTCATAAATGAATAAAATATTTTTGAATTACTCCTGATAAAATAGATATTAGGAGAATGGCCGAGGAAAATACGACCAAGGAAGAAACGTCCCAAGAAAAATTGGCCAGGAAGAAATGACCCAGATAGAAAAGGAAAATGATTACTCATGGAAAAATGGCTCAATTAAATCTAATAACAACAAGGAAATCATTTATATAAATTGCTAAAATGCAATTATAACTTTTTTCAATTTCACAGGCCATAGAAAATATACAAGCTTAAAAAGAGAATGTCTATTAAATTATGTTAATACTTAAAAACATAATTAGACATTAAAAAACCTAATTACACATTTTCCCCATATTTACTCAATTTATATGAGAAATAAAATTGTGCAATACTAGTTATAATCCACTCTAATACTTTGTCTATCCATGCATTTAGGCCATTTTTCCACGAGTCACATTTTTTTATTTCTATCTAGGTCATTTCTTACATGTCCATTTTTTCATAGACCGTATTTCATTGGTCCGCCTCTTTGGACACCGATAAAATCAGTAAAATATTTGTCATGAAACATAGGCCATTAAAACAACTAAAATATTTTGTTACATAAGAAAATGAGAATGTTCAACATTGACTCAGTTCATTTGATTATATGCAATATTTTTTTAATATAGTCATAACAACCCCTTCTACGATTATGTCAATGTTCAGTTAAACCATAGAAATTGTTAATTGGTTATTTCAGTAATAGCTTCATCGTGATACCTCATTTGTGTAATTTTTTTATTCCACAGCTTTAAAACACATACAATTAATATCATATGCATAAAAATTGGGGTAACAACTAAAAAAATACACATATAAACATTATAGTTTTAAGAAATTACATCAAGAACGACCATTGAACTAAAATAACTGATAATAAAATAAATAATTTTAGCGTAATAAAATTTTATAAACATACATAAAATCTAAGTCGTATATTCAATCTGTTTAACAACTCTTGTAATAAATTTTCTGTAGTGAGCGCAACTCATGAATGGTATTTAACTTCTTCCCACTCTTATCCATTGCCAAAGAGGAAAGGTATTTTTGATTTTACCTGATCACAGGCCATATTACAATTGCCTTCGATAACCCAGGGACGAAGGGCTCATTTGTTGATATCCTTTTCATGATGAGGGCCTACAAAGTTGATCGCCTGTGCAGATTGTGGAATAGTTTATTCAAGAAATATACCTTTGATTATTTTTTGTTTTGTGAACATGTTTTTTCGTAAAAAGAATGAATAATGAACATAAATGTATATTAGATAGTGTTATAATTTCTTAATGAGATCGAAGGATTACCAGAATATCTACTGAGGTAACTTTTTTGTTCATATAGGCTTATTGGTAAATGGATTGATGTTAAATGGCAATTAGTCAATACCACTAGTCTAAAGAAAGAAACCACTACTTTTCCTGGATATGTTCTGCGTCGCGTTTTATAGACGCTCTGCAATTTTGGATCTCAAAAAAATATATTAGGCGAGTCCCATTTCCTATCAAACATTTTCATCATTTATGTTTTCTTTATTGTATATTTATGTGAAAAATAGGAAATACTTTTACATAATCCTATAGTTTTTGAGTCAATTCAATGCTCATGAATTTATCAGTAAATAATAATTTATAAAACAATAAACAAAGATTTCAAATACAAAAAATCTCCTTTTAAAAGGATTTATTTCTTCTGACTACATTTTTTAAAGTACTAGTATTTCATCAAATTAAAGACAAATATATTTTTGCCAGAAGAGGTTTGCTGACAAATTAGATTCTTGAAGGCTTTAATTGGAATGTGCATTTGGCCCAAGAGGAATCCTTTAGACAAAATGGTAAAAAATAGTATTTCATGGAACTGGATCTCAGATAAAAATAGTTTTGAGTTGTCATGTTATGTTCTATGGTTTGTTATTGCATAAATATAAAATATATGATGATTATCGAACAACTAAGGAAATAGTCATCACAACGATTTTGCTATGTATTGTGCTTATTCAATAAAATGAAACAGGTATTCCTATAAATTTTAAATATAGCAATTATTAAATATCTATAAAATACTTCCAAAAAGACAAGTTTGATTCAACATAAACAATTTTTTAGAGAAAATGATATGCTTTTCCTAGTTTGCATTGATGGAATTTGTTCAGCAAAATATTTTTTTTGTTATTTACACAAAACGGTGACTAAGTACTAAATTAAAATACTTAATAAAATGTGGGAGAATGTAAATGAAAAAAATTGTATTAGATATTGGAATAAGAATTTTAACTCTATATTGATTCATTATTATTAAAATTCTTATTTTTTAATTCAGTTATTATTCAAATTAGAGAACTTTTTCGAACAACCATTTTACCTTGTGCAAATAATCAGGTCGGATATCTGATAATATATTTATCATCTGCAATAGTATGTTTTAAACTTTATAAAATTTTGCGAAAGTGGTCGTAATGAGCTTTGTGTTTTTTAGATTCGGAAATCTCCACTCCGAAATTCTGGGTATATAGTAACATGATCTTAATACTTTATTCAAAATAATATTTGATAATAATTGTTCTAATTAAGGACATGAGTATATTTAGGAATTGTTATTATTTTCATTTCTCATAGCATTTACACTTGGAAGAAGTAAAACATACCTTTATTTAAAGGTTGAGTGATTATAGTTGTGTTAATTGCGGTAACTTCCTAGAATATAGTATGAATCGACAACCTGACTAAAATTAGACTAATCGCGAGTAGGAAAAATATTTTTGAAGTCATCGGTAAAGTATTTAATTTACGACCATCGTCGGTGAATTATCATTCCGATAAAAATATTTATGATTTGAACAAATTGATTTTTTGAAATACCAAGAGTCTCTGACTAAATAATGAAATATAAAAATATATAAATTATTATAATCAATGAAAGTGTCAGATGGTCTTTTTTTCTTTCATAATGGTGGAAATATCCAAGTATCAAGCTTAAGAAACTAAACGTTTCTATTGCTTAACGACATCTTTGTTTATAAGTAGATATGATCAAACAAACTATTTTGGTTCGAAAATAAAACTAGCAAAAAAGTTTGCTGAAAACATCTCTTATTATGAAGAAGCTTACTTTGATTGAAAATAAAATTTTAAGTCCAAATGTATGTTTCTTGAAACGAAGAATGGATCAAATAGATGGGCTGATCATAAAACTTAAAGTTCATGTAAAGCAAATTTTTAAAGAGGCTTTTTTGTTTTGATTTGAAAATTTACTTTTATATATAATTGAAGGTGATTTTAATCAATGAATTAAATTTACCGCTGAATAGCTTCAATTAAAGGAAAATATATCATTCCATTATTATATTTTACAAATTAAAAAGGATATTTATATTTAAGAACCAACAAATTTATTTGACAAGCATATTGTAAGTGATCTGGCACGGCATGTTGGCATTCCACTTTTTTAATGTTCCGTGGAATATATAGTTAAACTTCCAAATTCAGCGTTTCATCGTTGAGAATCCGTCTCAGTGTTGATCGTATTTTTATTATTTAAGACTATCTTTGACAAACGGTGTTCAAATATTGATTCCGTTTAAAGCTAAGTAACCATTATTGTGACGGAATTTTTCGCATTCCTCTTAGAAAAATGTGCTTTATTAATTTGATTATAGCTTCCCTAACTGGCAGACCGCGTTTCGAGCCTGGGCTCACACACATTTACTATGCAGACCCAGATTCATAACCATTATATCAATAAAGATTTGAAATTTTGACGGAACGCTTCTATCTAAGCCGGAGGAAATTTCCAAGTTTTTTAATGTTGTTATATTTTTTGAAACGTACTCTATTTGATTTAACAGTGGTATGTTGATTACATCTATTATGGTACTTTAGTACGCTGCCTTTGCATAATGATGTTCAGGACCTTAGCTAAATTAGTGTTTTCTCTAACTGAACCTTGTATAGTGGAATACCCCCTACCATAAAGAACCAATGTCTTTCGACAGTCTTATTGTGTATATGTATATCCACTACTGTGAGAATTTAGACCATTCGCAAGAACCCCTAGATATAATTATTTGTAGACTATATTTGTACTAAAAATAAATATCCTTCGACTGATATTTATATATCACAGGCTTAAAGATTCTCTTCAATTACTCAAACAGAAATAAAAATACAACTATGGGAGTTCGGTGTGACAAAGTTGGAGTATATATTTTGAACAAGATTAAGAGAGGAAAACAAATCGTTACAATAATATATTATCAATCCGAAGGATTATAAAAAATTGCGCTCACAATGTTCCTGCTCAAAACACTCCTGAATAATCATAATGAAAAAACATCCCTGCATGTGAAGGGGTAAAGAGAGTACTGAATGTCCTCTCGTTGCTACGCAAAAGATATAAAAACCGCTTATTTTTTTGCAGGAGAAAATTATGCATACTTCAATATAATTCATGATTTTTCAGCATGATCGGATATGTGAGGGGCCAGAAATCAACAACTACGGACTCTTCTTTGGAAACAAACATCTAGGAATAGCCTAACCTCCTCCATTCGATAAAGAGACATTGCTGGACCTCCTGAGTGAAGAGTTCTAGACAACATGTCGCTCTGTGAGAACACTCTCCCGACCGCAAACCGGCTTTACTCTTCCACTGTTTGGGTCCTGGCATTCAAACGCTGGCACAAAAACCTTCTCTACCTATACAACCAGAGAGGATGATGACATCTGCACTGTCCTCCTCCGGATCATGTCTGATGCCTTCTCTCCTACGAAGTATGTTCACTATGAAATGTTACGTCTGACCGAAACGAGGCAGTCGTTGGGTAAGCTCATTGACGGATAATCACATCAGGCCCGCAACAGGCCATACTTTTGGGGGGCCCTACAGTTGCTATGGGGGGCACAGTTGCACATTCATAAAATCGGGCCCACATCACTCAGTGGGTCGGCGCCTTGCCCCCTCAGGCCCGCCCATCCCGCCGGCCTGTCGCACACGACTACAGGCAGGCCATATTTTGCAAGCTCGTTTGTTCTTCCTGAAAGACCACCTACGAAGTCGAAGCAGTCCTCAGCACTATCATCAAGTGTACATCCAACTCTAAGCTACGCCAACTCGCATTCGAAAAAAGGCCATCAAATTGGACAGAATTGTCCGAATTAGAACGGGCATTGGAGTACACTGAGGCTCATTTTCGGGACATGACCTCCGATAGAACGGCTATGACCTCTGAATATAAAAGCTGAAGGGCGCATGCCGTCCCAAGAAGAATGTTCCTTCCAAGCCTACAGCTAACAAGTCTCCCTCGTCCTAAAAAAACTTTGCAAATTCTGTGCCCATATCATCATATTCTCAAGAAATATTCTGTCCGACGATGGGCAAAATCTGCCCAAAATGCTCCCTCATGGATCACATCGCGTCCTGCTGTAGAAATGGAAGTAGCAACGTAGTCACCTACGCATCTTCTCTTATCTGACATCTCTCTAACTAATTATGTCCCCTTTCTACTCGACGTGGATGCTGAGGTTAAAATCATACCGCAGAGCCTCAGCCAAGATTATAGGCTCCAGAGGAAACATCACTGCATTCGGAGTGAGTGAGGTTAAATCCTTATGGGGTGCTTACTTCGTTCTCCTCTCTCTCAAGATAATCACCTAGTCTTGGAGTGTATGACTTAAACCAGTAAACAACCGGTTATTTAGAATGACGAAGGAACGAAAACATACTGAGGTCCCGGCCCGGTTCCCAGCGAAAAAAAGTGTCCGGTCGTTTCCTGACTTAAACTTTATGCACTTGTACCTCTGGAGTCCTCTTATTCGTTCCTACCTCTCCACTAAATAGCAACGAGTCTGGCATACTATTAATAGTAATCTCTTATTATATCAGTTATCCCCTACATTCACAACAGGTCTTTGCCTCGTTTTTTCGCAGTCAAAATCTAACAAAATTGCATGTACATAATAACCTCAAATAAGACATACATATTGCTTCAAGTTTTCTTTGACTCCAATTTAATTAATTAGGTAAGACATCGACAACACATGCACACATATTAATTAAAAGTTAGACTTGATATATGTAATATAGACTGCACATTTATCTTAATAAATAAATGTTTAAGCTCTAAATGTACAATTAATTAAGACATGTAGGACGTTAAATTGAATTGATAGTTTGATTGTGTCAATATTTGATAAGAGTTCCATGTTTACTCACATAGAACACACACACACACACACATATATATATATATATATATATATATATATATATATATATATATATATATATATATATATATATATATATATATATGTGTGTGTGTGTGTGTGTGCTTGTGTGTGTGTGTATATATATTGTATCCATATAATTATACACACAAATATTTCTTACCTGAAAATTAATCGAATGTAACATTATGATAGGTTTATGTATTTAGGGCTATATATATATATATATATATCTATTTATTTTGTCAAAAAGAAAAAGAAAAAAAGGAAGTTTAAATGTTGTCTATTTAACTTTGGATCGGATATTTACTTTTCAATTGATTGATTTAAAGAAAGGAAAGCCTATGTGCACAGTATGGGAATGCCTTTATAGATTTATGAAAAAAAGGAAGTCTTATTAGGAAGTGGAAAGGGGTTGTACCTTTTTAAAGGGTTCATACATTTTTTTTAAATAGCTTCACAACAGATATTAATCTTAATACTCGTTTCAAAGCATGCTGTTTCCGAATCAAAAGCAAACTTTTTGACTTTGAAATCGAAATAGACATATAAAAGGGGTCCGTGTCGTAACACCCCAAAAGACTCTATAGGACCTCACAACAAGATCAAACTTTACAATAAACCAGTAAATGACTCTTGTAAATAAATTTGATCTGATTTTTCATTACACTCTAGCATCACTGACGTCACTCCTGTTATGTTTGGTAATAAATGAATCATTCAATTGCAACCAGATTCTAACAAACTCCACAGGCTTTTTTAAGTACCCCCAAACGACCTGATAGTAAGTAGCAAATAGACAAAATGTAGATTAGTAAGAATAAAATCAAAAATATACCTCTTTTGCCATGTTTTTTTTTGCCTATATAGTTCGATAGAATTGTATCCGATAGGATATAAATAAGCATTATAGCATTAAAATTAGTCACTCGAACCAAGGATCTTTGCCATGTTTTTTAAAATTCTGTGATCAAGATTTTAATTCAAACTCTGAAAATTTGACGGCGGAAGAATATCTGAAGTGTTTAAAGTTACCACAAGAATGGAAAACAATAATTATACTGTCCATGATGAGCATCATCGACGGGAAAAAGTTTACAGCACAATTACAAATATCAGCAAATTTAATCACATTATCATCATATTGTAAGGATTGTGGACGTATGTACAACAACATTAGTCATGCATTAGTGACTGTCCAGCCTTGATTATATTAAAGATTTTTTTAAATAAATTGTACATATATCACTAATTTTAAAGCCAAATACCTAAGAGATACATTCTCTTTGGAATTACAGTGCAAGAAAATAAGTGCCAAGTGGAAGAACGTGCATTGAGGAACTGCAAGTCCTATACTGCTCAAACCTTTCAGATAACACGTTAACTGAAGAACATTAGCTGAAAGCTATCTTTATTGCAGCGGCTGCCAGATATTTGGCATTATCTTTGAAAATTCCTATGTAAACAGGGATGAATGGACCCCTGTAGGTGCAGTAATAAAATATGTACCACGCCTCTCGCCTATCAACACCAAATTTCTCCAATTTATTGTAAAAAAATACAAGAAATTTTAGATTTATCTGTTATATATTTTTATGTTTGTAAGATTGAAAGTATTTTTTTGTGGTTACATTATTTGGATGAATAATACGTTTACAAAGTTTTAAGTCGCAAAAAAGAAAATTAATTTTAAATTAAAATGTTTATATATGTTTTATGAAACACAATTTTCCTCTCATATATTATATATAATAGTGTACTTTTTATTATATTTGTATGTTTAATTTGTTTTAGTAAAGACCTTGTCGATGAGAAAAAAATCAAATTTGTAAAAGAAATAAGGCACATGGCCGGTAACACCCCATTAGACGTTTTAATATTTCAGTAAGCGGGGTCCCATGTATGGGTCTACTTTTAAGCACCCGAAAAATCGTTTAAGATAGCTCAATTACCCATCAAAATATTACTATGTGGGCATTATTAATAACAAATCTAGTTCCAAAGAACACTTTCCTGATCTTGCTATAATAAATTTTTACTTTCTTCTATACATAAATTATAATACGAGTATGTAAATATTAGGCTACTTTTTCGAAAATGTATATATTTTTTGCTAAATTTTCTATCCCATTATATTCTTCATATTGGCATACAATACACTTTATGAATATATCTTTCTTTACGCATAACACCACTCAAGTTCCGAAAATTCAAGAGTTCTATTATAAAAAATCACGTAGTATTTGAGAATGAAACGAGATGTAGAAAAGTATATAAATATTTATGAGCTTGAAAGAATACATTTCAAAATATACAAAAATTCAAAGTTTATGGGTAAAAACAATATTTTGGTCATTTATTTTGAGTGATGAAGTATGTGATGACCGATAATATTCTTTGGTGAACTTTTTTGTTATCATCTATCGTTAGTTCCCGAAAATGAAGAACGATAGAGGATCCATTGTAAAAAGTTATAAACTTTTTGCACATCCCATCTCCCTATGGAAATTTTAATTTATATTATCGCAATTCAATAATTTTGCCCTTATCGTTCATGAATTATAACTTATCGCAAGTAAATTTTAATTCTTTAAATCATGTATCCCAAGTTGAACTTTGAATTATCATTTTCGTATGCTTAAAAAATATATATATTTATTTATCCATTTTTTCTTATTTATCCATGTTTTATTTAATAATCAATATTTATTTTTTATCCTTGTTTTCTTTATAATATATGTAGGTATCAGATAGCCCAAAAAGTTAGGGCGTGCTCAACTTCAATGTTGGGGGCGCAGGTTCGAATCCCAAGAAGGGATGGTTAATTTTTGATCTACCTCATTGAAAAGATCCTATGTTCGATAGACTAATTTTAATGCTATGATGCTTATTTATATCCAGTCGCATGTAATTCTGTCGAACCATATAGGCAAAAAAAATCAGAGTGCGATTGCCATGGTGTTAGTAGTGTAATGTCTGGGGGCGCAGGTTCGAATCCGAGAGGGAATAGACATTTTTGGTCTTGCTCATTGATAGATCCAAGGTTCGATATATAATTTTAATAATTATGCTTATTTATATCAGTCGGATGCACTTTTGTCGAACCATATAGACAAAAGAACAAAAATCTACGTAACTGATTGCTAAATTATGGACATTTTTATGAAATAATAAGTCATATCCAATTTTTCTTGTAGAGGTCCAGAGAATAAATATCTAGAGAAACAAATATCTAATTATTGATCATGCAATTCATTTTTCAAAAAATGGACATGAATTAATTTGATGTAATGATCAATCACCGTACATTAAATATTCATATGTCTAGTAAATTTCGTAATAAATCATTTCGGGTTCAAGAATAAATAAAATAAAGTTGAAAATATAATAAATTTAATATCACACAAGTAATAATGTAATCAAATTTTCTAATTTTAGAAGATGTACGATTTTAAGGGTTCTTCCAAAAGAAGTGCCTACACGGACAGCTAAGGAGAGGTTTGGTGAAAAATATGGACACTCATATTCACTTCATTCTTTATTTATTTCTTCCAAGAATTAAAGGATTGAGAGAGATTGCGCAATATAATAATATTGATCAAGGAATATTAGTTATGTATCTAGTATTCCTTGTATTGATTTATTGTTTTTTATGATTTGCTACTAACTCCAGCTGTCTTCGTATCGACTCCTGATTGCAAGTCACTCATGCAGATCCTTCAAGAAGAGGGTATTTTAAGATTATTTCTTCGCAGTGAGGATTTTAGGAGCCAATCATAAACAATGAATCAATGTTATTCTATTGCACAATGCCTCTCAACCCTTTAGTCCTTGGAAGAAATAAATAAAAAATTAAGTGAATATGAGTTGCCTCTCCTTAGCTGTCCATGTAGGCACATCTTTTGGAAGAACCCGAGTTAATTTGTTTTGTTTAAACTTTCTGTTAAAATAAAACAAAATAAATATAATTTAAACAAAAGTCAATTCGTATAAGTTTAAACTATTATTACTATAATAATATAATATAATCATAGGTGTCTCATATTATTGGAATAAATTGCTTTTTATGTACATATGTAACAATATATTCATTGAAAAATACTATTTTGCTTGTAAACGTTTTCTTCTATTTATAAATATCAAAAGGGTATATATATTTAATACTAAAAACTAATTTAGCATAATATATCTATGTGATATTTTATAAGTTACATGGTTTTATATTCATAAGTCTGGTCTAAAATTTAGTAATTACATAATTTAAATTCCTAATTTGTTTTAAATCACAGAACAAATAAGGATCGGAACAATTATTCCGTAAATGTGTGCAAACTTTACTCTCAGAAAATCTTAATACGAACAAAAAGATTATAGCGCCTTCCCTAAGAAGAGCTGATGCATCTTTTGTATCAACCATAGAGATAAAAATATATAGAGAGCTTATTCCTTCATCTGTATTCTTGTGTCCAATATAAACAAAGTAATTGTACTACGTAATCGTAAGCTGATCATGGAGATATAATCTATCTATATGATCAGCTTACGATGAGGTAGTACAAATTACTTTGTTTGTATTGGACACACAGAATACAGCTGAACGATGTTTCTCTGCTATTGAAGGGAATCAGCTCTCTATATCTTTATATCTCTATGTATTAAGCCGCTTAAATAAAACAGAATGCCATTATTTTGTCGAGGCACTTCTGATCTTCTTTGTTTCAGTTGATAAATACATGACTGATTTATTAAGTGCGTATTTTCCAGTATTTTTAAAATGCATTTCCTTCACAGTTCCAAAATGAGGTCAAATATATTTTACCACGACAAAGAGGCACTTATGATTAGCGCATGAGGTATTTAAAAAAATTTGTTTGTTATCATGATTATATCTGAGATCCCCTCAAAACAACTCAGGAAGACATTAAGAGTTAAACGGCTAGATAACATGGAATCTTGGGGAGAGTAGCCTAACCTTTTTTATTCGCTCCTTAAGCACCTACAAACCCTATATTACGTCCATAATTTCAATTCTGAACACTGAAGCTTTTCTTCTCCTCCCTTCTCTCAAACAACAATAATTACTCTTAATAAAGTTATTAGTCTAATCCAAGGAGGGCTCCAAGGCTTTGCACATACCTTCCTTTATTTCTCAAAAACACGCAGAAGAAAGCAAATCCTTCCAGTGCACAAACAGTTTTTTCTTCATTCCTCGATACCCTAAATAGGGTTATTTGTCAAAAATAATCACTCGATGATAATTATTAATTTATGATGTGAGGAGGAATCTATATATTAATTCACCAATCTCTGTCCGTCTGTATGTCAGCACGCTATCTCCTCCCACATTTATGGTCAAATTGGAACTTTGAAGGTACCTATGGAATCCTTGGGTCAAGACGGACCTAATAAAACTATTTGCAAGTGATGGGACCAGAAATGAAGAAGAAAAATTCAGACCTTGTCTGATTTGAACCACCTACTTTCAAGGTAAAGAGAGGAAAAAAGAAAAAGAAAAGGAGGAGGAGGAGTTGGAGAAATAGAAAAAGAAAAAAGCATCTCATGTGACTTAAAACATATTCTTTGTACAAAGTCAAACTTTTTATGAGGAATGTTTGTACAAAACAGAAAATTATTTTATCTCTCCTCTATTATATATTCTTTAAAGTCTGTTTCACTCACAAACTAGCTCCAAAACCTACCCATACCCGAAGGGCGAACATATAAGCGCCGTAGGCGCCAAATATGCGAGTAATTATTTATTAACCACCAAATGAAGACAAAATATTAAAATATTGTACGGAAGTAAAGTTGATGATAATCTATAAATAATAATAAATTATCATTATGGTAGTTAGTTATATTGGATTTCTCGTCTTTATTACAGCCGGAACTCGGCCCTCTAAGGCACGTGTGTTGTGTTTTAGAGATACTTTAGAGCTATAAAAGTGATTCGGAGGCCGTTTATAGAAGTAAGAGATGTAATTAATAGTTAAACTAGCAGATTGTTGTACTGGAAGAACATGTATTAATTTAGGATTCAACTAATTAATTCTACAGCCATTTTTGAAAAACAATTTTATAAATTGAAAGCTCTGAAGCTGACTTAATATGTTTTTAGACTCTGTATATAATCTCGATATTTCATATTTTTTAGTAGATATAAAAAAATGTTTTATGGTAGTTCTCGCAAAAATCACTTTTTAAAAAGTTGGCAACTCATATTTTCCTCTTATATAAAAAATGAGAAACAAAAAAAACATTTCCTCTTTTTCTAACACTTAAAGAACTAATAAAATAGATAAAACTAGTTGTCAATTAAAAGGATAAAGGATAGATCGAGTCCATGAGATTGACATTCAGCATTCTTCAGAATCCTTAGTTTCTAATCGATGCTCACATCTCAATAACCACGAGGGAAGTGTTACTTTATTTCAAAACACAAAATATATTTTTCATTATTCACGGTCCTTTTCTTTCGGCCCATCACTTTCAAGAAAAATTCCAATTGTGGTATCCTTAGTAGTTATATTAATATATAAAATGGGCTCTTCTTGAGCAAACAAAAGATGAGATGAACCTCAACCTGAATATAAAATCAAATTCAGTATGAATAGACAAGTTGAACAATCCTTGAATTGGTTAGTAAAAGTAACATATGCTAAAATCTATATGAGAATATATAAAATACAAGGTTTTTCTATACTGACCACTTTCAAGTTTTTTATGTTCATGAAATTGGTTTATTTAGTCGTTTATATTTAAAAAATCCGAATAGAAAGATTATAACTTTTAAATATCATAAAATATTAATAAATACATATATCAACCTCATACAAGTTTTATTTACAAATTTAAACAATAAGAAACTTAAAAGTTAACTCATCTTATGGAATAAATGCTAATTAAGTATACTCAAAACATTCGTTCAAGTACTATAAAACAACATTTCAAAACTCGAAATCCCAACTTTTAATCTTCTTAATATGAACATTTTTCTTGAGCACTAACACTTTTTTGTGTATTTTATTATTCATTATAGGACACAGATACCCCATTGTGTGATTGTATTCTTATTGTTTGTATGTACTATTGTAATCGGCAATAAATTTCTAACTAACTAATATTCATTGTAAGAAACTATCAAAAAAATATACACAGTGAAACTCAAACAGCATAGTTTAATTAGATAAAACTGACTTTGTCGTTTTAAAGTAAATATTATAGTATACATATATGTAGGTATATCATGTTTCCACCCGTTCCTTTATTCAATAAGAAAGTATAAACAAAGGATCAATGTCATTGCAAAACGTCATTTAAAACATTGTTGCAAGGGTCTTCAATCATTTAAAGTAAGGGAATATATTGACACTCGTAGGTTACTTTATTTGTTACTGTTTACAAAGATGGATAATGTTGTTCCATCAAAAATTGCATTATTCGAAATAACGAAACTGTGCACCTTTAACCAGTCATGTCATCAAATACATGAACTAGAATTATGAACCAAACATCGTGAATAACAGTTGTGGCTTTGCAAAGTTATTATTTTCATTCAAAAGGTATCTATGAAATGTTAAATGGATTTGAGAAGACGTCATCCACTAATTGATTTTTACAAAGTCAATATTTTTATAGCCTTTCTATATTTATGAAGCGAAACTTGAAAACATATATCCTAAAACATTTTTGGCTAGTCGTTGGTGAGTTAGAATGGCATAAACGGATCATAGTTATACTATTTCACAGCCTGTTGAAAGTATGTAGATGGCGCCATTACGTTTACAGCACTCAACGTTACTCCACACCTAGGGCGAATATTAACATTTAAGGGCGCATAAACCTACAAATTTCATAACATAAGTATTTGTATTGAACGCATTACTAAAGAAACCAGTATTTTCTAACGAATATTTTATTGTATTGAAAGTGAAGTCAATGTAACAAGGTCTAAGAAATAGAATAAGGTAGAAACAAATTATAAGTGATGTCAACATGAGACTAAAAATGTATATATTTATTAGAAAAAAAATCTTATTATTAAGTAAATAAAGCCGCATTCCCATAATATTAAATTATAATTTTGGATTACATTGTTGGTAGTACGTCTTTTAAAAAAATGTAAACCATTTTTGCACAGCATAAAACATTTTTTTCGGGTATATTGAATAGACGATATTTTTTTAAAGTTTTTGACCCAAAAAATATATTATTTTGCCAATAAAATTGGTTTTTTTTCTTCCTTTATTAAAATAAGAGCCTTTAAGAAGAGTTACGACAATAGCAATCTATTATGTAATAGCGTCACCTGGTGAAAGAGCATTTGGGCTCAAAACTACGAGTGGGATGAAAATAATGATTATTGTTCCTATGTTATTGTTAGGATAAATAAATCGTAATCTATGACAAAACATTTTTGTCTATAAAACCTTTCATTTATTAATTCCAAGCCTCCTGAGTGATTTGTACAATCCACAGCACTACAAGCAGGTATAATTGTGTTTTTAATAGATCTTTAAAGTTTATATTGTTTTTATACTTCGAAAAAATTATTTCAAAAGACTGTTTATTTACAAATCCCACGGCAAATTATAAATGTTTTGAGCCTGACGTGAGTCAGCTTCTTCTCAAGCAGCTCTTACGACGTAACTCTAGTTATAAGGCTCTGATTAAAATATATATTATATACATCAATACAGAAAAACATACATTATTATATAAACCAGAGTAGCTACGTAAAAGAAAATACATGAATAAACATTATGGTTTAAAATTAATACTACGGGACGGAATAAAATCTTATTCAATAAAATAACATTCATAGAAAAACAACGATTCACATTTCTTAAAGGTAAAGAAATCGCTCAAATTCTTTAAAATCTTATATATATATTTTTTCTGATTTTAAGATGTCGACGGAAGATAACGCAATAATTCTCCAGCGTAGTACGATGATTTGAATTCTACCATAGGCACTTTAACATACGGAGCTAAATACCTTGCTGACGCAGCTAGTATAATGTAATGACTCTCATATCCTCTTCCTTTAGTGTTTGCTTTATATTTGTTTACTTTTTCCTTTACCAAAATGAATGGAGAACGACGAAAGAAGATGAACAATCAAACAAATAGATAACAATGACACTATGAACTGAAATGGTGGAAGAGGTTGGGAGACCAAACAAGGGTTCAAGATAAAAGAACGGTGTATTTCAATCTCTCTGATTTTATTTAGATGAAAATAATACAAACAGAACGATGATGTTAGACCTTAGAGATATAAAGGCAAGAGAGTTTATTGGATTCTTCAGAGAAATACGTCATTGTGTCCCGAATACAGCTGAACGATGTTTCTCTGCTAATTGGAGGGAATAAGCTCTCTATATCTTTATATCTCTGTGTGTTAGACATGCAGTTGTCAAAGAGGATAAAAGATGTGAATACTTTCCACTAACTTCATTGTTCTTTGTGGCAGCTCAGTCAATGATAAAAAAGTTGCTTTTGTCACTCTCAATTTAATCTGCTTTAGTACATAATATATCTAAATAAATATCTATATTAAAAGAAACATCATAATGTTTTTATTAGGATTGGCGTTAATTTTGTTTGAACCAATTAGTCACTATTTACATAAATGTTTTTTAGCTTTTCATAGTATAGAATAACTTTCTGCAAATACCATAGGCTAAAAAAAATATCATACTATAAATGTTTTAAATTTATTGAAGTAGAGGCTTTAAACTTAGTCATTCTATTTCCTTCATTGAAATTACCAAAATTACACTTCCTATTCTTCAAAGAACAAAGTGAGAAGCTCTAATATTTTATACTTGTTGCTCGTAAATAACTACTGAACTCTTTAATTTAATAATTACCTTTTAGATTAAGAAAAATGTATTTTTTATTATGATTAATAGAAATAGGAAATTATTTCATTGCAACAAAAGTTCAAAAAAAAAATTATTGAAAGAAAAATCGATATGATTGTAAATAAGTTTTCTTATATATAATTATATAAAAATTTGTATTATATGTAGTTTGACGTGGTTAAGAAAATCATGTTTGCAGCTAATATTATTGAAAATATATAATTGTGTTCGCCATACAAAAAATGTATTAATTAAATCTATATTTCCTTCTTATGAGAGATCCAATTTCTTAGAACAATTTGAACTTTATAAATGTATGCGTCTTTTATTGATGCAACGCAGTGTCTATTCTTTATTTAGTTCTTGTGTCCTCAATATATATTTTCAATGTCATATTTCTTTTTTTTGTGACCTTGAACATTGGCAGGGTCTTAATTTGTTTTTATGAAGCTGTTTCAGACTCGGGAGAAAGATTATGCTAAAAGTAAGCTTAATATTATTTTATTTTTAATACTATTTTTTTTTCTTTTACTGCCAGGACCACGGAAATTTAATCTATTACTCCATTTTATTACCCAATTACATTAACTTCATTTGTACAACGAGTGTACGGAGGGATTCCGATATTAAATTAACTATGATTATATGTTAACATAGCCATACCTTTTAAAAAAGAAGGCAACGTTCCAAAATAAATTATAATATGGAATAAGGCAATTTTTTTAATTAAAAGTTACTTCAAGATGGAACGTAACAGTTAAATCAATTGTAATATTTATGTCATTGCCAATTGCACATCCTACAATGCATTAAAAGTGTCGATAATATTAATATAAAAATATATATATGAAATGTATTCAAAGTGACACAAAAAGATGCAACATATTTTTAATTTGTACTAAAAACAAATATCAAAAATATAAAACAAGTTAGACTCAAAGATATAAGAGATCGTGGAAATAGGCGGACTATATAAGCTCAATAAAAAAATTCAATTTGTAGATAAACCGTAATAGGGAGAGGTGTCGTATTTATTGTAGTTAAACGAACACATAAATATTTCGACGATTCATCGTGGGAATATGCGGGAAATATTATCAAGTATTATCCCTCCAAACATTACAAGAAATTTCAACGCTGGCTATTACGAATACACAAAAAGTTTTTAAAGAAGTAAATATTTTTAATTAGACTTTTTAATATAAAATGGTTTGTTGTTCTGAATTTTAAATTAGTTTTTTATTTATATAAAATTAGAAAGTATGTTTTGTATGATTATGTTGTTTATTTAGTGTTTGTTTGTTCGTGTTTTTTATATATTATTTTGATACATTGTTAGAAATTTTGTTGGACTTTTGTTTAGAGTATTAATTTTAATCTATAATGCTTAATTATATATATTTTTGTTATATACCTACTCAAAAAAAAAAGTCCAAAAAATATATATATATATTTCTATCGGGGACATTACTCTCGAACAAGTTATAATTTGGGTGAAACAGAAAAGACATATAAATAAAACTAGAGTTCGATTGCCGTGTGCATTAAGGCGTGTTCAACTCTCAATGTTGGGGGCGCAGGTTCGAATCCTCAGAGGGAATGGTCATTTTTTGGTCTACCTCATTGATAAGATCCTAGGTTCGATAGACTAATTTTAATGCTATATTGCTTACTTAAATCCAGTTGGATGCAAGCCTATCGAATCAAAAAGGCAAAAAACAAAACAAGATGCGACTATGCAAGAAAAAATCATTATTTCACTCGTTGCTGTTGAAGTGCAAACATGGATTTAGAAAAAAGAATATAATATTCAATAACACATAGCGTCTCTTTTCATGGACCTTGATCATTTGCGTATTCTATTAATGAACTCCTCCAATATCACCTAATAATTTAAATTAGATTATATATAAATATATACAGGGTGGTAAGATCAAATCAGGCGTTTTTCTTCTCTCAACTTAAAATACACATAAGATCGTTAATTTCTGTTCAATTTTATTTATTTAGACATTAAAATGCTCGTACAGATGTGTAGATTCTGTTTATTTAATCCATCTGCCTTCTGCGTCGATTACGCGCTGGATCCTGGCGCGGAAGTAGGAGCAGGCCTTGGCCACCAGGGCCCTGTCCAACTTCCTGGCCTGCTTCATTATGGAGTTGATCAGGCGGCCTTGGTGTTGTAAGCCAGTCGGTTGGTGTGTCACTCAAGCTAGCCCAGAAAAAATAGTCCATAGGATTCAAATCGGGGGAGCTAAGGGGGCAGTGGGTCTTGGGGACGAAGTCGTATGTGTTTGCTGCCTTGAGTTTGTAGCTATGACAACACAAATCCTCATTCACACAGGCCAACAAAGTTACGTGAGAAACGTCCAGCTCCTTGGCAACATCCATGATGGACCTGCTGGAGTCGTGCTCGAAGATGTCTGATACTCTCCTGATGAAGTCGGGGGTCCTGGCCTTGTGGGCGCTGCTGGAGGGCCTGAAAGCCCTGTCGACGACAGCACGAGGGTCCCTGGTATCCTTCAGCTGCTGCCTGAGCTCAGCAACCCTTCTTCTGTCGATACCGACCAGCTCAGAGAACTGGGTGTTGCTGATGGTGTTGCCCTTTATACACAGAATCTGGTTATCGGTACACCTGCGTTCTTGCTCGTTCCAGATAACAGGCAATAGATTCCAATATGCGGCCATGACGATGATAAAATTCAACTGAAATGATCTCTCAAATGTTGGCTGGCTGCTAAAAAATCAGCTGCACGGATCGGATGACGTCATCCTTGTTAAAGGATGTCCTGAAAACCCGCCAGATTTGATCTTACCACCCTGTATATATATATATATATAATGAAAAATAGTTTACCAATTGAAAAATATATGTTTATAAGTGAGTTTGCGAAAACCATTTTTTTGTAACCTTTTCGTAAACTGATAATGAAATTATATAAAATACAATTATAGTCATACTCTTTACTCGGTGTAATGCTCAAATTCAAAGGACATGATGGGACATATTATTATGAAGCTTTTATTATCATAAAAGATGCAATAAGTAAGAACTTATCCTTAATAAAATGCTAGTTAGCAGTTATATTTTACTATATTATACCAAAATGATAGTTAAAAGAAGTAATATAAGTTTATTAGTTTCAAAATATATTTCTGGCTCATGAAAATATATTTATGTCCATTCTTTTTTATGATAACACATTTTTATGAACTGTGGAATTAAAATAATAAAACAATAAATATTGATCATCAAATAATGCATTGTAAAATCTTCGCAGTCCGTCAGATTTCTTTTCGTGTTGTCCGATCACCAAGTCCCTCATTGATTTTGTTGTGCTTCAAACTAATGGTTCGGGCAGTTTGTTTTAAATCTTATTTTCAAAAATCTTGAATCAGGCAAAACAATTAAACATTCATCCTGATTTATTAAGCATCCGTGTACATTCCTCTCTTCATTCCATTCCAATTAATATACACGCACACATTTATGTCTAAGTAAACTTTTTTTTGCTTTCAAAGCCATACAGAATTGACATGAAAGTATTTCAATATTAACATAAACGTCGCATTAGGAAAAAGTTAAAACTTTATATATATATATATATATATAAGCTTTAGATGACTTCATTTTATCGTATCATGAAAATATCGCTTACATATTGGATAAAATGTATTGGATATTTGATAGGTTAAAGATTAAAAGATATGTTTGATTGAGTCTGTTTCTATTATTAGTGTATTGAATCAATTTTATGTATTATTAATCTATATAATAATTCACCAATCTCTGTCCGTCCGTCCGTCTGTATGTCCGCACGCTATCTCCTCCTACATTTATGGTCAAATTTGAACTTTGAAGGTACCTATGGAATTCTTGGGTCAAGGTGGACCTAATAAAACTATTTGCAAAGTGATGGGACCAGAAATGAAAAAAATGTAGAGGAGGTAGAGAATTGAGCTTGATAAGCTTCAAAACACTGAACTTTTGCCTCCTCTCTTATATTCTTTAAGGTCTGTTTCACACATAAAAACTAGCTCCAAAACCTACCCATACCAAAGGGCGAACATATGGGCGCCGTAGTCGCCCAAATATGCGAGTGGATATTATTTATGATATCAACATAGTATTATAGAGATATTGTATTAGGAGGCGTCTAAACTGTATAAATATAAGTATTTTTATTGATTTTTTCGAGGTGATGATTCAATCATGTGGTTGCTAACTTATATGAATAGCGTTATTTAATTTGATTCCAAGATTACATGTTCGATACATAACCCCAATAAATAAAGAATATTATTTTTTATTACAAAGTTTTGCAAACATTCGATACGATCAAAAATGTGCTTCATTATAGTGTTTCTCAGACAAAAAAAATCATCTTTCGGCTTAATTTGTGTAATTTTTTTAGACTGCTAATAGAATGTTGGGTTTTAAGCAGTTAAGCTGCAAAAATATATACTATTCAATAAAAATAAATTCAAATAAACATGAGGCATGGGTAAGTTATTTCTATTTCAGGTGGCAAAAGTATGAAAATTAATTATTGTTGCTAGGATTATATTTATTACTCTAATTGGTGCATTATTTAACATGATCGGGATCGAAATTGCATAATTCAACACGACCAATCCATGTAAATTAAATTATGATGATGCTGTCAGGCAAAGTATATATAGGTATATATATAGCTCGCATTGACACTTAGTGTTCAGATAAAATACAACTGTTCTATTTATGGTCATAGATGATGAAATAAACACAAGCATGAACTATTTTTTTAGTGTGTGAGGCTCATTATTTTAATAGTGATTATATTATATAAAAAGAATTTATTCAAATTATTCACAAATACCATTGATTTAGACCCATAAGAAAAGAGTCTTAATATTTCAAAGGACGAGTAGTCTTGAGTAAATATTCACATAGCCACGAGTGATTAAGGCCATATTTCTTAGTGCCAACTGTTTTTTTATTATACACGATCCTTCAAACAATCACGTTTTAGAATGGAGTTTACTTGCGGCATCTATACTAATACATATGTATCGGCCTAGGCTCCTAGAGCGTTGTACATATATGCCATCTCACATTTATTACCACTTTTATGACTCATTTTGCCATGAGCAACTTTCTATGATGTTTTTATATGTTACATATTATCTTCAAAGAAAGGAGAAAAAAGACAAGTGTTCTCCTTTTTCTCATTAAAGAAACATAACCTTACTTTTAATTTAATTTTGTGAATGCAACTTGAGAGAACATATCTACTTTATGACATGCTTTAAGTTACACCTTAAAAGTTATTGTCGTTGCGACAGCAGTGCTTAGATAAGGAAGAAAATATATAGTTGACTAAACGAGGCTGAAGAAAACAATTAAAGGGAAGATAAAATAATTGTAACATAATTGTATGAGTATATTTAGTAAGCCTGAAGTTACAAACAATGGTATAATAGCCTGCATATCCTCTCTTAATATGCTGATTGTTTCAGTTTCGTTGTATTCCAACTCAATATAGATCCGTGGGGGCATTGTTAAGGTTCGAATTACTTACAATAGCTTGGAGCAGGAAAAATCCGATAGTCGATTAATCTCCCCTCCTAAAAACGTTTAACACTCATAGTAATGAATATTCTTACTGAATTAAAAACTGTTTTATGCAAACATATAAAATCATAATGTGATTTCACATAATATAAAACAAATACAAAATAAATATACAATTATGGATAACTGGACATCAGTCTCATAGTTGTACATATGTAAATGAAATTATAACTTTAGAACTGAATGACGATCAGGATTTTTTTTAAAGAAAAAGAGTGCATAGAATAAAAGAGGCAGTTAAATCTAAATGGCTATAGTTTTAATTACAGTTTATTATATTTTGATTGTTGCTTTTATCTTATACATATATATATCATTCTTATTGCGTGTAGCTGAATTTCATATTTTGTAAGGAAATTTTGGCCATTTATAAAAATAATATAAAACTTTAGGGTTGTTGTTAACTTAAAATTTTCTATAACTTCATCTTTTATTGGATTAAATAGAGGTGGAATGTGAACAAAAAGCATCTCATGGTATGGGGGAAATGCAACCATCAGTCAATATCGGAGCCAAAGTTTCGATGATACAGATGATTTGTATAAGATCATATCAGAGCGAATTTAATGACCTAACCGATAAATCGGTTGTCTTTTGATACCATCAATTCAAGCAAGCTTTTATTTATTTATATCTGTAGAAAAAACCTTATACAACTTATTTATAAGTAAGTATATTTTTAAATCCACCAGTATACATGAGTCTTGCAAAATTAAATTTAGACTATGGACCTTTGGAATATTTTTTAGAGGTGAATTACTGAGTTTCCGTTATGTCCCTGATATAAGAAGTTGCTTTAATATTAATAGATATTACAAGGAGGCATTGGAGAAGTCTATTAAAAGGATTCTTAAATGACATGAACTGAGGCTCATGAGAAGGGACAACTTGTGTTTTTAAGAATGCCTTTCTTATCTCTCAATTGATGTTCGCACTTGTTGATGACGAATTGATCCTTAACACTATTTTTTAAAGATAGATTAAAAGCATATTTTACATTAATAAAATAATTATTAATCCTTTATTCGTATTATCCATTAAAAGCAACACAAATTAAAGCAAGGAACCTTGAATGGTGAAGTATGCAATAACAGTTCCAGACGTATCACTAACTTATAATTAATTGTTCTTTTCTGTTAGAGTTTTAGTATCATTTTGTAATAAATGCTTTAAATATCTTCAAAGTGACTCCATGAAGCAGAATTATTCAAATACAATTAAAAAGTCCAATCTTAAGAAGAACCTACGCAAAGGACAAGAACATTATTATTTCTAAGTTGAATAATAATTTATTGACAAATATAGTGATGTAGCTTTGTATTTATAATTGTGCCTGCATGAAATTAACATGTGACTCTTAAATAAAATATGGAATATTTCAAAAACATCGAACAATCTTATAATAGACTAGAAAATATTTGTCGGTTGGAAATAAGCCTTCCATTTGAATGTCGAATTTTATATTTTATTAGGTATGGTCCATATAGAACGATGTATGGTTCTGAAGTCGAACTGTGGTCCGCCAGGCATATTCATAAAGAAAATGAGGGATTGAAGGAAAAAACATTATTGATTTTATTTATTATAAGCAAAAAAGAATTAAATTTAAGCTTTTATAGTTTTAAGAAAAACTTTAAAAAACAGAAAGCTGAACTAAGGGGATGTTACATAAACGACAATTAAACTCCTTTATCTGGTAGACTCGACTATATGTAATTTTATAAGGGCGTTGATATGACTTACAAAGTCATTAATATATACAAGCACATATACCTGCATTTTGTTCGTTGTATCGTCAGTTAAGGGTGATACATATGTAGGATAGAGAAAGTTAATACAAATGGTTGATTTTTTTAAATATGGGATGCATACAATGAGCCTTTAAATGACATCACAGATACCACACTTTTTGGTTTGTGTCTTAGTTGAGTCGTTATAAGTTATAAAAAAACTAAATACACATCCTAAGCAGTATAAATAAATTATAGCCACTGTACTATTTGACCTTGGAAAACGGGATCTCTCCGCAAGAGCTAAAGCCATAAATTGTGCCCCCCTTGGGGCGAAAGGATGAATTGTCCGCAGTTTGACTACTTGTAGTCCAATTAATCAATCTGAATTCAGGCCAATTTTTATATGTGCCGCAGCTTGCTACGCAGCTTTAGGTTAAAATTCCCTCTGCATATGCTTTTCATGGACATTAGCGGCATGTGTAATTAAATATTATCCCAGAATATCACGCTCTCTTCAAGTAATATACAGAAGACTTTTAAAATGTTTTAATAAACGACTCTAACTGTTTTCATTTTTATGTAATCATGTGATCCTTTAATTATATTTAATTTATGTTTGTTCAGAATTGATGCTAATATTTTAAGGTAAAATTCTTATTTATATAGTTTTACTATGCATTATCATCGATTTTTATATACAATCTTATTTATGTATATTTTGTGAACTGTGAATAAAAAATTATAATAATCTTACATATATTCAGAATAAATGGTTTTATAATTGCATCATTACGCACTTGCAAAAGAGATTTGCGGACTTGATAAGACGTAATCGAGTATCAAAGTATATATGAGCAAATATATTGAATTACATCATAAAGCAGAAGGGATATTACTATTAAATATATATAAGTTTTATCCAACCAGATATATACACATCGTTTTACGTAAAATACACTTTTAAAAAAACATGTAAACAAATAGCCTTAGAAATTTAAAACAGTGTATAAATGTACACAAGAACTTTTTTATAAATTTGCAAGATGCTAATTAATAGTTGCGTCGTAAAGAGTATAGGAAGAAAGGGACAAGAGGAATTGACGGAATACTTAAAGGAATACAGGTGTCTGTTGCCATGCTATGTATAAATTAAACAGAGTTGATTCATTTAGTTACAAAAGCAAATAAAGTGCAACAACTGCAGTCGGTACCCTCTCTTTCACGCCCACTTCCTCTGTACTTGTGCAAAATACGTTCAATTCCTCCTGTTGCAATTAAACCAAAATTAGTTAAAGGGATTGACTACTCCACATGAATTGCTCCTATTATATAAATTATAGTTATTGGCAAAACTCATTTTAAGATCCTTGGTTCGATGGACTCATTTTAACTCCGTAATGCTAATTTACCTCCACATTGATTCTATTCTATCGAATCAAGTAAGGAAAAAAATATAATGATCCTTTTTTAAATTTATTGTTCAATTGAGTTTATTCTTGCGAATAAGAAGAAGGATAGCCTTCAAATTATTCAATTAAACATAAGAAGTAATTTATTAGACAATACTTGATACACCGGAGGGAGCAAATATTTTATTTACTTGTTGATATATGACGTCATAACTGGTTGTCTTTTATTCTTAATATTTTTCATTTGTTCATTCAATATATACCAACATGTCGGTGTGACCTGATGATTTACAAGACAACAAATAGAAAAACGCCATATACAAAGGTTGTTAGGGTTTAAGATAGAGAAAATACAGCTTTCGATTTATATGTGGCAATCGTACAGACCTAACTGACTTACTATATATATATATATATATATATATATATATATATATATATATATATATATATATATATATATATATATATATATATATATATATATGTGTGTGTGTGTATATATCATTAAAGTCTAAGAAACAAATAAGAAAAGGAAGGAATTATTATTATCCCATATCGAAGTCTAAATACCAAATCTCATTGAATAAGCAAAGGGAGAAATGAAGAAAGTAATACCCAGTGTTGCCATTTTAAGGGACCACTTTTCCTTTGAAACATACGATAGGTTGACATCATAGGACATTTATTAAAAAATTCCTTTTTTTTCTTTTATTAACGCATCATTATTGTTTCTATTGTCAGCCATAATAGTGATCGAAGAGCTTTAGTATAGACTGGATCAGTTGAGTTATTAGTTATTATATCGGTCGGCGGGTAATAGAGGAGTATTGGTCATTTGCTGAGGCTTCATATATATATATATATATAGGTTGGGTCTGATGATAGATAAGGAATCAAATAGAAAAGTACTTACGAATACACAGGAACGAAATACGGAAAAAGCATAGCTCATGGCACTCATGCCCGTTTTTGTTGTTTTTGTTTCTCTTCTCCTTCTACGACTTTCTTCTCTCTTGACTCTCTCAACATGCTCACCTGAAAGAGAAAACACTCAACCATACCTATCGTAATCCTTTTATACATGCAGCGTTTCATGGTAAAAAGGGGCCTCAAGCTCTATTCTCCCCCTCCCTCTTTCTCCTTCCACTTAGTGCGCTCTTTTTATGAACACAGAAAGGAATTTGTAGGGCCTTTTTTTATTACTCCCTTTCAAAGTCATTTTCTCTTCTTTTGAATAAAAGAAGAATAACTATAATCAATCAATATAATTAAAACTGTTCACTTTAAAAGTGCATAAAATAAAATGTTCCACCCTTTTCATCTTTACATTACCTTGCCATTTTTTACATTCGTTCCACGTTACATATCACTAATAAATGATTTTTTTATTCAGTTCTAAAAAGTCCAAAAGGGATTGCGTTGAAACAAAACATAGACATATTCTAGTCAAACATGATTACTTTGGGATAGAACAATGATAAGAAATATTTGGATTTTTGCTCCTGTAACTAAATTGTTTTGAATAAAACTTTACTTCAAAATGAATCATATTTGTACATATTCATAAATACTTTTTTATGGAACACATCTTGATTGTATCCTTTATTTCTCGAATAACAAGTTGATTATTTAACAGTTTATGCAAATATTTAATATATACAATTCAAAATATTTCAAAAATCCGAATCTTATGTGGTGCAGAATAAGTTAGGAACTATTTCGAAGAGGGAGAGGAGAGAAAATGCTCCTTCTGCAAAACTGCACTAAAGACATCGGAACATCTCCTTTTATCTCATGATGAACTTCCATGATACATCGGGAGACAATGGATATAATTTTACACCACTAGGAGACACTCACCAATCCTTTTAATAACTTTTTATGAAGTGAAAGAAGAGGAGAAAATTGACAACCATTAATACCAAAGCAAACTCAACAATAATATATTATTTATTCGACTCAATACTTGGAAAAATGTGCATTAGATTATGTTATGTGCTTCTTAAAGGGTAAATCTCTAAGCTAACAACCTATAAAGACAGCACATATATTATTTAAGCTAGTGGTTTTTCTGTAAGAGGTTTTGTTGTTTAATCATATATAGAAGTTATTTTTCAACCACTATTCATTCATTTACCAAGAGTTCTATCAAAATAGTAACCTCAACAAAATGGAAACCACAAGAACTATTTTGTGTCTTGCTTGAGTAGTTCCATCTGTTGTTTGCCCAACTCCCAATGTTGAGGGAGCATATTGAACTTCCTAAAAGGAGAAAGGATATCTTTGATCAACCTCATCTCATGGATTCTATGTGCTAATTTTAAATCCTTAATCATTTTTCATATTCACATGGATGCCATTCCATCAAAACAAATTTGCAAAACAACCAGCAATGAAAGCTATGTGTTATAGTATTACCAACAAATATTTTCAGAACTCAACACTCCACTCAATACGTTTGTTTTATCTGTTACAAAGAATTTTTCAATAAATGCATTATACTTTTGTTTTTACTTACAAAACCACATGCACATTCCATTGTGAGGGAATAAATCCTGTTGTCACGCAACACTATGAATAAAACCAATAAGGTTTGAATTCTTTTATATCAGGAGAAGTAGGCAATGGAGTCCTTGCATGTTATAAAAATACCAAAAAAGGCAAAACAAAAAAAAACATTGGGTTGAATAATGAAGCTTTACTTACATTTTCTTAGGAATGTCTTGATTTTTATGTATATTCTTTTGGCTTCATGGATTTGTATCAACTATTTTGTAATCTATATAATAATTCACCAATCTCTGTCCGTCTGTATGTCCGCACGCTATCTCCTCCCATATTTATGGTCAGATTTGAACTTTGAAGGTATCTATGGAATCCTTTGGGTAAGACGGACCTAATAAAACTATTTGCAAAGTGATGGGACCAGAAATGGAAACAAATCAGAACTTGTCTGATTTTACTACCTACTTTTCAAGGTAAAGAGAGGAAAAAGAAAAGGAGGAGGAGGAGTTAGAGAAATAGAAAAAGAAAAATGTGCTATTTCATAAAAGCTATTTGCCTTCTTTGAAGAGACCCAGGTCACATATCGGTGGTGGTCTGTCTTTACTCGCCAGAATATTACCACTAATTTATCAAAAGCTTATAGTAGACTTAACGGTTCACCCAGATCAGGAATGGCGAGCTGTCTTCACTTCAAGTCCAGGATATTTTTACTGATGTGTGGGACAGAGTTTACAAACGGAAAATTGAGGGAAGAGTCTGCATTTTTGTCGACAATACAAAGGATCCTCTGGACTGGCACCCCTCTCTTTTTATCCTCTTCAACGGTAGACATAGTTCGACAAAATTTTAAAAAGCCTTTTTATTTTACCAATCTC
The DNA here is from genome assembly GCA_013387185.1 of Caligus rogercresseyi. NCBI lineage: Eukaryota > Metazoa > Arthropoda > Copepoda > Siphonostomatoida > Caligidae > Caligus > Caligus rogercresseyi. The sequence continues at coordinate 23,174,560 of CP045890.1, forward strand.
GCTGGACCAGGGAACTGGAATGGAAAGCATTGTCTAATGAAATTATTTCTATTCACGACCTCAAACGTGAGCCCGTGTTTAACTGTGGTAGATTTTTATATCCATTAAAAAGAGCTGCTACGAATCATCTTCCTCCCATACCATGGCATTTGAAGATGTCCTTTGCTACAAATACATTAAAGGAAGCAAATGAAATTTGTGATACTTATTTAAAAGAGCTGAAACTTCTTGTCTCTTGGAGAAAGAGAATTTTTTCTTCCATCGCCAAGATTAAGGACGAGAAAAGATTCACCGCTCAACTCCAGATTTCGGCGAGATGCTTGTTTTTTAACACACCGTGTAAAGACTGTGGACAAGTGTTTAATACAGTTGTGCATGCTTTTGCCAATTGTCCGATGCTCCACTTCGTAAGGGAGTTTGTAAGATTAAACGTGAAAGGAGTTAATGGTAAAATAATCACGGCAATACTTTTGTTCGGACTGTCCATTAATCTACAAAGGGCACCATCAAAAACCCGAACTCTGGACATAACTTTGTCCAGCATTCGTAGTTATCTGGCTTAAAAGATGACCGATAATGAATTGATCAAAAACGAAGACATCAAAGCAATTACAATTTCTACGGCAGCACGATACAACGCTTTCTCCATTAGGATTCCTGGTACCGACAACATTCCTTGGAAGTATGCAGGAGATCTGGTGCGTTTTTACCCCTCCAGTTCCAATGGGCATCTACAATTTCTTCAGCGAATTTTACGGGCTTACAAAAAATTTAACAAGACACTAATTTGAACTATATTTTTATATATAAAAAATCATGTATTGTTAACTGAATTTTTTTTCTATACCTACTTGTTTTTGACAATATTTGTGGAAATTGGTGTTTGTTTTTTTAGATATGTTCTTTTTATAATAGTTGGTGTGACTTTAGATTAGAGATCTAATTTTAAACTAAAATGTTTATTTATATATTGTTATATGTAATATCTCTAACTCAATAAAGTCTTTAAAAAAAGCATCTCATGTGACTTAAAACATATTCTTTGTACAAAGTCAAACTTTTTATGAGGAATGTTTGTACAAAACAGAAAATTATTTTCTCTCTCCTCTCTTATATTCTTTAAGGTCTGTCTCACTCACAAACTAGCTCCAAAACCTACCCATACCCGAAGGGCGAACATATGGCGCCGTAGGCGGCCAAATATGCGAGTAAGTTAAATGCCTTACAATAAAAATACTACAAATGCCCACTATCTTTAAGAAGAAAATCAAAAAATAAAAAATAAACAAAATGATATTTCCTTTTTCCTAGTCAGTTGCCTTTGAAAGATTAATGCACAATCATTTATGAAGAATTTTGAAGTAATGAGTTGAAACTACCAATTGATATTTGACATCTTAGTAAATCGTTACTGTCGATGTTATATTTCTTCTACCGATGTCTATCATGAAAAACGATTTTTCCCTCTCAAGATAATATTTTTTTAAAAGTTATTTCATTTCTGAAAATTAATTTTACTTCTCTCGTGGATGATTCTTTCTAAATCTACGGACACTGCCGTCATCAATTGGCGGATTTGTACAAAAATTACAGATCTACGGACCATGATTGAACACAACCTGTTAACCACTACCAGAGGCACGGGAAGACATTTTTGGCAGGGGGTGCTGTTTGTGGGGGACGAACTTTTGAACGGGGGTCTGGGGGCCCTCCCCCAGAAATGTTTTTTATAGATGCAATTTCCTGCATTCAAATCAATTTTAGGGCATGGCAAATCCCATCTGACTCACTCTTTCAGAATCTACCAAAGAGTTGGTACACACAACACAATCATTTCTGTAGCAATCAGAATCAATGGTAGCAACTCATGAACTCGCTTTTGCCAGCACTACCTACGGCACTGAAAATAGCAATTAAACACAAAGCACTCGGCGGTGCTGTACATGAAAATAGCATAACCTAATGATTTGCCATTTCCCCCTTTGTAGCGGAAGACTTACTGCATTGCTTTTCAGTGCAGCTGATATTGAATAAAAATTAATACATTGTCACAGTATTATTATAATTATAGACGTATTAGGCCTCTATTACAATGTGGCACACAACACGCAGCTAGGGCAAAGATCTGCCAGACGCGTCCGCACTCCCCTTATTCTTCCGGCCATGTTGGTTGCCCCGTCAAAGCAGTAGCCCTTCAGCTTTTCAATAGGCAGGTTCAGTCGCAAAAATATGTCAACAATGCACCTAAACAGAGTGTCTGCCGTGGAGTCTGGTGCACTGTAGAGCCCCCAAAAACACTTTGTTTGCCCATTTCAGAATCCACGTAATGTAGATGGCAGGAAAATTGTTCCGATGAGCTGATGTCTGTGGTGCCATCAGCTGTCAACCTGAAGTAACTTGAACAATTTGCCTCCTGTACCAACTTTCGCTGCACAGCATGTGCAAGCTGCTCAATCATTTCGTTTTTGATCGTATCCGAGAGCCAATTAATTATCTCTCCGCAGCATCCATTGGCGAGCTTCAGGAAGAGACTCGGTGCGATCCAGCATCATTACCCAAAAATTGCCGTCCCGATGGTCGTGGCCACGGAGTGGTAAGCCCTGTCGGAACAATTAGCGCACCGACCTGAACGCCTCGTTCAGAACGACCCTGGCAGTTTTCTGATCTTTTGCCACCACGTCGGAGAGTAAAGCGCTGATTGGGGTTTTATTAAGTGCAGCAACTTTATTGACGGCGTTCAGATGAAATGTCGATCTCTCATGCTCCCTGAATTTGTTGGTGGCTTTACGCCAATTCGTAAAGCCCCCTCTAATGAACACCGCGTCTGCTCTCGTCTTCTCTTTCTGTATAAGACCTTTCTCGACTACAGACACGCAGGTGTAACACAAAACTTTGTCCACGTCCTTTAGTTAATGCAGCCACTTCCATTTACCAAACCATGCTGATTTGAAGGATCTGGTAAAAGTTTCAGTCCCGAATTGTTTTGCTGGAAAATCCAAAGCTTGCGGCTGAAACGGCTCTGATGGCAGAGGTGATGTCCCTGTTCCCACGACACTCTTCTCAGTATCTTGCGAAGGGCTAGTAGCAGTGCTAACAGGGATCACATCAGCGGTAGCAGCAACCTTGTCCTGACGCTCCAGTGCTTGGTATTATTCTTGGTCCGATGCGTTGGGCTGTGGATTACTATTCTTCAAAAAACAATTTTTGGGGAGACTTTGAAAAAAAGACGAAATCCTCTTCTGCGACATGTTTGCTTCTCTTTGCTAATTTTAACACAGCGGGCTCGCGGGTTTTGTTTCGAGGAATCTCAATCACCTCAGGACAAAAGAAAATCTGATTGGCCACACAACAAATAGTATTAATTTAAACATTAATTTATTATTTTAAGAGCTAAGATATTGCTATCCCACTTCATGAACACAATTTATCATATTAGCAGAGCGGAAAACAACAGTTTGAAAAAGAAAAAAAAAATAGGCGTAGCTTATTTTCATATCAGTTTCGAAGCTCCGCATCCAGGGGGTGCTGCCGCACCTCCTGCACCCCCAGTTCCCGCGCCACTACTGAACCTGGCGGTATATATTTTTTAACCGAATCCAAGTTAATGGTATTTCTTTTTGAACAGTTATCCAGAGCCTGATTAGCATATAAATTTAAAGTGTTATTTACATGCTTTTTATTTATTGATTAAAAAAATCTATAATTAAATGTTCAATAGAAAATCAAAATTAATTTTAATTTAAAAATTGAACTCAAACCGTCTTTTCTTGTTTAAAGGTACAATCACAAAGTAAGAGTTGAATGACCCTAGATGGATTTAAGCAAACAAGCTTAACTTATTCCGTACTGCACATAACTGTCTTTAACAATGGAAATTTAAATGCTTACTAGTAAGTGGCTCACAAGTTTTATGAAAGTATATTAACAATTAAATTAACTTGAATTATCAGGTTTTTTATTAGTATTGCAAAAATTAACACAACATTATCCAGTATTTTATTCCTAAAAGTTAGAGGAATTAAAACACGTCTTCCTACGTGAATTATTATGGCATCTCTGTGTTTCTAACTACGCTGCACGAAAGCATTTAATATTTTATATTTCCGTTTAAATAATCAGTTTGTCCAACCCACTCTTCCCTCTCATCGTTCCTTCTCCATACGTTGCTCCAATAAGATATTTCAGTTTGAATAAAGACCTATTCATTGAATGCAACTGCATAACTGCATGCCACCGGTTATATATAAATATTCAACATATGTATTTATAAGAAATGCGACATAAACCACAAACATACTTTCCACATTTATAGATATATCTATGTATGTATTATATAACTTTTGTATCTGTTGATTTATGTAATATCTAATATCTAAGAGAAAAATCTTATGTTTATTTCCTTTCACAAAGAATTATATAAAAGTCATATCTGTTGTTTATAAAACGTTGTCTATACGCAATTTCATATCTTTTTCTTCATTTGATTAATGTGCAGTAAAATTATACGTGATGTTTACTTTGAATGAGTTGAAGTAAATCCAAACAATCGAATCGCATATCTTTATCTTTTTTATAATATAGTCGTTACAGTTCAAATTCGGTAGTCGATATACTATAGAGTTGTCTTATTCTATTAAAGTTAATAAAAGTAAAAGTTATATTATAGAACAAACTTTTCTTTCTTAGAGATAAATTATTTAATTCATTCTAAAAGTGCAAAAAATAGTCCTTCAATATTTATTATTGATATTTTCTATTTTCTTGTTGAGTAGGGCTCTTCTACAAATGAAAAAAGCTTAAGAAGAAGCCAAGATAAAAAATAAGATATTTAACGACACTGAAACCACAGTAATCATGCATTGGTGTACACGTTATATTACCTGGCTAAGGAGGGCTCAGTAAGTGGGAAGCCTGTCGCTGTTCCTGCATCTATCTATCAGACTAAAGCAACTCTTAGGAAAACATCTATATCAGCTAGGAGAACTCTTTGGCACAACCTGGACAGTTGTCCAGCAATGGGGAGTGGGCATATTAATCTCAAAAGACATCTATTCACGTGGGTGTTAAGGCGTGTTCAACTCTCAATGTTGGGGGCGCAGGTTCGAATACTCCCGAGAGGGATGGTCATTTTTGGTCTACATCATTGATAAGATCCTAGGTTCGAGTGACTAATTATAATGCTATAATGCTTATTTATATCCTGTCAGATGCAATTCTATCGAACCATATAGGCAAAAAATGAATATGGGAAAGTCACAGAATTCGACTTGTAGACTTTGTGAATATATAAAGAAACTCCCTATCATTTGATTTACGACTGTTAATTTACAATGCAATAAATGGCCGAATTAGCGATGATAGCTCAAGAAAGAAAGCTATTCCTCCTGGAGGACCAACTTCCATTAATTTCTAACTTTTTATGCAAATATAAATTATTTGATAATGATAACAACTCTTAGGTAGACCTCTACCGGCTGATACCAGATTAAGCTCTGGTTTGGTGGGGTTTATCAAGGAGTAAAAAAAAAACAAAAAATATTTGCATTATTCTGATATTTGCCTAGAACAATTCGAAAACTCCCATACATATTCGACCTCCATGTGCATATAAAAATAAATTTTAATTTAAAGCTTAAAATCATTATTTTATTTGTTGATATCACTCTAAAGCAACCGAAACAAAGACTTATTTTGTTTAACATACCTTTATTAAGGAGTTAAGCCCATATGTTATAGTATGTAATTAAAAAGCATGTCTATATTAAATAAATATATTTAAAGACTTCGATGACTGAAATGCTTTAAGCTTGGAAACTTAGCATTAAGAGCATTATAAAAAATATAAAAACTATGACATCAAATTTAAAGTATTTCTTTTCTGTTTGCAACTTATTTAAATTGACTCATAAAGAAACAATTGAGCAATATCATTATTTCGCTTTATCATTGTGCTATGACCTCAGATAAAGTCTATAGAGGAAAAAAGTTGAAAATTTAATCAAAATGTTTTTGCAATTTTGTAGGTGGTTACATATTCTGTTCCATCATACTTTATTTGATTTATAAGCTCTCGGTATATTTTTGTGCTCTCATGCAAAACTGTAAAAAATGTCCTCTCTAATGTTGGTAAATATATTATAACATATTTGAATCTCTCTGAGAACCATGCCAGTCATGCACTTATTTACGTGACCTAAAATTTCAGTTAGTGTTTTTATTACTTTTTTTAAACAAATATCTGCAACCCCAATTTGTCATAATTGTGTTATTGATTGGCAATCAAAAAAACGAATATAAAATATATAATTAATGAAACAATCTCTGCCGCAAGAATACATTAGCACAAAAAAGTATTAATTTCTGACTAAAGGAAGTAAACCATTTAGCAAACATAGGATCTTAGTTAAGTTTAGAAATAATAGCTTCAGTATATTTGAGAAGTTTTCATATTTCTTTTGATAATTAATTTATTTATTAGTCCCTTAGTATAATGCGGTATTAAAAAGTTAAATTCTAACTCAAATAGTAATGCTAAATATATTTGTTCCAAACTAATACACGATGAAAGTAGTGGATTAAGACAATACAAACATACATTTGTTTATATAAAGGTCTATATCTCATGTAAATCCATCGTTCCCCAATTTAATCCCAAAAACAATTTATATCTACTCTATAGCTATGTATCTCATAAATATTCTAGGAGTAAGTCATTGTTTACTTATACATCTCTTCACTTTATATATATCCTTAACTTTTTTATACAGGCTGTGCATATAGATACGGAAGCAGGGAAACCTTAAGTAAATACGTTTTTTTACATAGAAGAGCTTATATACCCATTTGTATACATAACATAATGTTCTTGCCGTCCATCTGTTTGTTGAGCCTGTTTATTTATTTAGACAGCTCATGAGGAGATGAAAGTTCAAGTCTGAGGTATTTTAGGTATTAGACTTTCTTCTAAAAAAGAACAAGGAAGAAGTTGAAGATGGTTAGATCACAGTAGCATGTCGTATATTTAAACAGGAGCGACTAAAAGTTCTTGTCGTTACTCTGTATAGTTCATGGTCTTAATTTGTTTCGGGATTTTTTATCAAGTGTCATGAGCCAGTGCGGCCTTGACGCATTTGTCATTCCGGACTGTTCCGGCGCACTTTTATCCCTGCATTTATAATACATTAAGTTTACTTCACGAGAGTAACTCAGCTGAAGGTATGAAGAGAGAAGTAAAAAAGTTTTTATGGATAGCAAGTTAAACATGTAGGTATGTAATCAATATATAGCTCTGATAACCATTTAATATATTACACATTGAAATATCGCTGAAACCAATAAATAAAAATACAAAATTATAAAATATTATTCAAACAAACATACTTTAACAGGTTTTAATATGATTTAAATGTTAAAACGCCCATTAATAAAATAAAATGTATAGCTTGAGTAAACATAACATTATCAAGAAAATGACAAATATGGAAGTATAAATATTTGTAGCAATGAAAAGAGAGGGACACACTAGGATATAGTAATCTGAGGCTTTTTTGTATTTTTAGATATGTGTGTATTGATCTTATCTGGACGGAAGGGGATGTATATTAAATAAATATTTATATAAGACGAAGCGATAAGGATAACCTTTTTCCATTGTAAATAAAGTATGTTTGAAGAGAAAATATAAAAAAATAATAGAAAAAGGGTCCAAAATCAAATGGTTTATTTTGAACATGTTTATATATTAATGGCGTGTACAATAGCAATATTTTTTCTAAATGCAAATAGCTAAAAGACTTTAAGATGCCATGAATATATCTTTGGCAATAAATCCCTGCATCGTCATTTCAGACAGATCGAACAAAAATCTCCAAACCAACGAATCGGTATGTTATTATAAAAGGTGTTTAAAAAATATCGGATCGTTTTCTAAATAAGTTTTATTTTACACAACAAAATAATCGCTGGGCCCAACCCATATCGCCATCAAACATTTTCTTCAGATAGGATTATTCAAATTCGGAGACAATATCAAATCAGAACCTAGTTTGCAACCACTATGTTGGAATGAAAAAAGTTTGTTGAAAGTTTGGGAAATGGAAAAATATGGAAGTTGACAAATTTAGTGCTGTCTTTAGCCTAAATAATATATGTTCAAAAATCTATATTAAAGCGTATGTGATCGAAATTTGCTCTTTTACTCACGCTATACATTTTATTTATAAATATAACACGTATGAAAAAGTTAACAAGCATCACAGTGTTCATATTTTGCATTATTTGATTTAAACCTCTGTGACGTGTTCTGAAGCACTTACCTTTTACAACCAAATGATATTTGTAATATACAAGCAAAATATACTTGTAGTTTTATTATATGTAATAAAACCGAAAAATATCGTTTTGGTTTGTGGGATTATATATAAGCCATCAAAAAATTTGGGCAGAAAACTCCAATCAAAATCAAGAATTCATGCTAATTTATAAAAACAAACTGTTGAATATGTACTGAAATAATACAGACAATTTCAATATTTGTTTTTCTTTCAAGAACATGCCATCTAGCATGAGAATGTATATGTTTACACATACATAACATCTAATGCATGATTGAAACATATATAGAAATGACTACATTTATGAATAAACATATTGAAGTTATAAACATGCAGGGGCGGAGTGGCCACCGGGAGTACCGGGACTATTCCTGGTGGGCCGCTGGCCTCAAGAAACATAAACGGCCATTGACAACCTCATAACGGCCCAACCCATACCACGTTCTCTCTAATGGGCTAAATACCTCTCTATATTTCAATTTATACCATTTACATGAGAACCAACTAACTTATATACCATGTGCATTATATGAATTTAAGGGTTGAAAAAGTATTTTGCTGATCCTGGACTCACTAGTTATCCAAAAATTAGCGAGTCTGACTCCACAGCTCTGTTTTCAAGTACATTTTATGTAGAGCCAATGGTGTCTGCAAACTAGTAGAAAAGACTCACTTGCAGCCCTCATCCTGGACATATCTGGATGTGCAACCGACGGATCAGCCAATATGAAGGGCACCTACAAAGGCTTCTCTGTCCTAATCTCAGAAGAAGCCCCCAACCAAATACATGTTTGGTGCTATGCAAATGTGCTAAATCTGATATTAGGGGACACCACAGGCAGTGCCATTTTAGAGCACCACACTTTGCAACCTTCTTAATGACATTGCTGGCATCATTAAGGAGTCATACAAAAGGTTGAGACAGTGGGAGGACTTTCTCTGCTGGCTGTTATTTTACCTAAAATTTATATTAATGTTTTATTGATATAACTAGAAATGGAGATACGGAATGGAGGAGGACACTTTCGAATAGCGAGTTATATACAAGGCTCATGTTGGGCACTGATATGCTGAATGAAATAACCTCAAGGATTTCTTTCATTTGGGGGTCAGCTCAACGAATTGTTTGGTCTTATAATCCATATTTTGATAGCGATTCCACGGTGGATATAGTTAGGAAGAACCGAGAAAGGGCCTCTTTTTCCAAAACTTAGGGAAACCGGAGGAGTTAGAAAAATAAGTTATTTGCCATGGAATATTGACTCCATAATTTGGGGGATCAAAACCCGTTTAGATTCCCTTTATATACATAGATCCTCCTTAAAATATCAATTACTAACTCAGTGGCACCTTAAATTGTCTAGAAAATATTATAACGATGAGGTGTATTTAGTTGCAAATAAATATTTAAAGTTGCTGACCTTCTTCTTAAGTGAAAGACAAATATCATTGGCTCCCTCACCAATATACATGATGCCAAAAATTCACCACCCAACTTCAGATTGCAGATGACGGTATTAAATTGATTGTAACCCTGCAAAAATTGTGGCAAGATTTTCAGTACGACCCTTTATGCCATTGTAGAATGTCAAGCAGAACAAATTCTTACTGAATTTGTAGGTCTAAACATAAAAGGGCTTGAAAAAAAAGCTGGCAAATTCCGGAAAGCCGTTATCTTATTTGGACTTGGTAGAAAATAGACCACCCCACGAGAAAAGGTGACAAACTTCCCAATTCTGAACTCCAAAGCTCTAATTGTGAAGCGAATTACTTCTGGAGACCTTTTGCAATCGTCGGATATTAGGCCAGTACTCCTTTCGGCAGCGGCAATGTATGCTTCCTGAACCTGAAGATCCCATCCCTTTCCGTTGGCTCATGGACTGTGGCTTCGAAATAAATTAAATACTTTCCTTCTCTTGCCTCCATCCACCGTAAGACATTATCTACAAAAATGAAGAATTTTAAGAATTGCAAGTAATGTCATTTTAAAGCTCAAAATATATGTTAATATATTTTAGTACGTATGTCAAGTGAGATTTTTTAAATTGTATTTTATTGTTTCAAAATAGTGTTTTTAGTTCAATCCCAAAGATAGAATTGTAAATTAAAATATTTACTTATGTGATTTTTCATACATTATCTCAGGTTTCTTATGTACATATTCTGTTGTACATTTCATAAAAATGAACTGTTGAATAAAAAAACTAACAGGTGTCACAGGAGGCTGCATCCTATAGGCCAGACACGATGGTGGGTAAAAGATACTGCCGCTCAAAAAGGTAATTGGGTGTTTTGGAAATCCAGATAATGCCCTATATGCCGACGTGGTCTTGACATTGCTGGTTATGCAACAAGACCAGACCATGAAGGCAACAACTAGAGCCAAAGTGAAAGGCTATATTGAGTGCCTCCTCAAATTTGAGACAGTCTAGATTTTTCTGAAGATTTTGAACAGACCTAACCACTGTCAAAATATCTTCAAACCAGCTGGATCGACCTCCTGACTGCACACTGTCTGGTGATAGGAACAGACGATGGACTTAAGAAATGTGTGCGGACTTCAGTGGTGTGAAGGAAGCTGTAGATCGGTTCGTAGAATGGGCTAGTGATGAGTAGAGAGCGGAAAAAATGTGAATCCCTTAAAAAATATTTTTTCGCATATTTTCCATTTTTCAACAAATAAAAACATTTTTGGAAAATTTAAGAAAAATCACATTTTTCTTCAAAATATCAATGAAATAAACACCTTTTCTCTTTTAGAAAAGTGTTGAACTTATTTTCATCATTTTCATAATTTTTTTCATTCCCTTTTTTTTAATTTTTGGAGATAAATAATGCACGTCAAAATTTATGGTGTCTTTTGAATAAATATACTTCTAGTAAGGGTTTTGGTCAATCCACGTTTTCCCTATAAAAAGGAAGAGTTAAGCTTATTCCATATTATTTGATTGATAGCAATCGCTGTTATTGTGCTGGGTTCCATCACAAAGCCTGACCCCTATTAGACACAAGGTAAGGAAAACTTTATAAATAGAGCTTTGGTGGTTACTGTAATCCCAGGCTGTTAGGGTACTCCAATTCAATAAAAAAACCGATACCCATTCAGTTTAATAGCAAATTTGCATGTAGATTTCTTCGTTTTTCTCCTTTTCTTTGACTACGATCATCACAAAATCCTTCGTTTCTCTCGCAACCGATAGTTATATGCATTTGTTTCATGGAAGGATTCAACAAATTCTAATTCCAATGGCCTTTTATTGATCCACATTTTTTCTCAGTTTTTTAGCTAATACATATTAACCATCTTGTTCATTGACATTAAAATATTTGATGAACTCACTCATTCTATTATTTACAGAAATATGGCAGCTTCATTATCTACCCAACTAAACTGACTATATGATATGAGGCAAGCTTGGCATAAATTATCATGACTGACGCAGCTGAGTATATGAGGAAGTGTGAACGAGACCTTAGGTTCTTTTATCCGTCTCTAATGCATGTGACATGTATTTTTCATTTGCTTCATCGTGTGGTGGATAAAGTCAAAGACCATTTTGCTGACGTGAATAATCTAATTTCTTTGGTAAAGAAAGTATTCTTCAAAGCCCCATCTCGACGAGCTGAATTCAGAAAATGTTGCCCTGGCCTAGAGCTCCCCCCTGATCCAATTATGACCAGATAGGGAACCTGGATCTGAGCAGCTGTTTGGTATGGTCAGAATTTCGAGCACGTCAAAGCAGTCGTGGATATGTTTGACCCAGACGATGCCAAATGTATATCCAATAGTCAGCGGATTTTTAAAAAGAGAAGCTTCCTAGTTGACTTAGCATTTATTTCAAGTCATTTATCGTTTCTGCCGGATTCGATTACCAGCCTGGAGACCGCAGGAATTACACTCGGAGATGGACTCAAAATTTGTGTCCATCCTCTGCTCAGGAAATATCCTGCAAGATTCCAGGTGACTTTGGAGAGGTTTTTAAAACTAAGTTGGATTACGTTGTAAAGAAAAATCCTGCCTTGCCAGCATTGAGGCAGTTACGAGATGTGCTGCTAGGCAAACCAGGAGCTGCTCTTCCTGACGGATGAAGTCTATAGATGGTGCTATTCTAAAATACTTTCCCATTACCTCGGTAGATGTTGATCATTTTCGAGGTTTAAAAATGTTTTATCCGACCGTCGCCAAAACTCACCGAGAAAAATTTGGCAGAGAATATTGAATGACACTGTTTTTATGAAAGAATAAACCCACACTGAATCAAATTTGGAGTCTACATAAATAACATTTTTTAACATTTTTTGCTTATTTGGGTAACATTAAAAAAATATTTTTTGGCAAAAATCATCACATTTTTTTTGCTCTCTAGTGATGAGCTGCTGAGCAAGGAAGAGATTGAGGTGGAGGTATTCTTCCTGAATAAAGACAGAAGAAAAAGAAAAGCAAGACTTAAGATAAGCCCTTGAAAGCAGCTGAGAAGGACTTTGAGGTGAATGTCCATACTCTCATAATGGACACCATAATACAAAGCATTCATGAGCGCTTTACAGCTAGTAGAAGCCTTTGCTCTGATTTTGCCTGACTCGATCCAAAAACTTCCCTGAAGTAAAGGATAAGGGACTTCCGTCATTTGCAATGCACCATCTTAGCAGTTATTGGATGGCTTTTGATAAGCCATTGCTTATGTATTAAAAACACAACTGGAAAGCTTAGCTACCCACTTTGAAGAGTACAAGACAAGACGCTCAGAAAAAGAAACACCAGAAAGCACAGAGGAAGGAGAAGGGAATGGGCGAGGCAATGTGTAAGGTCCAGAATTGAAAAGCGTCAAGTGCAGAATGTGCAAGAACTGTGCACTCTGCATTTATGTCATCTTGTCACAATGTGTAATTTATTCATAGACGCCTACCACACACTTTGTCTGGTATATAAATTTCTTCTTACTCTGTCCACTACTCAAATAACATGTGAGAGTGTCAAGCATGATCCTGATTACAAATGATGACTTTCAAAGTGGTGAAATAAAGTTGGACAAAAAAACGAACAAGGTATTTTGTGCAAGCCTGAAGCATTTATTTTTTGTAAAGTGAAGGTCATGAACTTGGCAAACAATTAGTGACTAATGTGAAGTCATTTTAAAATTTGAATGTTATAAATCGCGTGAAAATTACGTACATAATTTAAATGAAGATATTTTTTTAAATAGAACATTTTTACTCTTACTATAAATCAATTAAACTTTTTATCATTAAAAACCTGACAAATTTTGAGAATCTAGTCTCTTTGTGTCCCTTAATCCTCAGTTTAGAGTTGTAAGTATTGATAAATATTAGTAAGGGTTTTTTCCTCTCACGCGCTCGACGTTGTAACTAAATGCATGTTGATTAAATGAGCTCTAATTTTGATTACTGATGCCACATTTAGCGCACTGTTATAAATATTAAGGGAAGGGAGGAATGAGTTGATGTTCAGTTCATTTATACAATTAGATTAAATAGCAAAATGATACGCAATTTTTCAGCAATCAACTATAAAGAGATAAGCTAAAATACTATATTATGAGTTATAATGTTGCTATATCGCCGTTAATCGAAGTGAAAAAAAATCCAACAAATCAACAAATATACCGTCAACTGGTATATAAATTTGCCAAACATATTAAGAATTTCAAATACGTTATCGGTATATTTATCTCATTTTATAATAACAAAAAAACAATTAAAAATAAAAACAAAAACGAATCGGATATTTTGAGGTAACATCAATAACAGATCACATATTGTATCAGAATTGATAGTAAACCAAAATGAATATAATCCTATTTTTCTAATAATGTAAAAATAAATTTTGTATAAACTTGAGTCCATAATGATATTATTGTGCTTATTTTATCGTATTGTATCATTGAAAATGAAACTGTATTTTTTTCTAATTTGAGCATGCCATTATATATATATATATATATATATATGTAAACTTTTCCGAAGTGAAATGTATGATTGTAAACGACAAGACTTAATCGCTAGGGGAAAAAGACTAAGGCAATATTTGTAACCTTCTTTGTGTTTACTAAATAAACATTATCCTCCTTTCAATCACACAATAAAGGATCCTATGATGTGGTTATTTATTATTTTACTTACTTTATATAAAAAATAAATAAGTAGAAAGCAGTACTTTTTTCTGACAAACTTTTGCTTTTTTCAAAGTTTTTGACATGCAATATTTATTTTCTATGACAAAATGCTAGCATTAATATTAAGGGATCATGATTTTGAAGTTTTCCGTCACTTGGACATAATTTGTATGTTATGATGATAAATACCAAACATAACTCTATATACATAATGTCTAGCTATAAAGTAAACCAAGAAAGGGATGGTCAATACGAATATGTGCGGAGACATAAGGCAAAAAAACATATATTTTGGTAGTCTTTTTACAATTTAATTGCGCCGAATACGTATATACTGTATGGGATAGTCTTTTGATATTAGTGTGTGTAACTACTAAAAATATCATTGAAAGGTTCAATGTTTGATGGGCTATGATTTTATTTCATATCCAATCTATTGCAGTTTCATTTAATAAAATAAGCAAAAAAATAAGTGAAATATAACCAATTAAACCAATTAACATATTTGCTAGTATTTTTTAATGTAGTTTTTTCTGTGTTGAATTATATGTGCGAAAAAGGTAGCCAAAATTTACTAATATGGCTTAAAAAAACAAAAGAGACTAAATAGACTAACTATTAGGCAAAATAATAATACTTATGTAATATATATAAATAAAACAGGTTACAGGGTCAAAGGATTGAATATACTTCTACAATGATTACTCATAGAGAGTCGACTGCAGTTTTTTTTTTCGACTCAAATAAGCAAAAGATGGATTAAAATAACTAAATAGACTACACAAAATATCTATTAGTTCTATTTACATGGCCTATAAACACTGCACATGCGATTTACAATAAAAAAGTCGAAATTAAACAAAGACAGAGATATACCGGATTTCCTAATAAGAATATGAACTATAGGACCTGCTTTCAATTTTATAATTCATCTCATTCGTAGACCTCTACCTCAGTAAATGCCTGGCTTTTAAAAGTAATACATATTCTTATAAATTGTAAATAGAAATTAAACAACCATAAACACGTATAACATTGCTTAAAGTATCATTTCAACATTATTAATTATAGATTCTCAGAGCCTCAGGGGTGGGTAATATTTTTTCATTACAATTTAATTTAAGAAAGAAGTTGACGAGGCCCTTTAAAAAAATAAACCTACCTTTTAATTTAGAAGTATTTTGGAAGATTGCAGCGTTTTATCCATATAAAACCAAGAAAGGACCATCTCCAATATATTTTATGATATCATAAATATAAAAAAGGACGCAATAACACATTATAAAAACCTTCGAGTTTCTAGATGGGCCATTTAGCTACTTCTTGAGTGATTTAATATGTTGCACTTTTTTTATAAATATAAGTACTAGTTGAGTTTTTTAGGCACCCTGGTAAATCGAAGTTACAAATTAAGAAAATGAAAGTTTAATATTTATTTATTTTTGAAACACTTGAAACATGGATCTAATTAGACATATTAGATATTTAATAAGAAGTCCCAATACTCTGTATTTCATGTAAATTTAATTATATAGTATCCATATATATATATGTATATATATATATATATATTAGGGTTGTTCTTATTTTTCAATGTTTGAAATGTAGCGACTTGTGAGAATTTTCTGTTTCTTGGTGATAAAAGAAGACGACATACAAAGTTTGAACAAAATCGGTCAACATTACGAGGTCGCGCAACGAGGTCAAAGTTTTAAAATTTAGTAAAAATATAGTTTTCCGCAAATTTCTTCAAAATGGTGGACGTTACAGACTTCAATAATTATTATTAATTTAAAGGAAATTAATTTACTACCAGACGTATGTTTTATGTTTTTAATAAAACAAAGTTTTCAGTAAAAACAAAGCAAGAAAGGGAGTGAGTATGTTAGCTTATTCATAGCTTTTTTGTATCAATTAACTTCACTCGCCTGTAGAAGATGACTTGTTCGCTTCAGAGTAAAATATACTTTTAAGTTTAGTAAAACTTTAGATGATAAATCCAAAAATGACCTTAGTTGCATTCTATCAATTCAGAATTCAGTACAATCTGAGTTTACATCATATGATTCAGAGCCTGTATTGACCTATAAGAAATCGATTATGAAAAAAATAAAAATAATTTGTTTCTTAGATTGCGTCAAGGTATCCTCTCAAAATTTTACTTTATCTCTGACGCATTTATAATCCATTATATGCGTCATTTTGTACGCGAGATAGGCTTTTTTAATGTGCATATAACTCTCTACTTATTAAATTGACATGAATTTAGTATACCAATATATTAAAGTGGTTAACCAAGCTTTCATTTGATATATTTTGTGTTCTAAAAATCGCTATACTTTAAGAGATATAAGCAAATACGTACTCTCCCCCAAAAATGATCTTTTGATATGAGAATATACGATTACCATCTGGTAACTCTGTTAGTGTTACCTGGGATAGAAAGAGAAGGGAGGGAGTATTTTGTCCTCACTCCTCTCCCATCTTTTTTCTTCCTATCCAGGTTACACTAACTGCCGTTACCAAATGGTAATCGTATATTCTCATATCAAAAGATCAATTTTTGGGGGAGAGTACGTATTGCTATATCTCTTAAAGTATAGCGATTTTTAGAACACAAATATATCAAATGAAAGCTTGTTAAACCAGCTTTATTAATTTGGTATACTAAATCATGTCAATAATAAGTAGAGAGTATAATGCACATTAAAAAAGCCTATCTCGCGTACACAAATGACGCATATAATGGATTATAAATGCGTCAGAGATAAAGTAAAATTTGAGAGGATACCTTGACGCAAATCTAAGAAACAATTATAATTTATTTTTTCATAATCGATTTCTTATAGGTCAATACAGGCTCTGAATCATATGATGTAAACTCAGATTGTACTGAATCTGAATTGATAGAATGCAACTAAGGTCATTTTGAATTTATCATCTAAAGGTTTTACTAAACTTAAAAGTACTATTTTACTCTGAAGCGAACAAGTCATCTTCTACAGGCGAGTGAAGTTAATTGATACAAAAAAAGCTATGAAATAAGCTAACAATACTCACTCCTTTTCTTGCTTTGTTTTTACTGAAAATTTGTTTTATTAAAAAACATCAAACATACGTCTGGTAGTAAATTAGTTCCTTTAAATTAATAATAATTATTGAAGTCTGTAACGTCCCACATTGAAGAAATTTGCGGAAAACTATATTTTACAAAAAATTTCAAACTTTGACCTCGTTGCGCGACCTCGTAATGTTGACCGATTTTGTTCAAACTTTGTATGTCGTCTTCTTTTATCACCAAGAAATAGAAAATGCTCCAAGTCGCTAACATTTCATACATTTGAAAAATAAGAACACCCTAATATATAATAAATATTATATATATATATATATATATATATAGATATATATATATATATATATATATATATATATATGAATTCGACTTTTTGTGTCTAAAGACATTCCTATATTCATGGAAATATACAAAAATAGACATAAATAACAAAGTATGAAATATTTTGAATATTATGTAAAAAGTATCAAGCAATCAAAAATAAAACTCCTGAGAATTGGTATGGAATGTTGTTAGGAGAATTTATGTCATAAAGACATCTTGTTATGTTCAAAATAGATTCTGGATTTTTTCCTTCATCTATATGCTAATTATATGTAGTATTGCAGTTTGTAATTACTGCAAACTGTATTTTTTATAAGACAGATATTCGACTTAATTAAATGTGAGGTTAAACTATAAAGAGCCGAAATGAGGTATTAGTGTAAGGTAAAAGCAAACGATTCTGTCCAATGATAAATATTTATGTAAACTTTAAAAAAATCCTCGCTTTATCCTACAATTGCAAATACGGATCGATTTTCGAGACTGGAGAGGTCATTTGGAGGATTTTTCAGGAATCAGTCGTCTAGCTGAAGACGATGAGGCGACAAAACGAGGGATTTTGAGATTCCCAGTACACGAGGACTGGACAAAGATATGGACAGAGTGCACCATTACAGTTTCAGCAGAAGCTGAAATAGCCGAATTTTGGATATACTCTATTAGTACCTCAGTCTGGCATCGACATTTTCTCCTTGACCGTCAAGCGTTTCTGGAGAGAACTCAACACCCTGGAGAGACAGTCGATCAGTATTGCGAAGTACTAATACAGACCGGAGCTGCTCCTACGAGTATCTGTGTGAAGAGCAGAATTTCCATCAAGACGAGATGATTCGAGATCGCCTTGAGACCGGTCTAAACTATCCTTCTATGAGACAAATGGTCTTGAAGATGCCTTTGAGGAAGTGTACCCCGGAAACCGTTTTTACAATATGCCGCAATGTGGAAAAATCTGGGTCTATCTATTGAAGAGAAGTTTCTTTGAAATAATGCAAGCAAAATAACAAAATAATATTAAAGACTTTGCTGCATTTACATTTCAAACTCTTAATATTTTTCATATATAACTCGAGACACAAATCCTTATTTCAATCCACTAGATATTATCAAATTTTTCAGTTTGTATTATATCAAGTATATTAACTAATATAGGTTGCCCAGTGTAATAGAATGTTTATGGAATCTACCATACCTGACATATTATGACAAAAACAAACTTATATTGCGTATGTAAGAACAATGATAATACTAACTAAAGAATATAACATGTTTATTATTTTTCTAAAGCCCATTCTGACGAATTTGCTGATTACTGTGATACAGTGCCCTTTTATTGATCATATATAAAAAAGGAATGGATTTTAACATTTTGTTTTTTATAATATTTTTAAAATACTTCAATTTACGTGTTTATATTTCTTGCCATATATATACCGGGTGCGGGACAGAAATTGCAACACTTACAAAAATCCAATTTGAGATTACGAGAGGTTTCGAACAAAATGTTCTGTTAAATAACTTCAGTAGCAGTGGTTATGTTTATGCTTTTATGCTATTATATTTTTCCTCTGAGAATAAGCAGAGAGATGGAACGAGACCGTAGAGTTCAAGTGTTGACGCTTCTTGGCGCGGGTAAGACTCCAACTGAGATCGCGAAGCAACTGAATGTGGCAAGATCGACCATTTTCCGCCTCAAGAAGAAGCTGGACATGAACCAAGGGATCGAGAGGAAATCTGGGAGTGGTAGCAAGTACAAATTGGAACCACAATTGATTTGTGATGTGATCCAAAGGGCTCCAACCACCAGCATGAGAGCTCATGCCAAGGACCTTGGTGTTGATGAGAGTACGGTCAGGAGGGCTGTCAAGGAGTGTGGTGGCAAGTCCATAGTGATGTTGGAGAGACCATTAATGACACCTAAAATCAAAGTGACTCATCTCCAACGTTGCAAGGGTCTGATCAATGACCTGAAATCTGCACCAGCTGGAAGGATCATCATCTTCAGTGATGAAAAGACCTGGACTGTGGATCCGGTCAGAAATAAAAGAAATGACCGGTTTGTGGCCTTTGAAGATGTTAATGAAGACCTTAGAACAATTATCACTACCAAGAATCCAGCCTCAGCCATGTCTCTGGGCCTTGTGGCATCATCTGGGGATACATTGCCATTGATTTGGTTTCCCGAGGGTTTGCTTGAATGCTGCCACGTACATTGAAAAGCTACACACCAAACTTTTGCCATGGGTTGAGGCAACATTTCAAACCAAGAAGTGGTGCTCCAACAGGATGGAGCACCAGCTCATACAGCAAAATCCACCCATAGTTTTTTATCAGAGGACATCCCATTTTGGGATAGGGAAAAGTGGCCTCCATGCAGCCCTGAGGTAAACCCTTTGGACTTTTCTTTTTGGCCGCATGTGCAGGCCAGGGCTTGCAGAATCCGTCACCCCAGTATTGAAGCAATGAAGACCTCTGTTGATGAACACTGGGATGGAATGGACGCTCATTACATACGGTCTGTTTGTCAGGCCTTCAGGTCCCGTTTGGAGGCTGTTGTTGCTGTTAAGGGCGGATATATAGAATGAATAAAATAAAATAAGAGTTGTATTAACGTTCTTTAATTTTATAATTTTCTGATCGAATCCTTTTAACTGACACAGAGGGGCGTAAACAATATACTAGGTAAGTGTTGCAATTTCTGTCCCCACCCGGCATATATATATTTATGCATATGTATTCAATGTCATCAATCCTTTTTAATTAATAAAAAAACCTTTCAAAAAAATATATAAGTCCTCATCTATTTCATATCCCTTAATACTTGAATTGAACCAACAGGATAAGTGGAGGACGACGAAAGTCTTTTATAGCATTTGTGTTTCTCATTTAAGAATCAGAACTGGGTTAAGAAGGATCACAGTTCACCAAATGCTTAACTTTAATATCTAAATACTTGGTCTATTCAGTCAGGAAAAGATATAGACATTTATTTCCTGATTCCTTCAACTGGTAGATTATTATATCTATAACATTATTGAATCCTAGGGACGAAAACGGACTATTAGAATCCTGACCAAATTTAACTATTTACAAACAAATTGTACTTTTAAATTGGCTAAAAAAGACTAATGTTGGAAATGTTACAGTTAACTATTGACTTAAGCACTCTTCATCAAAGATATTAACAATTTTACAGCACTATTTTTTAAATTGGTTATTATTTAATGACTGTTGCCTTGCGGCATTTAATTCAAATTGAACGTTTAATAACCCATAAATCAGATGGTATTAACTCACTTTATTGCGACTTCTACCAAAGTAAATTGAATATTGTATTCATAGAGTAACTGATTTATATCAAATACCATTCATCTAACAAACAAATCTTTGTCGTACAATTGGACTAACGTATTTATAAAAGGGACAATACATTTTTTGAAAAATATTAAAAGCTTTCAAACGCTTACAAAAAGAACATCTAATTTGATTAAAAATCCGTTGGTAACGAGTTAGGCTATTTCATTATAACTTATATAAATGTAGCTGAAAAAATAAGTATAACTATTTCGTTTTTGAATCACAAACAATCGACTAAGTATATTCTTATCACTTCTCATGCTGTGTGCCTAGCAACATATCTTCCCCTAAGCCAATCAATTATCGGAAACCCGGCACACGGTGATCATAGAGTAGTAGTTGAGCAGCTTGTAGATATTATCAGGCTTGTGTCCGACGTAAGCTATTTCGAGAATAACGTCCACCATTTTTGCTGGCTATTGCTTGTTCTCAATACAGTTGTGGTAGGAGTTCAAATGGTTTTTTCATGATGAAACCTCAGATTAACTATGAACTGTTTAAATTAGTTCCAATTTATAGTGCACACCCTGTATATTTGGCCGATTTTAGCATCGGTAGATAAATGGGCTTTCTAAAAAAGTTCCAATTAATATATTGCGGGTAGTCTTCGTTATTCATAGCCATATATTGTGCATTCATATGTTGCCATACAAAATGTAATTATTATTGTTGAAATTGTCCTAGTACCATTATTACTTTTTTATTCCTTAATTATAGCCCCTTTTTCTCATTTCAAGAAAATATTGATCCACTTTTATTCATAACTACAGTATTTGTACAAGAAATAACTGCCCAAACAACGTAGCTAAGGGTGGCTTTCTCAGCCACCAGTTGTTCTTTGATAACCTTTTTTTATCCCCCCCCCCCTCCTTAAACGGACTGAGGCACTGTATGGATTAAAAATTATTATACATATGGAAAGTATGGATTAAAGAACTAGAAGAAGAAAAAGAGGAAAAAATATATATGAACCTATTTTACACTATTAATTTAAATTCAAAAATTACTTATTCATAAGACATTAAAAAAACGCCTCAAAAATTTTAAGGGATTAAAAAGAGAACAAAGATAAATGGAGTGGGATTTTTTATATTTTGTGGCTATTTATAAAAGTATATTTAATCATTGATTGAAAACATTAATACTTTGCTTTCAATTTGAATCTTTACGAACGAAATTTTAAACGTATTATATGGAGTGTGGGAATAAGTATCTCGGAATTGATAATGTCATATTTGAAACTATGTTGTTTTATGTTGTATTTATCACTTATAAGTAATAAATCAAATCTAGGTAATGTTTACTTAGTTAAACAAAAAAGGTGGCTAAATATTTGGCGTGGTTATTATAAGAGCCGCTAATCCAACTGTCTAAAATAATAAAATAAACCATAAGTCAGCTGAAAAAGCCTGTTATGGAAAATTATTTTGCTCATTTTTGTTCTCTACAATATAACACTGTATTACATAATTTTTTATAATTAAAATGAAGGCTTCAATAAGTACACAACTGACAGGATTTATAGGAGCAACCAAATTATTTTGATAAGATTGTTAGTTTTTTTGTATTATAATCCAATAAAGTAAATAGTTTGGCTACATTTATAATTTTGTTTTAATCTAGAGAAATCTCCACACACAGCTACCAAGCATATGGATCCATGCTGATCTTTAGGTCAGCAAAACCCCTACATATGGTGAAAAATGATGCCAGACTTATGACCAACAAAGACTCCATATAGAAGATAAAATCAAGTTTTTTTTTCGGTTAAAAACATTTTATTCGGTGAACTGCAAAATTTTATACAGTGTAAAATAAATACACTAAAATTATATACAGAAACAGAGTAAAACTATTCAGGGCAGTTGCGAAAATACATAAATGAACATGTAGTTCATATAATATTGACGAATATTTGTTTATGCATAAACATGTTTATTATATTTGATATTAAAAATATCAAATATATTTTTTCCAAACTATATAAATCAAGATCTTATCAGTTCGATATATTTAAAGATTATATTTTATTTTATAGATATAATTTATTGATACCAAATTAAAAATATGATTAAACACATCATTAACCAAAAAATTGCATTCTTTGCTTGCCGAATGTTCAGCTGGTTTAATTAGCAATTGGGCCACATCGATGTAATACTCTGAAATATCTTATTTAAGCCTCGGTGTTATTAAAACAAAAAAACGAAAAGTCTAGAAACTGCAGAAATACCATAGACTTTTCCATATGTGGTCGAGACTGAGTAAGAAAACTTACGTTCCACGACAGTTGTACCTGAAGGGATAATTCAGCAGGAAGATTACCTACTCTAATTTATAGGTGAGTCTATTTTTCTCTCTAGGTCATAGATTTAAAGAGATTACTACTTATGTAGAGATGTCCATTACTTATGACAGCAAATGTTAAATCGATTAACAGAAAATATAAAATCCAAAGTTGTAGAAATAAATTGATTTTTTTTGTGCATTGAAGTTGAAAGGTGTATAAAACTTAATTATAATATACATGTATATAATACAATACAATATACTATAAAAAAGATTCTCCCTTTGAATTGTTGCAACATCTTTTGTGAAAGCCGTTGAACGTGGAGAATAATCGATGAAATAACTGAGAAGTTCATGGAAATAAACATAACCATTCAACAATTTTATTAGAAATAATGTTTCTATATATTTTTGTACAAGTTGTTACCAAACTGTGTTCTGGCGTGGTGGGATGAGTTTAGAGACCAAGTTGAAATTGTTTTTGTGACTAATTTATAGTATGTTACATCATAGTTTAACTTTGGACCTCAACTCTTCTATGCCAGTCTTTATTGATTAATATATATCCAATAAAAATATATATTTTTTTCTGTACAATAACTTAAAGTATAAAGGTATTTTTTGTCTATATGGTTCATCTGAGTTACACCTGTGAGGATATGATTAAACGTTATAGCCGTAAATTATTTAATCAAACTTATAATACTTTATATTCAGATTATTCAATATTGATCTTCCTCTATCGGGAGGTGGTGAGCCTGAACCCTCAATAATAAGTGGGTTTGGAACTGAGCTAACGCTCTCTCTTTTAATTTGGATACATATTATTATTATATTTATGGCATTACACTAGTAACAACTGAATCATGCGTGCTATATAATTATTGGGGTGTACTACTAAGATTGAGTCAAGTAAAAAAGTCATCCAAGTAAAGTGTCTGAACGAATGGAACCCTCGATTTAGCTCTCGTGAGATTGCTGTAGAGATTTCCTTAACACATACAACTGTAACCAGGATCCTCAAGGAAGATTTTGAACTCAAAGGATTTACCTGAAGGATTACCTTTTGAGGGGGAACAACATCTACAAAAAGATATCATACTTATCTTTCTCAATGTCCCCAATATATAGGTATACATAAATATTGTTAAAGGGCAGACATATCTAACTTAACAAACACGGTTTTAAATGAGCATTTCTTTTTTATGCAATTTTTTTTCGTTAACTCATTCATCAAACAACATTTTACTATGCTTCTATATACGCTTAATTGGAAGCTATGAAGTCGTGCACTTATTAAAAGAAAAACTATTCCTAGGTGCCTAAATAGAAATTGGCAAAAGTAAAATGAATGACAGAATTGCTAAATTATTATCAAACATAGAAATAAGTAAGTAAAATCCATCTTACATGCCAAAAATATGATGTATAAAAAATAGGTTCGTAATGCTTATAAGTCCTATCAGAGGCAAACTTTTGTTAAAGTATATTTAAGTTTGTATTAATTTAGGGACACTGAATTATTTCGAACTATTATTATTTTTTATAATATTAGAGTCGTTTAAATCTAGTAGGCTTAGCAATGCTGGAAATATCAGGTGAATATTTTGCAATGCAGAATATATTGATTAATTTTTTACGATAAGTATATAAGTATAAGAGTTTTTTTCTTGCTTAGTTTAGTCATTGTTTGTGTTTAATTTGGGCAAATATATATTAAATTCTTATTTTTTCGTTCACTTTTGTTCAAATTTCCGGTAATATAAAGGTAAAATAAAACTAATGTATAATTGATTTTATTTTGCTTACAAATCTCAAGGTGGATCGATGAAGGATTAATTAATCCATAAGCGTTGGTTTACATAGAACACATCTAATTAACACTTTATGAAATATGATTTTATAAAATATGGCCAGAATAGATATGATTAAATGACTTCTTAAATCCAAATATTGCCAATTCGTTGTCTCAAGATTAAATTCGAGATCAAAACGGAAAAAAGTACGAAGCATAAAAGCATCTTTCGCAAAATGTGCAATAAACTAACATAATCTTAGATGCGAAAGAATAATGGTATATGAAGTTACAGCTAATGCACATAAGGTAAATTGAAGTTATAAAAACTTGGATTCGTTGAATATTTCTTAATAATTAAAAGGTTGTGTAATTTGCATTTCTATATTTAGTTCCGATATATTTATCTGACTATATTGAGTATAAGAAATTCATAATTAAGACAAAAAAACATATCGTCGCTGTCGGGCGAAAACCTCCTATTAGTGGGGCGGTTTAGCTCAAAATTTCAAAAGGATTGTGCATTTTGTGATACAAGCATAAAATTTGGCACAAATGTACATTGATATATGGCAAACATTTTCAGATATTGAGCCACTCGGAATTCTCCCTTCATGTCCGCCATATTGCAATTAAAAATGGCCGCCATCTGAAATCTATATTTTCAATTATCTTTGGGTCTAATGCTGCTATTGACTCGATTCTTGTGTCTAAATGTATGTTTTTGGGGGCAAGAAATCTAATGGAAACAATCTGCATCGCATATTTTGTACCAATGAGCCGCCATATTGGATTTCAAAATGGCCGTTGATTGGAATTTACATTTTCGATTATCTTTGGGTCTAATACTACTATTGACTCGATTCTGGTGTCTAAATGTAGGTTTGGGGGGCAAGGAATATAATGGTAACAATATATGACAATATCCATTTTCAAAATGACATCTTTATTACAGTACTTCACTTAAGTCATGAGAGATGAACATTCATCATCATGTATTTTACATACTTTGTATTTGTGTCATGTTAACCAGTTCTGCACTGCCACAAGTAAATGAATGTTGTGGACTCCTCTTCATGTGCAATCCCCTTCACACACACAGAGGGCACTTAAGGGCAGCCTTCTTGCACTTGCAGCGTCTCACACACCCTTTCTGGCACTTGCAAGAAACCAACTCGATGCAAGTGTGAGCTGCCTCAGGTAGCCTGGTCCAGAATGGTGTGTATTGTCCTCCAGTCATTGATCAACCCCAGTGGTTGGTGGTGGGAGTTCTGGTGTTGGCAGTAGTATCTGACCTCACACATGTCCACCTTGATATACTGCCCTTTTGACATGTTCCTCTATAGCTGCCTTCGTCGGAGGGATCAGCTGCACATTGTTCTTCCTTGCGAAGAGTTTCCACCTGGCCTTGTAAATATCCGTGCATTTGCTGGTTCGGTCATACAACAGGATCACGAACCTCTCGATGATGCACATTGCATCATTTGGTATGCCACTTGGTACGGAAGAAAGCTGAATCAGCGCCTCAGTTATTCTGGCAGTACTGTCCAGGCTGCCCATGCGGTCTTCTTGCCATGTCTAGCAAAGCTTGACACAGTATCGCATCCAGTTAGAGCATGGAACATTGGCAATAATTCAGACAATGAACATATTCGGACAAGATTAGTTTGTGTATTATGATTGAAATGTGTGTACAAATGTTCCATAACTTTGTCAATAAATCTAAAACAAGTTTGAAAGTATGCCCAATTGGGCAAGCATTATTTTTAAATTGGTTTAATGTGATTTAAAACCAGTTGTCCAAACAGAAGTCAAGGCCGGACGGTCACCCCACATGATGTTTTCACACTTCAGATGGCAAAAAATGACCAATAACCAACATGTTTAAATAAAATAAGAGTGGGCACATGTAGAAGGAACGTATTAGACATACATGTTATATTTTTTATTCATTTTTATGTTTAATATTAGGTAAAAAGTTCCATCGGACAGAAAAAGTAAGCGTCACGTCTTTGACCCTACTACAATTCAAACCATATTGGAATCCAAGTGGTAAAAAATATGCATTGCATATTGTTACCATTGGATTCCTTGTCCCCCATAACATACATTTTGGCACCAGAATCGAGTCAATAGCAATTTTAGATCCACAGATAAGCGCAAATGTAGATTTTAAATGGCGGCCATTTTGAATTCCAATATGGCGGACATGAAGAGAGAATTTCGAGTGGCTCAATATCTGAAAATGTTTGCTATATGCCAATGTACATTTGTGCCAAATTTGTTGCTTGTATCACAAAATGCACAATACCTTAGCTTTGCTGCCCCACTATATGTCCAAAAATCCTGATTTTTATTTTTTTCATAAATCGGTACTATTGGTCAACCTTTATGTCTGTCTGTGATTTTACAAATATTTGACCAATGAAAAGTATGGAAAATGACATGTGACTAAAACTCCTAACTCCATTGGATCCTTAAACTGTCGATCAAACCTCCTATTTCCTGAAAAAATAACAGTTTTGGACATAGGAGGTTTGCGCCCGACAGCGACAATATATAAGTCACATTAGTACTTTTATTATTACTAAGTAAGTGATCTTGTACAAATTTAGAAGCACAAAAACTCCTTACCGGCTGGGTTTAACCCCAGATGATTCCTTTATAACAAAAACCTGTTGCATCTCCGTAGATAGATTTTCATGTATATTATTACACCCACGCCTTTACACATTTATTGATTTGCTCCCGGTGTTTTTTAAAGTTTATTTATGAGCGACTGTTTCTTCCTATGTTAGTTTTATTGCTGATCTTTGACTTTTATTGAAATACAAAAAATGAAGACAATACAATACAGAACCATAACATGACTAACATGCCTAGTAATGTCAAAAATGACGTAGAATATCAAGATTTATACAGATAACTCTGGCGTACGAAAAAAACATACCAAATCTAGTTTACACACCTGGCCAAACTATTAAGAAAAAACTTCGACTAATTTTATGAAAAATACGGTATTTGCTGTATTGTCAAGCGTACGAAGTGCTGACCTAGCTTATACAGATATTGCCCAAGGTCTTGGGCTTAAAATATTTGAAATATTATATTCTAAATACGATTTCAAAAAGGTAATGAATATTCTTTATTGCCTGGATATTTCAACTCAATTGAATACGAGATCATTATAGATGCATCCTGGGTTGTATTTTTCTAAATCACAATATGTGTCGACTATTTTTTCTCTTCTGTTTGCAATTTTTAATGTCGGATGTTTAAGAAATCAAAAAAGCAAGTGCTCCAATCTATATTTTCCTCTTCCGCTGTTGCAAAAAGTACCCTTAAAATGTATTTCTGGTTACAAACTATTTTTATTTGAACACTACTAAAGTATAAATAAAACATTTAGTTGTAGTAAAATTAATATATTTCCAAAAATCTTACGGAATTAATTTTAAATCTCAAGTTTTAATGTCAAAAGAGCAAAAATGATATTTTATCAATTTAAAATATTACTTTAAGTCTTAGCTGCACTTATGGCATTATGTCATACTGATCTTTTGTTTTGATTACTGTTGATTTGATTACTGCAAGAAGGTCTACTTACAAATGTATAGCTAGGTTATAAATTAAAACCTTTAATAAGTCATGTTACTCAATGCATATTGTTATATACTTTAAAAAAGTTATAAATCAAAAAATAATTGCAAAATTAAAAAGCAATCATTTAAAAAAGGACACAATAAAAGATATATTTTGCAACAAAATGAAATGAGAATGGTAAACTAATTAGGGGAAAAATTCAACAGGTGAAGCATTTTCAAATATCCATTATCCGCATTCGTGATCTTTATCTCAGGGCTATTAGTATTAAATATAAAAATGACCCTTCCCTCGATATATACTTAACTATTTTCTCCTAAAATTTATATTTGTTATGCATTCATTCCATCTATAGAAAACTACCATTCATTGATATGCCTAACAAAACATAAATCTTGCAAATGGAAAGGCACCTTCAGGAAAAAATAGAAAAAATCGCCAATATTGGTTCTCTCTTTGTCCAAAATCTAGCTAAGGAAACCCAAAATATGTTTCGTATTTCAGAAATTGCAGAGAAGGAAATGACAAGAAAAGTTATGTTGGAATTTAGTGCTGCAAAAAAATTTAGGCAAAACTATTCTAACAAAGATATATATGCACAAAAAGTTACAAAAATTATTGTTGGAAAAGATACAATAACAGACTCACAGTCTATTTTAAATATTTTCCATAACCATTTTCAAGAAGTGGTTGGTGGAACTAGAGAAAATTTCCCACGAGCAAAAAATATAAGAAAAAAGAACTGTTACTCACATGAAGTTATTTCTGACTATTTAACTAAAAAGTTCAAAAATGATAAATCTTCTGGTCCGGACTGTATAAAAGGAAAAGTGTTTACTTTGTGTCTTGAAGAGGTCATACCTTACCTACTAAGCTTCGGATCATATATGGAAAGGAAAGGAAGGCTTCCCTCATCTTTAACATGTGGACGGATATCCCTTATTTCAAAAAAATGAAATGGAACTAAAATTAATTATTGGAGACCATTAACGATTTTAAATTAATCCTACAGAATTTTAGCTGGCATTTTATCTAGACAAATAGAACCAATTTTAAACAAAAAGGTGGGACCAGAACAAAAAGGTTTTCTTAACGGAATAATATTGCGGACATTTCTCGAAATATTCAAGCATGCATTGAATCCGTGAGAGAGAGGAAAACTTTTGGGGCATTGATTACAGTCGATTTTTAAAAAGCATTTGACATGATTTCTCATACATTCATTTTAAAAGCTATTAAAAAATATTTACCTCGTCGTTTTTTAACCCTATACGATCACTTCTCTTAATGGTACGTCTGTTGTATCCATAAATGGAATACATAGTGAGTCCATCAGATTAGGAGAAGTTGCAGACAAGGCTGCCCGCAATATTCTCGAGAAAATCAATATGTATAATAATATGCTTGTCTCTCGGGTAATTTATGTGGCTACTGCAGTTCCTTCTGTAGCAGAAAAGGCCATAGCAGAAAAGGATGTCTGGTTAGGGATTTTGTTCCATGGTAGATATATCTCCGCAGTTAAGAGGCCTCGAAAGCAGTTAGGAAGAGGGATTTCACTCCTGGGAAATATTCTTCCAAAGATATATAGTAAAATTCTTGTGGATCTCAACCAGAATCCTTTTTTGGAGTGGAGGAACTATATAACCCATTCTTCAATATATATTTTGCTCATGCTTGGATCGTTACTTTCCAACCCGACCATAAAGGAGAAATCCTATGAATGGTCTGCAGTTCAAAGAGTTTTGTGGTCAGGGAATCCCATTTACAACTACAATAGTACAATTGATATTATAGTCCGAAACCGCCATAAGAGTCATTTTTTTGTTAAACTCCCTTGTCCGGAAGAACTTGAGTTTCTTGTTCTTTCTGAAAATTGACGGCTTTATAAAATATTTTTCTGAGATAAAACATACTCCCATATGTTCGCCCTTCAGGTATGGGTAGGTTTGGAGCTAGTTTGTGAGTGAAACAGACCTTAAAGAATATAAGAGAGGAGAGAGAAAATAATTTTCTGTTTTGTACAAACATTCCTGATAAAAGGACTTTTTACAAAGAATATGTTTTAAGTCACATGAGATGCTTTTTTCTTCTTCTTTTCTTTTTCTCTTTTCCTCTCTTTACCTTGAAAAGTTGGTAGTAAAATCAGACAAGGTCTGATTTTTTTCATTTCAGGTCCCATAACTTTGCAAATAGTTTTATTAGGCCTGTCTTGACCCAAGGATTCCATAGGTACCTTCAAAGTTCAAATCTGGCCATAAATGTGGGAGGAGATAGCGTGCGGACATACAGACGGACAGAGATTGGTGAATTATTATATAGATTTAAGAAAAAACTAAGAAATTTTAACACTGTGTGGCTTATCCATGTAGAATGAGTAATCAAGAGTTCTTTAAAGGGCGTATGTTGTAGAGGGGAAAATGCATTCAATTTTGCCTTGAGGTCAAAGACTCGAATTCAATTCAGACTCTGGGATAGTAACATACAAACAATAAAACAATATGAAACGAACTTTGAGGGGTGCCATGTAAATTCGTTATCTTAAGTAATTTAATTGAAAAACATATATATATTAAGCTGAAAAATAAATATAATTTAGCTCATATGAGGAGATATGGGTGATATTATTCATTTGGTAAGTAATAGGCAAATTTTTGTAATTACGTAAAACTTTTTCCAGATATAATCAGAGGAAATAAACCTAGAATCAGGGTTGTTGATTTTTTTGATTTTTTTTCAAAAAAATTAAAAAAATCGGATTTTTTTTATTTAAATCGGATTTTTTTGATTTAAATCAGATTTTTTTTGATTTTAATTGTTAACCATATTTTATGAACCAAAAATCTTTTTTTCAATGTGTAAATTTTGTCCATACTTTAAATTGTAACTTTTTAAAACATGCCCAATATACATATAGGCCTACCTATTACTCAGGGGACTTTAAATGCTGTCTTTGATTAAATTCTAGTTGCCTTACTTAATGATTTCATTTTAATAAAGAATGCAAAGGAGTAAACAATAAAATTACAGAACTTCAAAGGCCTTGTAATGAGTCATACTCGCTAATCACGTGACAGTTCGAAATCCAAGCGAGGATCGAAACTCATGACAATTTTCTGCCTTAAAAAATTACTGGGTGGAGCTGCCAACGGCTGATCAAAGATGACTACAAGATGGGTCACTCTCGAATCTAGGACGCGCCAGGTACGCTTGGAAAAGGAGGCGCAAGATAATCGGACAATTGATAACTCGTTCCTGTAATTGTCAAATTTAATTGAGTTTACTTTTTCATTCATATTGTACAAGCAGAATAGAAGCAAATTGTTAAATATGTTCATCAAATCTTAAGCTAATTAGAAGATTTAGAAGAGCAAGAAGACTGACAATTAATAACTCGTTCCTGTAATTGTCAAATTGAACTGCATAACTTTTCCATTTACATTGTACAAGTAATAAACAATTTATTGATAAAACATGACTTGATTTTAATCATTGATTATAAAATGTCTTTGGGAAAAAAAACTTAATTATATCGCAATCCAAATGCTTGATTTAAATCAAATAATCCTAACTCAAAGCTTAATATGATATATTATATGATATAGGCCTATAGTCTGAGGCTATAGATATAATGAAAAAGGCCACTGCTCTACTATTAAGAAGACAGGCATGAAATGTTTTGTTTCTGTCATTGTGAATTAGAAGCATAGAATTAAATATCAATTTAATTTATTGAAAAAAAACATGAATTGATTTAAATCAATGATTTTAATTGGAAATCCACTTGATTTAAATCGCGATTTAAATCAATGATTTAAATCGGCCTGATTTAAATCAAACAACCCTGCCTAGAATAGACCTTATTTGTGTTTTGAGGTAGGAACTGCGAATGATAGACACAGATATGGGGATGTATTTATTCTATACTCAAAATTAAATGATTAAAAAAATATAATCTATCAATTGGACAGCCTCAAATATCCTTTGAAAGAAATAATTTACAATTTAATCAAAAGTTTTTATGTATATAAAAGAAAGATTTAGAATGAAACTCAATTGCTCAAACATGAAGTACTCTCCTGAATTGGCATTTTTGCAAGATTTTTTTGCTCTCAAAAGCAAGGTCTTTATTTATTTCATATTTTATATACAAAGTTATATATAAACTATTATAAACGTTCAAAGGACAAATTGTATTATGAAAAGCATAAATTAACCATTGTAGTTAAAAATTAAATGCTCCTTAAAGACCTATCAACTCAATTATAAAAAGAACAACGATACACTATAATATATTTTGCGACAAGGGTGGGAAAAAACAACTTTTCTTTAAAATTTCATAGGGGAAAATTAACTCAAGGAAATGGGTTTGCACACTAATGTTAAAAAACTAAATAAATGTATATATACACACATATACATATACACATATAAACCAGTCTTTCTAAAAGTCTTCAAATATTTATTTACTCTCTTACTTTAAAAAAAAACAAAGAGATTGAGTGGTTAAAAAGCAGACCCCATTAAAAAAAGGAACAAGTCCCTCATATCAGGGTGGACTATAAAAAGTAAAACAATTATCTAACATAATAAAAACATATTTTGTAAAAAGAGGTTTAAGAGTTTTCATAGTTGATTATTCGGCCGATAGTTTTTCTTTTATTTATAAACTAGAAAAAGGAAATAAATAAATATAAATGGAGTTTTGCAAAATAACTTTTCGTATGTTGTAATAAAAATAAACTTGGGGTTCTACTTTCTACCTGTGTTTAAAAGAGTTTAAACTCTTGTCTATGTTGATCCCTCCCGGAAAATGAAAAAGAGCTTATTTTGAAAGTATTTTTTAAACAAAACAATATACATAAAAGCCCAAATAGCGTAATCAAAAATATTGTTAAATAAAACCTTTTAAAAATCGAAATAAAAAAATCGGCAAATATCGGCGCCAAAATTGCCCACACCGATAGTTTAAATATATACTATCTATAGCGACCTCTAATGGGTATATTATATACTTTTCGGCATTTCGAAATTGAAATGTGAATCTTTGGTCCATTTAACAGGTTAGAAAATCAAAAAAATGAATGCACTTGTTTCTAGCGGGGCTTTTCGAAAAATGATTCGTAAAGTCAAATTTAGTTGATATGTCATAGGAACTGTGGACTTTTAAAAATAAAATTTTATTAAAAGTTGAATTATTCTCTTTACAAAATCGAGATTGTTTATTTAAAAATTGTATACACAATTATTCTCTATCAACTAAAACCCATGATAAGAAACTGCAAAATGTACAATGAGGGTTTGTTATTCCCAAGCATCTAAGCCCTCGGTTCAGAAATTATCTTAATAGATATAAGGTGATAGATGCAATATTTAGTATAAAGTATTTATGTTGAGGTAAGATGCTTATTCTAGTTTCTCCCATGAAGTTTTTTATTTGTATGTTCGAATTCACGCACGGCATGTAATAAAACAAAAAAATGATACTCTAATAAAATGCGCAATATACGAATCAATATTTTTCCACGTTGACACAATATCTGTATTTTCTACTGATAAAGATATATATATATATATATATAGTTTTTCTCATCATCAAGGTTATTATTAAATACAACATATATAAAGTAGTAATCAGGATATGAAATAGAAATAAAAAGAAAATTTGGCAAAATACAAAATATAAATAAGTATTCTTATTCTAAAATATTTTGATTTGAACTATAATGTTCATTTTTGTTTTGTTCAACTGTTTCAAAGAGTTATTATTTTGTTTTTACATTTGTTATAGAAGTGTATTTTTTAGTACACTGTATTGCTGAAGCAGATATGCATTAAAAGCTTTTATTACGGAAAAGTCTAAATATTGTGTTCATAAAATAAATAAAAATCATAAAATGAAATATCTTGTGATACATAAATTATTTTGATAAAATATCTAGAAAGCATATACGTGAACTGCAAATTTATAAGAATAAACTTTTATTTGTTGTTCTTGAATTGCCTCATGATTATTTCAATGTACTTTGTGGAGAAGCCGAATATTCGATAACTTCCAATGATACAAATTTGTATCATTGGGATCCTCAAGTAAAACTATTTTTGGCATATAAAAATATTTTGTAACACACAAACTCAATTTTTTGTGCCTTATGGTTCGATAGAATTGCATCCGAAAGGATATAAATAAGCATTATAGTATTAAAATTAGTCTATCAAACCTAGGATCTTAACTTTGAGGAATACCAGAAATGACCATCCCCTCTCGGGATTCGAACCTGCACCCCCAACATCGAGAGTTGAACACGCCCTAACGCACACGGCTATTGCACTCCCTTATCAACTCAATTATACTTTTTAATTAATATTTACATACAAAAGGGACACAATAAATGAAACATGGTTTTTGGTTTATATGTATGTTCAATGGATAGTGAAAATATTGAACCATATATTTTTATGCTTTGGAGTCGTCAAATTGGATTATGATTCTTATTAAAATGGCATATTTCATAATAATTTAAAGTCACAATGCGTTTTTTAATAATACACTACAATTAGTCTTTATATGCCAATATATAAGAACAGTAATAAACAATACATATATTTAGCCATTTGGATTCAGAGCCTTGTTTCATTTTTATATTAATCTAATTTAGATTGAACACAACAATGTGGATTAGATGATCTTGTAATGGAGTCTCAGCTGTTTTAATAGCTAACAAATATAAAACATATCTACAACTAGATTAAATATATGCATATATTTATTTGAACTACATATTTTTATTGAAAGATTTAACTCTATTCAAAAAGATATTTGTAAAAAAGAAGAAAAATATTATTTGACTAATACCTATTCCTTATTTCAGTTTTCTTGAATTTTAGATTAATCTTTGAATCCATTATATAATTGAATCTATTTTAAAATTAATTTTTCAATCTGTTGGTATGAAATATGCTTACTTATTACTTGTCTAAATTGAACAAATTAAAAGGTCCACTGACAAATTCAAACTATTGAATAATGAAATTCTTTTGACGTTGTTCCTTTTATGTATATGAATCTTAGTTAGAAAAACCTCTAAGGCTCTAAAAGGGGTCTCCAAATTAAATATCAGCTGTTTAAAAAAACTACTACCTTTATACACTCAATATAACTTGCCTATTATATTTAAAAATACGTTTATAGCTTACAAAAATGTATTATGTTGAGAAATACATAAATAGTATACACATGGTCAAGACGTTCAACAGGAAAAGTTTATTTTATACGCAAAGGATAAAAACACTTTTGGCTTATGTGCAATTTATTTTTTGATTACACTAGAGGTAAACTCTCCCTGCATGTCCTTCAGAAGTCATGCAACAAGTAAGTTTTCATGAACTTCTTATATGCATTGACTTAAAATGATAAAAAGTTACTTTATTATAATTATTATAACATATTATCATGTGACCCTGTGGATTTACATGGCAAGTTTGGAGTGCATATGTAGATTTGCTTTTATCATGATTTTAAAAATGCTATTTCTGCAGTTATTACTTATATTTATATATAGCACAATTACCGTACCTCAATTTTAAAATTTGTTAAAAATTTGAGAAATACTTTTATTGGGTGTTATTATTTACTTTAGGCTAGCAAATGGGTAGCATTAAGTAACATTAAACTTTACAGTTTAAAATCATTGATTGATAAGAACCACCACAAAACAAGTAATGTGATTAAATGTATACAAATTAAATAGAAGATAAACATAGGGGTTAATCGGACTTTACTCACATCATAAGAATATACAAACAAAATATATAATAAAAACTAAAAAAACACCAAATAAATAATGTTGTGAAGCTTTTTTATAAAAGGAAAATGACACAAATGGGTCCCAACCTTGCAAGAGAGGATATCGTGATGAATTTATATGGGTGTAAATGGTAAACAAATATGGTCTATCAAGTTATGAGGGGCTATTTTAATATTATTGATGAGTCATTTTCCACTGCATCATTGATGAAACATTTAAATCCTTCACTTCTTTACAAGCATCCATTAATCATCATTATAATGTTGTTTTTCTTTCTAAATTAGTGTTTACATTTTCTAAAGATTGTTTCAGCTCTACATCAGTCAAATTTTTTCAAGATATGTTGTTAAGATATATATTTTTTTCACGTTATGAGCAGGTCATTTTTTACATGCTGTAATTAGTTTTTTGATTCTATCAGCTGTTAAATTCGAAACCAATACGGTGAAAAGTCGATAATTATAGTTGAGATATTAAGATCATTTTAAGCATATATTAATATATATATATATATATATATATATAATATATATATAGTATATATATATATATATATATATATATATATATATATTATATATTCTATATTTATATATATATCTATATCTATATAATATATATATATATATTATATATATATATATATATATATATATTATTAATATATATATTATATATATAATAAACTTATCTACAGAACTAGTATCAAGTTATTGTATGTGAACATAAGGGTTTTAGTTAAAGAATCATATTGATTGGTTACAGCTAATAATGCATAATAAAAGTACTACCCGGAAGGACATTCTAAAAGGTCTAGGTCTAGTCGATTTAGTCAAACCTGTATGGGTTAAAGTACCAGAAAGGTTACAAATATATTTACGCTGGGAAACATCTACGGAAGGACTACGAAAGGAAGGCATTTCTTTTTCTGTAGGCGTTACAGAGAGACGCCAAAGCATTTCATTTTGAAGTGCACTCAGGTTGATAAAATTTTAGACTATCCTTTTTAACGAATTTTTAAATATACAACTACTTTGCAAATATTTTGAATACTCTTATACTATTAATTTTATTATGGCTAAAACACGATTTTATCAATTACGTACAAAAAAAATCCTTGACTCATAATTTTCCGAGAATTGTGGATAATATGCTAAAAAGATGTCTCTTTCAATTAATAAATTATACAGCTATATTGTATTGTTTTATTATACAAAAATGCTGATATGGTAACTTGTGTGTTGTCGGCGGAATTTGGTTTGTTACATCAAATGAAGGAATAAAGTTTGGGCACATAAACAATATATTGCTTTATCTTGTATCTAACATATCTTTGGTGTGAAAAAACTCACACGAAAAAACAGAAAGAACGCGGGCGAGGTTTAAGAAGTACCAAGGAGCTAAATTGATACTCACAGTAGTGTTGATAAGTATAAAAGTCCAATGGGAGGTATTGTTTTACCTATTAATAAAAGAGTTGTTTTCATCTTTTATTTGCTTGGCACAAAAACTATAATCATGAGTACACCCAATCGTCTTGCTCTTTCTTTCTTGCTTTAAATGTGAATTTGTCCAGTTCTATCCATAACATATCTAAATTGTAAGAAATAAAAATACCCCCTAAAATTGAGGATATGTGTACAGTACATCCATTTAAAAAACTTAAATCAATTAGGAGCAAACGTTTAAATGCAAATATGCTTTCAAATTACACTATATGTGCCACATTTAAACCCATTCCCATGTACAAAACGCCTAACACAGAAAAATTAAATATATATATAATATACAACACATTTAAAATTGATTTATGTGAGCTACAATTATTTTTTCTCATTCTTCTTTTAAATTGTAATTGCTTTTATTGAATGCGATTTTAATTGGATTTATGTGTAAGGGAGGAGGAGAAAGAGAAGGCAAAGGGATGGGGAGGCGTTTGTTTAGCATTAGTTATTAAAAAAAAGGGATAATATCTTAATACAAACATGGGCGGGAAAAAGGGGAAATGTCTTGTGGGAGCAGGTAATGTAAAAATATTCTTTTATTTCTTGTCCATGAGTATTTATTGTAATGGAAAATAATTAAATGATGAATAAGGATAATAGCCTGAACGTGATTGGTTGAAAGAAAAAACAGTATGGAACCCTTAACACACGACTGTTGAGGTGAAAAAAAATAACATCCTCAAGAACACATTAACAAATCCTGATTGGACACTTGAATATCACTTACTAATATGAGTGAAGCAACTGCTCAAAATAAAGGAAAATAATGGTTATTGATCTTGCGTTTTCATACCTATCGATAAATGGATCGTCATTCTGACTGTAAGACATAAAAGGAAATAAAATACAGTTACCAAACTAACAAGTTTTTTATGTATATGTGTTTGTGTAAGCTACTAGATTGATATCCCTAGTGAGGAGCTACTGGGTTTTTTTGGAACTTTGATCTTATAAGTGGCCATCAAATGGATGTTCTTCCTTTTCCGGACAGATCACTCATACAAAGAAGATATGTCTTAATAATGAAATAGTAATGAGTTCGAATTCAGGGGTCCAATGAGTGCAATGCCTTTTAAGAAAATAACCTTCAAAAGTACCTTTTGCTTCAGGAATATGAAATATTCATTGGAGTATCTGTGATACGTATTAAACTTTAACGCCCCTCCTTGATTTTCTGTTTCACTTTATAAACAGGGATTGTATTGTAAATTGTATCATTTCTCAAGGTGTATAAAGGTCTTCGTATGAAATTAATAATAAGGATAAAAAACGCTTGTCCGAGGATTCCAACAAAAAAAATGCACTTGTTTTCCTGGGAGCAAAGAGTCATATTTTATGTATTATAAAATAAGAATATATATATATATACAGATGGAGAGAGAGAATATAAGCAATTTTACTCCCTATAATTCATATAATTTAATCCCTCCGATCCAATCCATTTTAATCCGTCATAATCAAATCATTTTATTCCATCAAGATAAAACTCTTTTTATCCCAACCATCTTATTCCCTTTTAAAAATTTGAATGGTTTTGACATGAACTAAAAATAATGTCAGCCTATATTAACTCCGTTCTTGATAACTGAAAAGAAAGTAAATTGTAAAATATCTTTAATCCTTCGACTCTGACATATTATCAACTTTTGACACCCACCAAAGAATAGATGGTTTAAAGACTTACATTATAAATAAGCATTCCGTTTTCATGGTTACATACTTCAGTCAACATTCTAGCAAAAACATCCCTCCTGAGAAATCTTTGTTTTGTAACAAAATCAATACTACCTAATTCATGTGCTAGGGATAGTTTGTTATCAATTATGTTCTTAAAATAACATAGCTCGATAAAGACATTAAAACTTATCCATATATGGTCCCAACCAATTCAATCCTGCATTCTGTTCATCGATTGAGTCTATTTTTTCTGAAGCAAAATTACAATAGACGAATATTTCATTTTGTTAAGAGATTATAGCCATTGATCAGAAAAGAGATGCTCTCTATTGAAAAGGAGACATCAACAAAAAAATTAAGAGATCTAGTAAGTATGTATTACTTTTTAACAATTTAATTGATGTTGCAATCCATTATTTACCCTGCCTGGACCATACCTTCACTCATAGGGTTTGGAGTAAAAGTAAGAAAATAATTTTCAAGACTTGTTCTTTTTTAGAATGAACT
Source organism: Caligus rogercresseyi (assembly GCA_013387185.1). NCBI lineage: Eukaryota > Metazoa > Arthropoda > Copepoda > Siphonostomatoida > Caligidae > Caligus > Caligus rogercresseyi. The sequence continues at coordinate 23,214,962 of CP045890.1, forward strand.
TTCACCGTTTAATACAGACTACAACACATTTCTTGATGATATGTCAGATCGTAATGCTATAATGTTATCGTTTTTTCATGAAATGGTGTACAATAGGGGGTATTATAGAAACCTAATATTGAGATATCAAACTACCACCCCTGCGAAAGTTGCGTCATAAGAAACTAAATGATCGTAGAAAAATTGATTTTGGTTTGACCCCCCCCCAATTGCGTTCAAAGGTTTCGTTATGAAGCAAAACTTTTTTTATTGCTTATTTAGATGTGATCAATTAATGAGTTTGTTATTAATTGCAAATTTCGTCAAATAATATTTTGTGCCAATAAATGAACATAAGTGCTGACGCACCAACCGTTTTTTAAATATCAGCTCCTACTACTTTTCTTATTTAGTTTTAAGAAGGAAAAATATTAAAAGGGCACTCATGTTGATGTTTTTAAGTTATTTTTAAATACGTTTATTTTTCACATCTTAATTTTCATACAGTAAATTTGGCACATAAAATTAAATTGTATATTCTTTCTTTGTTTTAATTTAGGGAGTTTTTTATTGACTCCATGGTTGATAATATATGTCAATGACGTTGATTATATCCATAAACTTTTGCAGATACCTCCATTACTAGTTTCACAGCTCTTTCCACTGATTGTGAATGGCAAGGGTGATTTTTAACTTTTAAGAATGTTATTTACTTTTATAAGATCTTCCTCAGACAAAAAATTGCAAAATTGAAGGAATAAACAAATTTATATTGACCAGTCGATAAGACTAAAAAAATGCTGGCTTTTAAAATTGATAGTGTTGGGTAGTGAGAGTTTCTTTGTGTTTACATATTCTTCATGGAAACAAATATTTTTCCAGGGCAAATATTATGTTTCTATTTCTATATCGATTAGGCCTGCAAGCAATATATTTTCAGGGTTGGCAAAAAAGCGTTTTCTTGAGTACTTTTTCAATGAAGGGGTTAAATCTCATCAATCTCTTGTAATAGAGTTACGGTAAATTTGTAATGCTTTAAGCCTTCATTTCTTGTGAGACTCACATGGACTTTTTTGTGAAATATAGGATCTTAAAATTGTGTGGCTTTAGTAATGCTCCTGGAGACCTGTAGCAAAAGCTTGAATTCGAAATTTTTCTGTTTGTATACCTAATGTTAGTTAGTTAGAAATTAATTGCCGATTACAATAGTACATATACCTAATGTAATTTCATATAAATATTTTTTGATCTGATCTTAAATAATCCACTAATCGTTGATTTAAGTATTTACTTTTCCTTCAACTATAAAAAATATTGGATTTTTGGTAAGGTCAGTATTAATAAATTTCCTATGGGGCCTTCATAAGTCCGAGGTCCTTTTTGTGCGCCATTTAAATGTTTAAAAACTTGCAAAAAAGTGTATCTCATTCATGTATAGAAGACAAATAATTCCCCGAAGTGGTCATTCAAGAGATAACTCCAGTCTTTTTATTACCATATTGCGACATTGGTGTTGCATCCGTCACACACAATAGCGACCAAATTATTGATGTTCTTCGATTACTGAAAGTAATTCTTCGCTTGATTTCTGCTTTGCCACTTTTTGGTGATACGTGATCAATGTATTCATGTTCGGGTTCTAAAAATATTTTCTTAAGAGATAAGAATTACATTTTAAAATAACAAGTTACATTTAAAAATGACTAGATGCTCCTCTTTATCAGTTGAGAAAATATTTTTCGTCGATTTCCAAGCTTCAAACCACTTTTGTTGCGTCTATTTGTGAGCCAAACTAATGAATTCCAATTTTGAGTGTCATTTTTGAGGATCCTTGATGATATTTCCTCATTCGCTGCGCTTCAGTATCAGAAATCTAAATCTGTCAGCCATGATTGCAACCTATGGATAGTTCCTCTTATTTCGTTCTGATCTTTTGAAACCTGAATGCTATGTCATGGATGCTTCTAGGAGAATCCCCCCCGGTGAGTTCCCACCCAGTCAATTCCCCCGGGTGAATTCCCCGTAGAGATAAATATTTTTTTATAAAGTTGCAAATGAAACCTAAAATGCCATTTACAGGTCTTGGAACCTTGTGTCATATTAATTACTTTTTGAAGATTTTATAATTTATTTTCTCACCCGAAAACCAAAGAAAAAGTTTAAGTTAATATAAATTTTTTGGTTTTTTATAATAACATTAATACATTTAACTCCTCAAAACCAGTAATTATTATATCATGTTACTTCAAAAAAGCTAGACTGCAAAGCATTCTGCAATGAATAGCGAATTCTTGGTCCTCTGAATATCGTGTTTGTAATCCGAGGTTCTTAATTTTTTCCAAACACTTGATGAAAGATGATACAAAATCCTTATTTGCAATATGTGGTAGGAAAAGCATAATTGCATTCATGGAAGCCTTTTCAAAATCCACCAAAATGATTTGACTATTTTTTTATCAAAGAAAATGCAGCTTAGACTTATGAATATGACTGACAGTTGTTACAATAATAGGTGTTTCAAACTCAGATCCAATGAGCTCTCACTCAATCAATTTATGGGGTATGAGGGATTTCGAAACGACTGACTATGAGCCCACGGTCTCTTCCAACCTCGATAATGAAATATAAGGTTTCAAACTAACCTCCAATAGTTATATATACAGAGTAAAGGCCCGTTTAATGCCAGTTAGTTGCTGATGGAGACAAAGAGGCTAAAGTTAACAAAATTACCTTTGAGAGGTTCTTCATATATATTTTATTATTTGCGGTGGGTTTGAAATACAATGCTCAATTATTCTTAAATGTAATAGTAACTGTAAGGTTTTTTTAATACAAAAAGTATAAAAAACAAATATGCGTCATTGTGACTGGCGAGATCCAGATATCCATGGTAGTGTGTCTGAAACCCCATTACTCCATAATCATGGTTGGCAATGCTCAAATACCCCATCATTGTGACTGGAGGGACCCATGGGCAGTTGATTTGAAACATCTATACTCCATAGTAATTGACAGAACCCGAGAGTCCATAGTCAATTAATTCGAAACCCCATTGATTTGTGGGATCCAAGGGCCAATGAAAAGTGGCCTTAAGAACCCAATACTCGATCAAATTTATTAGCAGGACCAAAGGGCGCATCATTATAACCCATCATTATAATTGGAAGGAGCTGAGAACTCATTGTCGGTGGGTTGTAAACCCCAATACTCAATCATAGTGATTGGTGGAACCCGAGGGCCCATTAGAAGTGGGGTTGTAACTCCAATATATCATCATTGGAACTGATAGGAATTGAGAACCCATTTTTGGTGGGTTTGAAACCCTAATAATCCATGATAATGACTGGCGGGAGCTGAGGTCCCAAGGTGCAAAAAAAATGCATATTAGGGTCCATTTTTTATTGGTTAGAAAGTATATTTATATAATATATAAAGTATTTATCTCTACGGGGGGGGGGGGGGAATTGACGGGGGGGGGGGGGGGGGATTCACCCGGGAGGAATTGACTGGGTGGGAACTCACCGAGGGGAATTCACCGGGGGGGAATTCTCCGGATCGTCATGGATATATATTACCAACCATGGAGTAAAAAAAACCTCCCTACATTAAAAACAAAGAAAGAATATACAATTAATTTTATGTGCCAAATTTACTGCAGAAATTTAAGATGTGAAAAATAAACGTTTTAAAAATAACTTAAAAACATCAACATTAGTACCCTTTTAATCTTTTCCTTCTTAAAACTATAAATGAACAGTAGTAGGAGTTGTAATTTACAAAATGGGTGGCGCGTCAGCACATATGTTCATTTATTGGCACTAAATATTATTTGACGAAAATTTGCAAAAACCAAACTCATTAATTAATCCCATCTAATTTTTTAAAACTAAATTTTTTCAAAATAAGCAATAACAAAAAAGTTTTGCTTCAAAACGAAACCTTAGATCGCAATTTGGGGGGGGGGGTAAGGGGGGGGGTTCAAACCAAAATCCATTTTTCTACGATCATTTAGTTTCTAATGAAGCAACTTTCGGGGGGGGGGGGGTAGTTTGATATCTCAATATTAGGTTTCTATAATACCACCTAGTGTACAATCTAACTTGAATAAGGAAATTTTGAAAGGGGGGGGGGGGGGGGGAGGGGGAGTCTAAGGTATTATATATGCTCTAACCACCTCACCTTTCTAAATTTTATTGTTTAATGTGTCACCAAATTTAATGAGTAGATGAGTTATATTTATATAACGAGAATACAGTCATGTTCAACAAGGCCCACTTCTTCATAGCTGATATTAAGATGAAATTACTTTACACGAATATGATGTATATAGACCTATTTGTCTTTTCCCACTAAGCGAGCTATTGATGATCCACTAGTGGGGAAATTAGTATACTTTCTTCTACACGTTAATATAGTTTCATTATAAACGAATGAACTTCATGTGTTAGATATGATTGCTTCACAAGCTCTATGATCTCTTATATAGGAATAGAAGAATTACAATTTATAGCAGTTATAATTGAGAATTTAATGCATAATGAAGTGTTTGATAAAATGCATCACGATGATCAAGTGTATGAATGTAGCAATAGTTTTAATGCCGATTACTTGATCATTTGATAGGCTAAAAGATAGTGCAAGGAGGAAAACGTTTCATATAGCAGTCTTTTTATGAGAAATCTATCAGCTTAAGATAATAAAATACTACATTCCAATATCACTTCAATTTTCTACACAGTAAAACAAGGATATATAATGAAATAATAAATTTAGATAAATATATCGTAAATAAATATTGGATTCATGGAGCTTTATGATGATCCTCTTGAATATTGGATATAATCTAATCCCCCACGTTTTGTATACGTACTGCACTTGTTACCGTATTAATGGTTATAATCATTAATTTTTCTAATACCAATTAAGATCTTGTCAAATATAACAGCAAGATAGGTCTCAGAACCATATTAGATCCCTTTTCAAGGAATACTTTCATAACTTTGAAGTATATATTTTGGCCGTAGGGGTATAGCTTTATTGATTGATATGAGGACACGACACTGCCAGAAAGAACAATATATGAATATATATATACATACATAAAGAATAAAACAACATAGCAGGAAGACAATTTAAAGAACTAAAAAGTCAATAAAAATTCTACTAAACATCGTTTGAAATATATTAATAAGAAGAGTAACTTCTTATAAAAAACGAGAGTAAAGATAATTTCGCCATGTTAAGCCCCCAGATAAAGTCGGAATCAATTAAACTTCGTTTAACGTATAAAATTGTGATCCTTGATAATCATTGCATTGATAATATTATCCTGTTTTCCAATACAAAATGATTCCGTTTTGGCACGTAAAAGTCATGATGGAGTCAAAAAAGTTCCCAATTGAAATATATAACGTCTGAAGAATGACACAATTAAATTAAGAAATGGTCAGTTATTTCTTCACAAGCTTTGAAAAATTTGCAATCCCTTTGGAATCCTGAGAAGAACTTGAAAGTACATAAATATATATAAAATAACTTTGTTTAGTTTAAAAAAAGTGAATTACGAAAATCAAAGCCGCCATAAAATATTCTTAACAATAAGCAAGGTCGTTTATGAATATTTCGAACAAAATTCATAAGCCTCTTATTGATATAATTTTGGTAATGCAAATTAAAACGTAAAGCAGTAAATAAAAAAAACAAAAATAGTTTACATCATCAAAAATTCTTATGATTTTTTTAATTTTTATACAATATTTTATTTTGTGATATTTTTATGATCTGATTGATTTTTTTGTGAAAATTCAATAGTGTTTTTCAACAAGTATCAAGTTTAAACTACACCTATAAAGTAACATAATCTCTAAAATATATGTATTATAATTACTCATCCTTCTGTAACTTATTCCTACCCCTAAACCGAGAAAATATCCCACAAATATCCCTAAAGAATAATAAAAATCAGTCTAACCTGTTGCACACTCTTGCACAAATCCTTCTCCTGTCTACGTTTAAAAGGACAAAAAACCTCAGGTGAATATGGGAGGATCCACCAATGAATTTCCAGATTCCTTAAAAAAAGGGACACTTTTGACACTTTTATATGGTTATATATGATAACAAAGTGGATATATACAATATTTATTCACACGATGAGACTCTTTATCATACTGAAGAAGTTATTATTTTGAGAAAAAAACACGTTCTCTTTCATAAGAGTCGTCGAGGAACAACAAGGAGTAAAGAGGGGGGGGGGGGGGAATGAGTCCCCCCCCCCCCTTTTATGTAGTGTAGTACAATGAAACGAGCGAGTCAAAGAACGGTGAGCGATTTAAGCACACAGAGAAAGAGAGGGGGGGATTCGAAGGTGGGGAGGGGGTGGTGGGAAAGAGACACAAAAAATGAGTACATGAACCATGACTTCTTGGTGGTATAACTAAAGAGGAGCAGAGGAAAGAAAAAGAAGGAAGGAATGAGGTTGTGTTGTTGGCGGTGGAAGGAAGGGGGAAAGTTCAGTATTATAATTGGTATACAATAAATATTATGAATAAAAGAAGCTGTGCAATTTATTTTTACAATTGTCAGAAGAATTAAACTTGATATATATATATATATATATATATATATAAACTACCCTGGAATCCTCGTTTTTCTTGATGAAACGAAACTCTAACGAAAGTGAAGGGGATTTTTTGTGAAGCTGTCATTTAGAAAATCGAGAGTCTAAGTAAGTAGGGCAGCATGAAATTCGGGGTATTAGTTAGTTATTAGTTAGTTCCATTGTTTCGGGTAAACAGCGACAGAATAAACAGCTAAAAAGCGAATGAGACTTCATATATCTCCATACATTTTTTTTCTATAAATTATGTATTTGGATGATGTTTGCAAAATATTGTTTTTAATAATACTTTGAAAAATCGGAATAACAAAACATATGAATAACAATAATAATAACAGTACTTATGCATGTCAATTAGAATCATTGTAAATCCACAGCTCTTCGTGATGATGAAGTCCTAAAATCGGTGTCGACAAGGAAAATTGGGGTAAGTACCTAAGGACAAAACTCTGGAACATGTATTTCGGTGGTTGAAGAAAAGGAGCATGGCTAATAAAATAATGTTTCCATTAAAAAATACGACATAAATGCCCACGTGACTACTGAGGTGGGGAAAACAATGCACTAAAAATACTGGAAATAATAAGTGTCGTTTCTCAAGGGTCTCGATTAATTGCATTACGTTTCCTTTGAATAGGCCATATTACCCATTAATATGAATTAAATGGATCAACTGCCCTTACTTTTGAAAAGGAAGATGCTTATCTTGTTCATCATATATTACTTTAATTTTACTCTGACGATAAGACACACAAAAAAAGAATATAGGGTTACTAAGAAACAATAAGTCATGTCTACAGATGGGTTGCGACAACTAACATAATGACACTCCTATTTAAACCATTTATTGTATATGAAAATATACAATGGTTGCTGAATGTATTAAATGATTGACAAAAGATATTTATTTCTTAGGACTAACTTTTGGGGCTTAGTTTTGAAAAGTTTTCATTCATCAATTATTGCTCATGCCCAAAAAATAGGAAAGTCCATTTAAAGGAACGACTTTATGCAACAACAAAAAATCACACTTCTCGTAGACAAACGTAGTTTTCATTTCATTATTTATGTTATGGCAATTTATAATTTTTATTCTTATATCGATTTTGAAACTTTGTTTCTCTCTAACTGAACCAAAATAAATCGTTGTATCGTTATTGCAAGTTCATAAAAAGTTATTGCATAAACCAATGACAATTGAAGTATTACAAACTTAGGACTTCAGTGAATCCATCTTTTTATTATTTAATACTTTGAATTATAAAATATATTGCGAAAAATTTATGTGATTTAATGTAATTTAAGTGAATTTTCAACCCAATATCCTCCTTCCATGTTTGTATAAATGAAAAATTAGAACGTATCATTAATAGATTTATAGCATGGCCAAATAATGCCTGTCATCATTTTTTCGCCATTGGCTGAAATGCAGTCAAGATAAAAGCATTTTATGATATCAATTTTTGTAGGGCTTAAGAGGATTCCAGCCCTTCTGCTATAATATTATATTTAAAGACTAAACTTCTTGAATATGTTTTTTTAGTCTTTTATTACATAAATTAGTCTTATTTCTTACTTACACTTGTGTCTTTATATTGAAAAAATTTCATATTTATATAATCTATGCCGAATACTTCTTTCATCCACACGCTATATTGTTCTATAGCGTATAAAATATTTAATGAGAATAAATCCATTCAATTAAACAATCCACAATATGATGAAGCAGCATATTTTCTCGAATCGTTGAAGTGCAAAACTCGATTCCTAGATCCTAATATCATCCTAAGAACACAATATACTTTTCGTTTGTTCATGCCTTTTAAGAATCCTGAATAGACTCCTCCAACATTACTTAATCATATTAGCAAATGAACAACATTTTGGGAATTACACGAAAAAAAGTACCTTAATAACCGGACAGATATAGTTATTTTGCGTTTTGGAAAACTAGCTTATATGTTCCTAATTTTTCGTCTACGCGCTATAGGCCATTAAAAACCTTATAAAAAATATTATTAAGACTACCACAGTTATGACGCTATATAATTATATTAACAATCTGCAATATATTGAAGCCTCTATATTCAACTTGAAAGCTGTGGGGGTTTAATAGTAAATAACGCTACTAAAAGCTCTGACAATAATAAGAAAAAAGCCCAACAATGGACTTAATCCTCCTACCTTTCTTTCCATGCCTAATAAAAAGCATGGTAGTATTTATTAATAATTAATTCGAGTAACAAGCTATCTTTTTAATGAATAAATATATGTACAACCTTAAATATACCTGCCAACTTCTTTCCCTTCACTTAAATCTTTTTAGACATTTATGAACATTTTATCTTAAAAGTATGTAGGTACGGGCACGACACCTAAAA
>CP045890.1:23224040-23283634 GCA_013387185.1 Caligus rogercresseyi
TCTGAGGACATGTTAAATAGATTCAAACAAAGCCATTGTTTATACAATTATATATATTTTATTTATTATATATAATGGTAAGACAAGCACTAAAAAAGTACCGTTAATTCAAAGATACACGGACTTCCAATGTGTTGGAAATATTGTTTCACGTTTACCTACTAGGGTAAACAATTTAGTTATGGGAATATGAGAAAAGGATTTTAAAAAAATCCATAGATTTTATCCTATGTTATGTTTAATAATAAAATAAAATTACAACGACTTGGTCATTACTGTCAATCCACCCTTAATTCTTCCGTTTAATGAGTCTAATATTTTTCTATTCAATGTCAAGTATATAGAAATTAAATGTACTTGTACCATGGCATTTAAGTATCGGCAATATATATTCCCTCCGTTAACAATTTCGAGTATCTTGTAGGACACGAGAAGCAACAAGGTTTTTCTTTTAAACTCACAAATAGATATTAATAAATGTACGTTAAATCAAAGATACGGGCTTACAAATGCGTAAGGAATATTGCTTCACGTTACGTGAATATTTTTGCTGAGTGCTTTTATCGCTCTATCATAAATACTCTTTATTTAAAAGAATAACGCAATTCAAGAATCCATTTATTCGTTTTGGGGCTAAATTAAGTTCGTTTCTTAATACTTTAATTTTGAGTATATAATAAATACAAATCTTATATCTGTGTGTCTCATTCACAGTATCTATCTAAAAAAAGTGAGTGCCATAGCCATGTGCGTTAAGGCGTGTTTAACTCACAATGTTTGGGGTGCAGGTTCGAATCCCGAGAGGGGATGGTCATTTTTGGTGTACCTCAATAATAAGATCTTAAGCTCGTTAGACAATTTTAATGCTAATTGCTTATTTACCTATATCCATAAGGATAATGCAATTATGTTCCAACCATATAGGCAAAAAAAAATATAATAAATAAGGTCAATATGATTACATTATTTTCCTCTGATACAATGATATCCAGAAAATATAAAAAAAGTTTGATGTCCTGTGGTCATAAGTTATAAGAGACTTTCCGCTTATCATGTTAATTGGATTCTACACGAACTTATATGTGCCCTTTAATTAAGTTAGTTAACGATCTTCCATGGTGTAGATATTGGTTTATTTATTAGTTTGTTTATGGGTTGTATTCCAGAGTAGGAATTTAGTTCGAATCCTTGATCCAAGGCAGAATGAAGAGAACAATTCCCATCCCTTTCACACACAACTACTATGTTGCTGTCTTACTACTACAACCATTAAGAAAGAGTGACCAATGTTACCATTTCTCTGAATTTACCATAAGCTACTTTAGCTTTGGATAATTTTTGGTTAAACCATTTTGAGCAATTGAGTAAAAAGCTTCACAACCGTTGATATAGATTTGATAGCTGAAGAAGTTCTAGGCCTGTAAAGTACATTTTAAATTGCTGTTCAAATGGGATCAATATTATAACAAAATCAAAAGAAGCATATATATATTTTTAAAGAAAATACATTCCATCCGTTAAGTTTCCCTTTCATTATTCATATTAATATATTTTACCATACCATATGTGCTGTATGCACTTTTTATACAATATTCAAAAAATACCTTTATGCACATTGTATTTCCGCTCATGATTTCAAGTATTCTAAATGTATATTTTTCTTCAAAGAAAGCACTCTACCAATCCCTAAACACGTTTCTGTTATGTCAATATACCGTGTGGGACGAAAATATTTTTAGTAACTTATAATCATAAAAAAATTAGCTCCGACATTTTATCCGGCCCAAGTAGACTGGAGATCTGTTCAATAATATGTGCAAGTTTGGATTAACTCAGACATTCAGTGCTCGAGAGGGTAGCCAAACGAAGAAAGATACAATTTTTGCTCCGCGAGCAAAGTTAAAAAAATAGTTTGCGATCATAATAGGACGGTTACGTACGTAAAAATCGATTGGAGGTTGGTGAAAGCCTTGAGCAGAAGCCAGGATTGTGACAGAAAAAAATCGGAGAGCAACGACATCGTCCAAGTCATCCCCGAGGACCCATAGAAGTCAATGAAGCTAAGGATTGGATGTTGACCTCAGGACCAGTGGCAGACGTGTCAAGGATGCATTATTAATCCGATAAAAGTGGGGCTAAAAATTTCAAGGCTGAAGTTTGGTCCTTCTCGAGCAGCCGCTCTTGAGTGCTTTTAACAAACTGATGATATCCGAACGTGGCCGTAAAATTTTGAACGAGCTCAAATCTGTGGTTTCCAAGAGTCTGGAATGCTATTTTGGTCAAAAGCCATGTGACACCCCATAAGTCCAGACTTGAACCCCTTGTACTTCAGCGTGTTGAACCAGGTCTAGAAGGGCCTGTGATGCTCAGAAGTCCCTGAATAATAATAAAAAATTTCCTACGATGACTCCAAATACTTCAGAGAAAACATGTGCAGATTTCCGAAGGCGTGTCTTTCGAGTTGTTGCAGCAAAGGGTAGCACATCGAGTGAGACCCAACTTCATGAAGAACGACAAGTAAATGTCTGCGGACATTGCATGCATTCCACTCTAACTCCTTTCTGGTCAACTCAAATTGATCATTTTTCAGATGTAAATGAGCCCAAAAAATCGTATGTATAACGAGGTTTCAGTCCCCACCTATCCTGATCTATCTATGAACAACAATTTTTTCTTTCGATTTTCTCTCATCTAAGTTGATAATATATTCAAGTTCTTAGGATATTTTGCTGCATTACTAATTTAGAAAGATTGTACGGATGATAAAACAACAAAAAATATGTTTGCCCGCTCCCGATTATGTAATCTTAAAATAGATCATGAAAGATAGGCATGTAAAGGGATAATACACACAAGTACGTACATGAAGAAAAAGGAATCTTGAATAGGACTACTAATTTTCGAAAAAGTAAGTAGGAATCAACGACGCGATATGCAAATCCCAAAACCTGTCGTAAATGGGGGAAACTTTCTGTAAAAAAAAAATTCCACCAGTTTACATATAACCCCATTTTATTAATGACTCATATTATCATAAAATAGATATTTGTTTTTATGTATGTCAGTAACAGCACTCGTCATATAATACGACTAAAGGAATACAAACATGAGTATATCGTTTTTTGAATATACGTTAAATAGTGTCCGAAGCAGCATGTTTCAACTGTGAATAATATTTGTTGTTGTTGCCAATATTGGAGAGACAGGCAGTACAATAGACGTGTCAAATTTAACACTTTCCTTTAAAAACATTAAATAGATGCTTTTCTGGATTCTCCAGGGCTTAAATAATCGACAGGAAAAATATTTTTAAATTTGGGCTGCCGGAATGCCTGCCGCATGGGCCATTTAGGGCGGCGCCAATGAAAGTTAAGTTTGTATTATGCTTTAGTAGTCCAATGAGATTTAAAGGAAAATTTATTATTCAAAATGGGTATGAAAAACAAAACAATTGATTAAGAAAGCAATTTGTTTTTTAAATTTCAAGTTTATTTAGTAACCGACTACATACATAGAAACGAATGTTTAAGAGAGCTATGCAAGTACGTCGTATTACATATATTTCAACATTGGAAAGGAAGGAAAATTTTTTTAAAACTAAAATTTACCTTTTTTCCTGCAATATTATTAATTTTATAAAAATACGCTACAATATATATGATACCACCGATATGCGCAGTCTAAATTACTTACATATACACATATACATAAAAACAGGAAAATCAAATAAACTGATTCAATAGGAGGGATGCATATTTTGTGGTATGTTTATATTTTCCAGCAGTAAATATTTTCTGGTTTCTTTCATTGACATTATTGGATGTATTTTTATTTTTAAGAAATAGAATAAGACTAATTGATCGGCAGATTTTATTTTCAATATATACAAAAGTTCAAAACATATACACATACAAATGCAATGTAAAATAATTTTCAATGAAGACTAATTTATTTATTAGATGGTCTGATTGTTTATACATACATATATACCTTGGTCATTGATTCGTTCTAGATTTCTTAAGATTGTTGAATTTTCGCCTGTTGTATTTGACAATTTGTAATAAATGATGTCTCGGCTCTTCATCCGTTGTTATCTTTTTAACGAAGTCACTTATCATTTTACTCCTCTTTCATCATTTGTCACTTTTACTGATTTTAAATTTCAATACTTTTAGGTAAGAGGAGTAATGTTCCTAAGTCTCGGCAGGAATTGCTAGCCGATCACAATTTACTCACAGAGCATCAAATAAAAAGTGCGATTCAGGTCCGATAAGGTCAAAGAAGGTTGTTGTCTAAGTAATCACTGGTTTTCGTATTCTGTACCGCTCAGGCTTCTCTGTTTTTGATAACTTTACTGCGACCTTTTCTTTAGCGGTCTTGGTTATACTTTAGTGTGAGCTAAACAATACAATTACTACTGTTTTCTGGGTGAGGTACCAACGGTTGTTATTTAGCTTATTGAGAACAGAAGTTGCTACTTTACTGTCTTGACGAAAATATTGAAGCATGTTTTTGAAAAGATGAAGATCCTTTATTGGAGCATCAGCTGTTGACATAGTATCTAGTGTAGAACAAGGCCAAAACTTTGTTTAATCACTTTAGCTTGGAAGTATTGTAGTTGGAATACTGCATTTTTTCAGAGAAAATCTACATCTTCATAGAGTAAATATTCCTCGCCGTCCATTGTGCTTGTTGAAAAGCGCCTGATTTGGTCCAATGGATGTCTCGAGGAGGTTTTGTCTCAAACAGTATAAGACACAAGTCGACCACTTCTCTATAATCAGCTCTAGGACTGGTCTTGTCAAGGATTTTTTTCAATTGCAGTTGTTTTTGCCTTTATTTCCTTCCATTCTTGCTCCACTTCGTCTAAAGTATTAGGATTGCTTTTATCCAAAGTATTCCAATTATCCTTCACGTAGCTAAAAATATTGTTGTTTGACTTTTAATCTTGCCAAAAAGAGTATCACGTACTCCTCCAATTATAATTTTGGAAATGTGATGGCGAAAAGCAAAATAAAACATCTTTTTCCCAAGTTTTTTCTCAATTAATTTTGCCGAACCCTTCCTTTGTTTTCCTTTGTTTATATGTCTAAAAAGTAAGTAATTTAAACTGCGCATATCGGTTGGTATCATATATACCTATAAATTTTAGCGTATTTTTATAAATTAATAATTATTTTAGGAAAAAAGGTAAAATTATAGATTTAAAAATAATTTTCCTTCCTTTCCAATGCTGAAATATATGTAATACGACGTACATGCATAGCTCTCTTAAAAACATACGTTTTATGTATGTAGTCGGTTACTAAATAAACTTGAAATTCAAAAAAACAATTTGCTTTTTGTAAAAAAATATGTTTTGTTTGTCATACCCCTTTTAAATAATAATTTTTTCTTTATATTCATTTGGACTACTATATCATCATAAAACTTAACTTTCAATGACGCCGCCCTAAATGGCCCATGCGGCAGGCATTCCGGCGGCCCAAATTTAAAAATATTTTTCCTGTCGATTATTCAAGCCTTGGAGAACCAGAAAAGCATCTATTTTAATGTTTTTAAAGAAAAGTCTACAGTACAAAGAACTGAAGAGAGAGTATCAAAACAATAGAGCGAACCATGTAATTAATAGCTCCCTCACAGTTATTCTTGGGCTACTAAATTATTCATAGATATAATTTATGTAATTATAATGTGTTATTTATTATTTGGGAAAAAACTCCCAAATAAATCGATAAATTCTAATGTTGGTAAATGCACCGTTCTAATATAAAATTCTCAATAAAAATATTTCTCACTATACCCATTGCAGGTCATGAATATAGTTTCACTTGGCTTTCTTAACTTAGGAGAGTTTTTTCAATTCCAAATTGTTAAATTGCTGAAACATATACATTGTCATAAAAATCAAGCCAAATTAAAACAATATGCTTTCATTTTTGTAATTCCAATATAGCTAAAATTAATTTTTTTATGAGTGGGGGTTTGATAGCAAAATGTCTTTGAATATCCGGACCCACCATCTGAATGACCTGTTCCACAATAGGTCCTTACCTGCAATTAAAAGGTAAAAAAACTTGATGGAGGAGGATCTATCAACTTTTGGTTAATATGCAAAACATAAATATCAATGCTCTTATTGATAGAGCGAAGAAGGCAGAGATTATATGAAGAAAATCAGTTAATAAAATAAATTATATTCTTGGCTCATGCTAGGAACTGATCAGACTAACAATATTAATTCGATTATCGCACCGATTTTGGGAACATCCCAATAAACTATTTGGAATTATTCACCATCCTATAAAGACGATTCTTTGGTGGATATTATAAGATTTGGAAGAAAATACCGTTGAGTAAGGAATCCTGACTCCGTCAAAACAGGTCAATGACACTTTGCAACTTGAGCCTCGTTCATTCTTAGTGTTGCACAATAATTTGTTGGCCTAAGTCTTTTGGAGGAATCTGAAGAACGAACAAGAGAAAACAAATCTTTCTTCACACATGCGCAAGTTCTCAACCTCGGCTCACACAACAAGATTGGAGATGTCAGAATTCTCCTCACGTTCCATTGGGCCTTCAATTTTTTTGTGATCCGTTAACAAACCTGCCTTGGTCTGACCAAAGCCTTATAAGTAGAATTACGTCGTAAGAACTGTCTGTGTAGCAGCTGACTCAAGTCAGGATCAAAACATTCATAATTATCGAGGGAGTTGTAAATAACAGTCTTTTTAGATAATTTTTCAAAGTATAAATGCAATATAAACTTTAAAGATCTCTTAAAAGCGACACTATGCCTTTATGAAGTGCTGTGGATTGTACAAATCGCTCCGAACCCAAGAAATTATCTCCTTTTATTACCCATAAAACAATTCGCCATTAAATGAAGGGTTTTATACACATGTTTTGTCATAGATTCCGATAATATTTATCCTAACAATAATCATTATTCCATGCGTTGTTTTGAGCCCAAATACTCTTTCACGAGGTGAAGCTCCAATCTATTGTCGTAACTCTTTTATAGGGCTCTGGGTCTGACAATCATTAATAATGGGTCACAAAAATCACCGATAATAGTAAATACGCGTATAAGACAGTACTTAAACACAACAATACCACTTAATTTATTGCATATGGGATCCTCGAGTTCAATTAGCTACACTTTTTTGATCGCCAATCATTAAAAAAACCATCAACAAGCCTGTATTATATTTATATATACACATATATATACTAGGGCTGTCAACGAATATTCGAAGTTCGAATTCGAGTTCGAATAGTATCCCAAAAAGCGAATTCGAACTTGAAAATTAATATTCGAATGTTAAAAAACTCCCGCTTGGTGGTGTGGTGGTGAAATGTAAGCAAAACAAAGTTGTGGCTCCGGGCTAAAGTGATCGAAAATAAGCTTTTTTCATGATTATCTGTGTGTGTTATTTATTTTAATTTTATATGGGCTATGATGATTTAATGATCTGATTTTAACTATGTTTTTGCCGAATTATTGCCGTATACACGGCAAATGCGTAAAATGGGCAACCAGATTTTCGAATAGTTCGAATTCGTGATTTTTTTTTCAAACGAATATTCGAATGTCATTTTTGAGCAATTTTGACAGCCTATATATATATATATATATATAAATAAATATATATATATTTATTTATTTAAATATTTATATTTATTAATCAGCCTAAGTAACAGTGGACTTCAAGCTTGGACTGCTCTAAAACAAAAATATCTTATGACAATCACAAGGAGTCAATGACCACTTGATCTTAGTCAATGGGAATGGAGGCTTTCTTTCTAATTTATTAAGCCTCCCAGAGAGCGATGCTTTATAACATGTATGTACATCAGTATAATATGCATAGTTCATTTTTGTAAATGTACATATGTAAATAAATACATATAAGCATTCAAAATGAAGACAAAGAATAGGAAGTAGTTGAAGTAACTTGATCCATTTCTTGTCACATCCCCCTTTTTTGTCTGATGCTTTCGTTTAAATTTTTTTTGTTGTATAAAATGCTTTTTTCCTTCTTGACATGGAAGAGAAAAGTACATAATTTTTTTTGTGTGTTCTAAGTAGTGGATTAGAATTCCCGATGAGATGGATGAGAAGGAATAGGCTCACATACTCAGTCACAAAAACAAGATAAGGAGATGATGATGCCTCTCTTTGTTTCGTACTACTTCGATGTATGCAGACAATGACTCTGCTTCTTTTGTTCTCTTCTAAGGTTCCATATAATTTAAATATTCTCCCCGATGAAACAACGTTCCTTATTTTTACATCTTATTATCAATTCTTTTTTATTCTTCTTTTCCTTCTCAATAAAATAGGAATAATGCTTAGGGATGGGGAAAAGGTTGTGTTTTTTGAAACGGGATTGGTTGAAAGAAAAGGAGAAGAAATAATAATAAAAATGAATATTTGGTATTATAAAATAAGGTATAATAACTTCACTCGAGACTCTTGAGGAGTGAACATAAATTCTGAGGTAAGAATTTTATCTATAAAGACACTAAGTGTATCTTCTTATGAGTTTCGGTTAGGTTTATGGATTGAACGCCTGAACGGAATATATATAACGGACGAACAGATTTTCTTTGTTTGGCGTTCGTCCGTTCAATTTATATTGTTTTTATAAAAAAACTTTAAAAGATACGTTCTGTGTGAAAAGTGTGGACGTTTTTTCTTATAAAAGATGTTCAATCAATGTTTCTTATGTCATTCAGAAAAAAAGTGAGGACGTTTTTTTACAAACAGAAGTGCAATTGAAATGACTGTGAGTTATTCTGGATAAAAGTGACTAAGGTTTTTTTAAACTATGGATTTTTTCAAATTTGAAATATAAACAAATTAAAAAAATGATATTTTTTCAACTAACAGACGAATGCTTAAAAATTGAACGGACAAACGTCTGAACAGAGGGAAATCAAATCGAGCTAGCGAGCAAGCGAAAGGACGAACGTTAAGGTTGCAAACAAGCCTGGTTTCAACCATGTCATTAAGAATCCTGTTAGTGAAGGTTTCCATTATCTCATTTTAATAATAACTTGATATATTAATTACCAATACTCCAAATGTTTATTTTGATTGCTTATTCGTGGCAATAAATAGATCCTTACTCGGACGAAAAGACGTAGAAAAAGAAAGAAATAAGAATTGCCAGATGAAAAAATATGCATACTCTTGAGTTTGCTAACCAATCATTCCTAGCAATAATATCTACTTTTTTTCTCCACGGTAAGGTCCTCACTCTTCTTGAATTTATATATATATAAACGATGAACATGAAACTGAATATAAAGTAGGAAAATTGTGTTAAAAATAAAAGAACCTTTTTTTTCTATTCTTACCCCAAGAGTATATGCTATGAGCAACCTCTTAGGGTCACGGAAACTGAAATTTAATCCAGCAACCCGTAATAAAAGAACATAAATAAACATTTTAGTTTAAATTTATTTCCCTACTAAAATACCTAAATAAAACAAACAAATAATAAATAAAAGTGATCACTTCAAAAGAGACATTAAAAACAATCATCCTTTATAATCGAAATTATTTAAAACTAGCCCTTTGCCGCTCCGCGGCTGTGGCTAGGCCCTGCGGGCGGGTGGGTGGCCTGCGGCCACATCATTTATACATGGTTACATATATATGGATAATATGTTAAGGCAAGGATTGAACCTTGCATCAAACAATGGTGAATAGAAAGTAGTAATATGATAGAGAATGATGCGAGTATTTTTCAAAAAAGGAGAGGGAAAAATATTTATTATCCAGTAAATCCTGATTAAGTTCCTCTCCTTATAACTACAATATATGTGTATTTTATTTTTCATCTTTTCTCTTTTCTTACATTAAAAATAACTTTATCGTCTCTTTAAAAAAAGTGGGCACAGATATTTAGCAACATGCGGCAAGGCAAATATGAACCACGATACGCCCTTTCAAAAGGATTTTATGAAAAAAATTCGATTAAGACATCGAAAAAAAATGGGAAAATTGACAATTTTACTACCAAACTTCTTTTTAACTTTCACGTCTCTTTTAAAAAAAGTGGCCACGGATACTTATTAACACGCAGCTAGGCAAATATGAAGAAATATATGCCTTTGAAAAAAAATTATAATTTTTTTAGATTATATGTATGCAAAAATATTTTTGGACTTTTGCACTAAAAAGTTTAAGGAAATTATATATACCTTATATTACATATATTTACTTATAATGAAAGAACTCCTACTTAAAAAGCCTCCTATGTGAGCTAAGAGGCAAATGCTCTCCTCCGTACGACCTTCTACATGATTTGGAGGGAAAATCAACATTACAAACTTTGTGTGGGAAACTATTTTGATGATGTTATCGTATTCATGGGTACATGTCAAATATTCATATTCAGAGAGCTTCTCCCTTCTCTTTCTTCATACTTCGGAGCGCGTTCACCTGTGTCTCCTGTGAGAAAAGGGGGATACTCCTACATTTCAACTGGGTAATAAGATTGGTGAACCCAAGGTCTGGGCAATACAAACACAAACATGTAGCAGTTTGACTACTCAATGACGTCACTCGAGAACGATTATATCTATATTAGAGGGTATTATAGAAACCTAATATTAAGATATCAAAATTTATCCCCCGCGAAAGTTGCGTCATAAGAAACTAAATGATCGTAGAAAAATGGATTTTGGTTTGACCAACATTACAAACTTTGTGTGGGAAACTATTTTGATGATGTTATCGTATTCATGGGTACATGTCAAATATTCATATTCAGAGAGGTTCTCCCTTCTCTCCCTTCATACTTCGGAGCGCGTTCACCTGTGTCTCCTGTGAGAAAAGGGGGAATACTCCTATACTCCAAGCTGGTTAATAAGATTGGTGAGCCCAAGGTCTGGGCAATACAAAAACAAACATGTAGCAGTGTGACTACTCAATGACGTCACTGGAGAAAGAATATATATTTTTATAATTTATATTTTTTTTATATTTATTTTATTAATTTTTATATATATATTATATATATATATTATACATATATACACACACATATATATATATATATATATATATATATATATATATATATATAATATATATATATATATATATATATATACACATATATATATATATATCTATAAAAAAATATATATATTTGTATGTATGTGGTGTATAAATAAATTAATGAAATAAATATATAAAAAATATAAATTATATCTATATATATATATTCGTTCTCCAGTGAAGTCATTGAGTAGTTATACTGCTGGGATTACATGTTTGCTTTTGTATTACCCAGACCTTATTATACAGACCTTGGATGAACCGTGGTGTTAATTTATTACGTTATATGGTGCCGGGCATGTATTTAACAGACCTCATTTTTTTGTGAGGGCTTCATTTCGTATTTCAATATTTAAAAACTAATTATTCGGTAAAAAGTATCCTAAAGGTTCAATTAGATTAATAATTTAGAGCGCCCCCTATGGAGCAAAAAGAACTAACATTATGCTCAGCTCCTATGCTATATATATGTAGCATATGCACATATGAAATAATGATTACAATAAAAACTTTTTTGTTTTTCATCCAGTGATTCTCCAGTGATGTATATGTAAATAATAAAGTAAGTAATGTGAAGAAGCGAATTGACATCATTGGATATTTGCTTACATCACTTTCTTTCTTTACTTCGCAAGTCGTGGAATGAGTGATAAAGAAAATATAACAACTATAATAAGGACATCTTCTTTTTATGGACAAAAAAATTAACTCTCACCGAAACTTTAGAAATAAAAGTTGAACTAGAGGCATATATACACTCAGAGAGTGCAAACTCCGCCGTCACGGGGTCCTTATAACCTTCCGAGGCGGATTTTTCACGACTGGGGCAGCGTAAAGGGACGGGGAGGGTTCCCCTGGACGGAAATTCCGAAAAGAAGACGCTCCCGGCCCCCGATTTTACAGCACAGCGACATCTATTGCCAGAGTAGGCTAACTTGAAATATTTATTAGTATTTAGCTCGTTTTGCATCTTAATTCTGCACTCAGAGATGCCAAAATTTAATCACTTGTTACTTTTGGCATTTCCAACAACTCCACAAAGTTTCATTTCGAATCCGTTCCGTACTTTTTGAGTTATCTTGCTGACAAACCACAAACAAACAAACCAACAAACCAACGCCAGTGAAAACAATACCTCCTTCGGCGGAGGTAATAATATGATTAATTTTATAATATTGGACATTCATTTTTTATCCTCATATATAATAGTTGGACAGAGTATTCAATAATACTGTTGAACTTTATAAACAAGTTTAATAAAAAATGAGTAAAGTATGATTATAAGAAATATGATGAATTTAAATAAAAATAAGACTGATCAATTGATATAAAACTAATATCCATCAAATTAATATAAACAATAATACATTTAAATAAATACTCACAAACGCCTTACATCTTATCCCTGAGTTAAGTGTAGCAATAAAATCGGATTGAGACTTTTTATTCAGAAAAATATAGTTAATAGCAGAAGCTGTCGTATGGTTTAACAGTTGAGGCACTAGACAACTCTTTGCTTTTGATTGCTCTGGCATTACTAATGAATTTCCTTGTTTTTATGAACTATTTATAATTCTTGGGGATTTATTTTTATTAAGTCCGAAAAATATTTTTATAATGGTAGATCCCTCAATCGGATAATGGCCTCTGTCTAAAAGGTGTTTTCTTAAGAGTTTGATCAATGAGAGACATCATGAAACATATAAATTATCTTTGATGTATCAGAAGGATTCCAAAAATATGACAAATCTTTTGAGACTTCCAATGAGTTACGCAGTCCAACATTTGATAGGGTCATATCAGAAACTAAAGCCAAGACTGCAATGTCTCTTCTTTCAACCTCATTTGTGTGAAAAGAATGTCAAGAGACATCGAGGTGTCAAAGATAACATTGGCATACAGCTTCCACGGATCATGGCAACTTTAATTTTTTTTTTTCGGACAGCACACTTGATCAATAGCTAAGAAATAGTCAAAACTACTTTTCAGATCCATTTAATCGAACGAAAAGACGCCAATATGGGTGAATTGATTTTCCACTTTCCAAAAACCTAAAAAATGTAAACCAATATTCTGATAAGGTAGATGAACTTTTAATTTAATGTGCCTCAAACATTGTATTTATCCTTGGAGTATTAACTTTAACAAAATAAATGGAAGCTCTAATACACAGTTTAAATATATATTATCTGAATTTATAAGTTTAATATATTTTTTTCAATTTTAATACAACTTTTACTAGCAAAACAATGTTCTGAGTACAAAATAAATATTCTGGATTACTACATATTAATGGATTTGAGATATCATACGGAACTTGAATATCACAGATCGACAAATTTTGGGTGAACTCACTTGATTGAGCAAATGAAGTATGAAATAATACCCAATGAATCCAAATATAATATTAATATCCTTTTAGCAATTATTTATCCTTAAAACCAAGATATTTAAATGCACCAATTATTAAAATAAAAAAAGTACAATTTATCCTATAGATATATAAAACATCATTCAATAATTATAATAACATAGAAATTGTCAAACAGTTAAAAACACTAATAAAAACTAGTAAATCTAGTTACAGGAATAAAAATATTTAAATTATCTTAGCAATTTTTATTAACGACATTATTGAAAGATTTAAAAATTACTTCAAAAAGAAATAGGTTTGGAGAGCCAAAAATATATTGTTGTGATACTTAAATATATTAAGATTTAGTATTGCTTTAAAGAAATCTACTTATGTTTCAATATTTTTTACATTCATCTTGCTTTATTGATCGTTAAGTCGTTATTGTTATTAACTCAACTAACCTGAAGAATATTTACTCAGTTTATTTTCACTGATGCTTTAGAAATGACTAAAGTCTAACATTCTTATCGAAATTTAACCACTAATAAAAATAATATAGCAGAACACTAAACTTTGATTAGATCTGCGTCAAATAATTAAACTTATTGAATAATAAGTTTTGCTTTGTACTTCATACTATTAGCATTATCTCAGTGCGTAATTACAAATATTTTTAAAGAGCTATTTATATATTGCTAACTTATAACTTAAGCCAATTATTATACGACAATATTTGAAGTTAGATCTAACCTAAAGCTTAAATAGAGTATATTGACTGTGTTATATGCTTTTATTTATATTGGAATTACATCACAATACTTCTTATTACATTATAAGCTACTAAAGATGTCATAAATTATATTTCTATTGAGTGTTTCATGATGCACTCTTGAATTTATTATATGCAACAATAATCTAACATTAAATAATTACGTAATGACATACATTAATTATTTCTTGTTGATTGAGGTTTTGTGACTGACATTTTATATAAATATATGATCATAAAAGATACTATGACGTCATCGGTACATTATTTTTATTAAGTGTCCTCGCCACTTTTTAAATATCACATACCTGGTATTCTATATACCTTGTTATAAACATAACAAATGACTTGAGTAAACAAAGTACAATTGTTTGTTTATTGATATAACATTTAAGTACAAAGTACTCATGACAGAGAGACAGACGCCATGTTTGAAAACAAAGATACAAAGAGAGATGATATAGCATTAACACAGGACCGAGTACTTTTCCTTTCTTTTCGCACAACGGTGCTGATGAGAAAATAATAAAAAGGTAAAGAACTACAGAAATATAAAATATATTAGTTAAATGATTTTAAAAGTCAGACTCAAAATAGATGATCAATGATTCAAATGTCAACAATGTCTTGTAATTAGAGTCATAACAAAATCTTTGCTTCTCCCTTCTCTTCCTTCATACTTCGGAGCGCGTTCAGTTTGTGTCTCCTGTGAGAAAAGGGGGAAGAGTTTGAAGTATTGAAAACTGGTTAATAAGATTGGTGAACCAAAGGTGTGGGCAATACAAAACAAACATGTAGCAGTGTGACTACTCAATGACGTCACTGGAGAACGATTATATCTATCTATGTATATATCAATCAATCTATCTATCATCTATCTATCGATATATATATATATCTATATATATATATATATATATATATATATATATATATATATATATATATATATATATATGTATGTGTGTGTATAAATAAATGAATAATATATATATATATAAATTGTATAAATACATATATTCGTTTTCCAGTGACGTCATTAAGTAGTTATACTGCTAGGATTACATGTTTGTTTTTGTATTGCCCAGACCTTATTATATAGACCTTGGGTGAACCGTGGAGTTAATTTATGACGTCATATGGTGCTGGACAATTATTCCACAGACCTCATTTTTTTTGCGAGGGCTTATTTCGTATTTTATTATTCAAAAACCAATTATGAAGTAAAAAGTCTCCCTAGAAGTTACATTAGATTAATAATTTGGAGCGCCCCCTGGGGAGCAAAAAAGAACTAACATTTTATCCAACTCCAATGTACTTATGAAATAATGCTTACTAATAAAACTTTTTGTTTTTCATCCAACTTTAAAAATTTCTTCACATTTGCATTAGTCTCCCCAATTGGGAATAACCATATTAACAAATTTAATTTTTTTAAAAAATACCAAAAATTATTTTTTTGTGTAAAAATCAGTTTTTTTGGGTTTTCTGAAAAAATATGAAAGACTTGAGAATTATTTATTTCATAGTTTGTTGTCAACCGTCCAAAGCTCCTTCTTATTAACCCAAGTTGAAATCTGTGGGTCTACCAGGAGAGGAGAAAAATCACTTTTCCATTTTTCAGTTTTATGCCAAAACTCAAAAAATTTAAACCAAAATTAATTTTTGTATAAAAAACAAACTTTATACAACACTTAATAGATACTATTTTTAACTTGATGCGATCAATCCCATAAACACCCACAAAAGGCCCCCTAATATTTAGGAATTCAAAATATTCCGCTTCGTCCATGAAATTGGACCTAATATTCAATCCCAGATTTGAGGGTCTTAACGACCTCGGATTCGGATACTGATTACATCAAAGTTCTACATGGTCGATTTTGAATATTGTTGTGCAAAAATATATTGCGAAACATGCAAATTGTAAAAAAATCCGGATCCCGGCCCAAGTATGTCCTGGAGGCCGGACATTGACTTATCCAACCTAGGCTTATTTTACAAGGCCTTCAATTCGTATATTATGACTTTAAAATTATTTTGAACGTCGTCCCAGAGGTTTTCTGGAATTTCCCGACAGGCTGGTCCGTTTTCCGGCAAATTTCTTTGGGACCCGATTGGAAACCCTATCCTTGATATACTTTCGGAGTGCTTTTTTCGAAATGGGAAACAAATCAATAGTTAAGGAAATGTCATAATCCGGGTCCGGGAGTGTCTGGATCCGGATTTTTTCCGGATCCAGATTCTTTGGGCAGAGATGCAGATAACTTTTATTTTGCGTTCTGTCTCTAGAATATCTCACTTAAGAGCTATGGACATCCAAACTTTTCCAAGCCTTTTTCAGGCCTTTTGAAGGCCGCTAGGCCTACATTTTGTTTGTATCAAAAGATGCCTACGGTCAAAGCCCACAAAACACCTTTGTAGTGCCCGAGCCCTCTTAATCCTCAAAAATCCTTGCAAACCGCAAAACTCTCTCACAGACGCAAATCTGGTCTGATCATAACATAACCTAGCCCAGAACCATCACAGGGTCAAGATGCATCTGTTTGCCGAATTTCAGCTCTCTAGCTGCTGTAGTTTCGGCGTCTATAGAGGACAGACAGATAGACGGACAAACTCAAATTATAATATTAGGATGAAAAAAAATTGAATATACAAAAATAGTCCTAAGCTTCGACGGTGAGTTTGTTGTAAAGTTATAAAATCCTCTTTTACTTGAGCAATTATGGCACGAATGCATTTAAGTTATCCCGACGTGACTTTGATATAATTGAAATACGTTTTTAAGTTCACTTCTTTACCCTTATACATAGAAAATAACGAATGAATTGGGTTTTAGTAAATGGAGAAAACAACGTCCTAATCAAATGCCACAAATGAATGAATCGTTATATCAAATATTGTTGGTGGCTTTTTATTTCAATTTTTAATTTAGTTTTGAGGGTAATTTTTGATTACCTTTATAAAGATTTAATATACGACTTTTTCTATGACAAAATACAGAGTTTGTTCATTATGATTACATATTCATGAAAGTCAAATAGATTGAAGTCATGTAATCAATTATTCAAGGAAATGATTTTCCTAGAATTTATGTTTTTTCAAATTATTCTTGCATTGATTATCAAATAATGGAAAGTAAAAGTTTGTTGGAAAATGGGAGTACCATGATGTTTTGAAGTAAATTTGTTTATAAAATATAATTTATACTTTATTCAACCTAAAGATTATGGATGAGGAAGATTTTCAAGATATGTTATGCATTTGCTTAAATTAAAGCAAGGACATTTTTTACACAACAGGAAAAACAAACTTTTGTTATATGATTTTCTAGATTTTTTTAATATTTTCGATAAAGTCATTGGACAATTTGCTTTTGAACATTTAATAATCCTTAAAAACCGTTCATTGCTTTATTATTTTATAAGCAATAATATAGGAAAAAAGGAGGGACAAATAAAATGTTGTTTCCTTTTGATAAGCTGACAGTAAGAAGATATCAGATAAGAATCGGTTGATATGCTGTAGTTATCAACAAAATAGTTGCTCATCACCTACGGCTAAATAATTTATTCCTCAACTTTAGTAGCTAATTGCGCTTTTTCTGAAGCTTTTTGTCATTATTTAAAGGGTTAATATGAAAATATAAATCCTTTTAATTGATTGTTGTTGAATATCAATTTCTCTGTTGCTTATAAGAGGTAAAATTTCGATGAATTACATATATCTATGTGGTCAATGCTGATGAAATAAAAAATTATAGAAACCGAAAAATGCGTTTTTCTCTTCATCTCCTTTTTTCCTCAAGTATCATTGTAAGAAAACTACTTTACCTATTATGTTATCAATGATTTTATTACTTCAAAGATAGACTTTAAAATGATAACCTTATAAAAGCAATGGATATTTGTATGTCTACTAACATATCGCTATTAGTCAGCTATAGTTCTTCAGTTTTTTAAAACGGTTAAGATGTAAAATGATTTTTTTAAAGATTTTTTTTATTTATATATATATTTATATTTAATATAACACAATAGTTTAAATTATAGCCCTTTGCTAAAGTCAAACAGAATTCACAAATACAAAAACAGTCACAACTTCAAATCGAAATTAGTCACAAATAGGTTATTTTTATGATTTTTTATGATTTATCCTTGACGAAGGTTCATGTAATATGTATACATAACCCATTATACATACTATTTTATAGACCTTTAAAATTAAGAATTAATGCAATTATAAAATTATTCAAAAAAAAATCAAAAAATAACAGTAAAATATAATTATTTTAATAATAACTAAAATCAAATAGCGATTATTTTTGATTTATTTGTTTATAAATACGGAGATTTTGTTTATTTTTATTAATATAAAAATGTTATGCACATAATATAGTGTTGCGAATGTAGGGATACCTCAAATTATAAAGGGTTACGATTATTAGTATCCCAGATTTGTTGCCATTTAGTAGAGAGGTAGGAACGAATAAAAGGACTCGAGAGGTACACGTTCTTAAAGTTTAAGGGCTATATTACGAATAGTAGATATAACATGGTATATGATAAGAGGATACACGGTAAGCAATAGGTTGGCGTAGTAACAGTACAGCTGACTGGCCTATGACGTCAGTATTGAGGTGCTTGATGTGACGTCATATACACAATAAGTAGTACTGTTTTTATGTGACTGTTAGCATTTTTTGAAACATATACTGTTAAAAACTAAATATCGGAATTCAATATGAAAATTGTCTATTAAAAAACATAAAAGTATAACATTTCTTTACAAGAGCTCATTTGTTCATATAATTTTTTAAACGGTAGTAGAATTCATACTGTTTACTCTTATTGTTTTTTTTAAATACTGATGTGTCTTTTTACGTGTAAGAACATACGATGAATATGATATCTAGACTCGTCGACGTAGTGGGTTATGGAGAAGGACCAGTGAGATGTGAACGCAACTAGGGTACGTGGAAGACTATTTAGTAATTTCTCAGTAGTATTCTAATATAATAATATATGAGGGAAATATAATTTCGTCATGCAGAGGACTGATGATGTCAATACTTAACATTACCCCCTAATTAATTAGTCAATCAATTCAAGAATAGTCTTAAAGCAAATGCTTGATATGCCTTTTTATAAAACCACCATCGACAGAAAGTTTGCGGACCGATGAGCCCATACATTCCGTGATGGTTTCTCTTATCCACTTTGGACCACGGGAGGAGAAAAAACGTGCCCATATCTTGGATTTTGGTCCTAACTTCGTTTGGATCGGTGATTCGAAGTCCACTGCTTGGGTAGCACGCGCGTTCCACCCAAGCAGGAGCTCTGATGGATATTTTCCTCCCTCCTAAGGAAGAGCCCTGTAGATGAAGAGTAGTTCCTCGATAGACGTCCCCGGGTTCTTTGTGCAGAGGACCTTGAGGATCCGAATGGCGTGTTCAGCCTGGCCGTTGGACTGAGGGTGATAAGGGGTGAGAATGACAATGTGATATCCCAGTTCTTCCTTTTATCTTTAAGCACTTCGCTTGAAAACTGTGTACCATTATCTGTGTGGACGCGGGAATCCAAAACGGGCAAACCACGAAAAAAGCTGTTGAAGGGTCTTTTCGGTTGACGTGGGGCTAACAAGGACAGGCTTCGATCCACTTGGATCCCGCGTCTATTCAAATAAGTAAGTAATGACCTTGAACTTTGGAGTCGTCGAGGTAGATCCTGTCCCATTGTTTAGTGGTTGCAAACCATTCAAACTTGGCTGGTAGGGATGCAGCGACCTCTTGACATTGGTGACATGTATGGACGAGAGTTTCGATGTCGCTATCTATGCTCGGCCACCAGATCCATTTTCTTGCCGTAGACTTCATTTTCACTATTCCCGTGTGAGCTACATGCAGCTCGTCCAAGAACTTTTTCCGAAGAGGTATTGGAACGATTAGCCTTCCTCTCCAAAATAGAAGGTCGTTGTTGATGGACAGTTCGTGGCGTTTGGACTTGTTGGAGACTACTGACCAATCCCCGCTCCCTGCAGCTTCCATAACAGTTTGGAGTTCCAAGTCGCTCCCCACGGCCTTAACGAGTTGGTCGGTATGAGTCCTGTCGATCACGCAGCAGGAAATGAATGTGTTGGTTTCGTCCCTATAAATAGTAGGACATCGATGGGACCCCTTGAAGAGAGTCAGCAGTGGTGTGGTTTAGGCCATGGATGTGGCGCATGGTGTAGTCGAACGTGGAAGATGGACTCCGTATCTGACAGGCGAGCGGATATGACAAGTGGGAGAGCCTTATTTCTTGTCAATATGTATTCCATATTTTCATCCTTTCATCCGTTACAAATCGTGTTTACATAGAAAATGCATATAATTTTTTGTTTTATGTATGTAATACATCAATACTCTATACAAAGCTTCATTATTCATTTGTACGAGAAAAAAACATAAATGAATAGTATCCCATTTTCAAGATAAAATATGGTTCCGTGTTCATTCTTTTATATGAAGCTGTACATTTAACTTTATTCAACTGTTTCAATAGCGACATTATTGATTTTAATTTTTGTAATTAGTTTTGAGTTACGACATAAAAACATATTAACATGTAACTACTTTCAAAAATATCTTCCCTTCTTTTTCTTTCAACCAATCATGTAAGAGAAAAAAGGCTCAGAGTGTTATCCTGTCTAAGGGTTCTAGAAACTTTTTGCCACTGGAAAAATGGTCACCGGAACTTTTGCCCCTCGGGTTGTTCGCCACTGAAGTCTTTATCGTCTGGAAGTCTTGCCCCAACAATTGTATGACCAGTTCGGTATTACAAAATAATGAAATTAGATCTCTGAATTGGGAATAAGGAAAGCACAAACATTAGAAAGCAACCATTGACGTAATACTACTTATTCATATTAAAAGCATTACGTCACTGGACGTTCAAACTCCTCACTCTTTTCCATCCTGCTCTTAATATAAACATTCAACTATTTTAAAACCCATACTAGATAGAAAACATCCCGTCAGCTGGGTGGAAGTATGTGCTCCTCATAATGTTGAGGATGCAGGTTCGACACCTCAAGAGAGCCTACTTGATTATCTCATTGAAAAGGATCAATCACACTCGATAGATTAATCATAACTGTAGGATTATTCAAATCTAAACAGATGTAATTCTATCTCACAAAATAGAGGGAGGAGGGATATACAAAACTCTCTTTACACGAGAAACTTAATTCATTTCACTTAAAATGTATTTATTCTTTTTAATTACACTCCTGTAAGCTTTCTCTTTCATTTATCATGTTAGTTTTTAATGCAAAAAGAGTAGAAAACAACTCGTTCTCATGATACTGAACAACAACCTAATACAAATATTAACAAGAGCAGTTGAAGCACTCCTTTAAAAAAGTTGTTACTTACACAAACATATGCATAATTTCATTAATGCACAATAATAATAAACTCCAAGTACATACAATGAGATTAGTTGCATATCAACAACACGAAATAAATGCTATTAAATTCCTGATTACATGGATGTTGTTATAATGCAAAAGGGATGCATCGAACCTGGGAGGCCTTCAACTTTTTAAAAGTATTATTTTGTGTGCGAGTGTAAGAAAGTGGTGGCTTTGTAATTAATTTAAATCTTACAAAAAAAATTCGTGTTGCCTATTGGATTACATGGGATTGT
Source organism: Caligus rogercresseyi (assembly GCA_013387185.1). Classification (NCBI taxonomy): domain Eukaryota; kingdom Metazoa; phylum Arthropoda; class Copepoda; order Siphonostomatoida; family Caligidae; genus Caligus; species Caligus rogercresseyi. The sequence continues at coordinate 23,245,931 of CP045890.1, forward strand.
AGTATCCTTGTTGATATAAAAGCGATTATTCCAATTGATCCTACTTTCCTTTTTCGGAGTCAATGACATCGAAAACCTTTATTTTTATAGAACTGATATATATATATATGCCTATATATATATATATATATATATATATATATATAAAACCTATATATAAGTATAGAGTTTTAGTTTAAACTGCAAATCTTAAAATTTAGGCAAAAACAATTAGAAGACATAGATTAAACATTGAACTTATTAGATCAGTGAAAATGCAATTAATTCTTGTGTTAAGGGCTCTATACTTGCCTCACGAATGAGGACGATCTGATTGATTCATTTTCTTGAAAATATCATATTTTTGTTCACTAATTTTAACTATTTTATACTTATTTATATTTGTAAAAAATAAAATAGGAAAAATAGGCTCAAAGAAATATCAATCCTATAAAAGTATATATAAATATATAAAAAACTTATAATTTCTTATTTATGACAAAATCATTTAAATATATTTAAAAAGGACCTTATCTATCTTTGACCTATGGGTTTAGTAGTCACCAATTTTGATGCAATAATGTGATGATTGTAAAAACATATTTTTGGCTGGTTTTTTTTCATAGTAGCTGTTGCAAAAAATTTGCGAAATAACTATTTTTCTCCCTGAATTATCTAAGTATATATCTTAGGTAAACATAAAAAATGGCAAAATAAACTAAACTTATTTTATCACTTTAGCCCATTCCATTTCCTTCACTTCAAAATTTAGTTTAATACATCGATTAAGAATGTGATTGAAAAGCATATTTAATACCATTTAAAATAATTTTAACTCGTATATATAGTCTAGTCAATAAAAAAGTAGAGCTTTTCATATCAGCTCGATGCACAATCTAATTATAAACGAAAAAATATAAACACACTATAATTAATATTAACAAGTATTTGCTCAGTATATATATATATACTTATATATATTTAAATAATATAATAGTGACATTTAATTATGCGATATATTTTGGGTAATTTATCACATTCAGAGTACGGCATTTTAAGTCTCTCCACTCACCCACTATGTTGCAAATACTTTTAAGTGCGAGGAGACAACCAATTTTTTATCAAATATATATATATATATATATATATATATATATAATATATATATATATATCTGATATATATAACTTATATTGATAAACTTTTTGACTTTTATTGTGATATATGATTTTATTTCAATGTGAAAAATTTATATTTATCGTTTTTTTGTTTTTAATTATTATGCGATAAGAAAACAGTCTAAAAATCGTTAAAATTATATATATATATACTAACAGTGTGTTCTATCAGAAATGTAACTTTTAAATTGCTAATTAGAAGTATTTAAAATAATTCAAATCGTATAATGGATGCGCCATTTTATTCACAAAGAGGGGATTTTTATTATCAATTTATAAAAATTTGCATTGATTGTCAGCCATCTACAACCGAAAAAATATTTTCTGAACTTAAGAAGAAATGGATTTCCTGCAGTTTGGCAAAACACCTTCCCTTCCACTTTACTTCAAGATCAGTGTGAGGGCAATGAAATATTCTCAGCCGATCCAGTTCACAAGAGTTCTTGATTATTTCAATAAAACTGTTTCCATCCACAAGAAAAAATAATAAAACAAAATCATAAAGAACAGAAACAGTGATTCAGAAGGTGAAGAGTTTCTTCGAAGAAACCCCCAGTTGCCAACTCAGAAAAGCTTCTCATCAAATTTCACCCACCATAACAACGTTATGAAGGATCGTTAGACATGATCTTTATCATTACACTTCAGTTCAACCATTAACTGATGCCCTCAAACCTAAAAAAGGCAGTTTAGCCAGTGGATTCTGCAGCAGCCATCCAACATTGTCGATAGAATAATTTGGACTGACGAGAAGTTCTTTTGCCTCCATCAAAAACCACATTGAAAATACGAAGAACTGTGGACAAATGAAAATCCTCGAAATATCTGCGAAACAAATGATAGGAAATATTTTAATGTAATGATCTTCGTTGCCATTATTTTTGGAATGACAATAATGAACTGTCTTTAGGTTGGAAGGGGCATTTCCAGGAGCAACTTTGTCTGGCTTCAGAAGATCTGCTTCTCACAATATAGGCCAATAAATGTTTACTAATCATAAAAATCCATTCTATTCCTTTAAAATAATGTATCAAAGAGGGAATTTGACGTATTTTAAGTACTTCGTATTCGCAATTTTAAAATTACATTTCTGATGGAAGATACTGTATATATATATATAACTAGTGTATATTACCCGGCGCTGCCCGGGATTTTCCAACTTAGTCTGGAATCAAAAACATCACACGAATAATTTTAGTGATGTCATCGCATGTGATTTTTCATAATAAAATCAGTTCCTTCAACAGTTGTCATTGTGTCTTCATTGCCATTTTTTCCGTTTTATATTCCTTACGGCAGGGCAAATAAACATCGCACAAAGAAAAAATAACACGAATAATTTCAGTGAAATCATTGCATGTGACTTTTCATATTAAAACCAGTTCCTTAAAAAGTTGTCATTGAGTCTCCATTGCCATTTTTTCCGTTTTGTATTCCTTAAGGAAGGGTATTTTAAACATCGTAAAAAGAAGAAATTACACGAATAATTTCAGTGATGTCTTCGCATGTGACTTTTCATATTAAAATCAGTTCCTTCAACAGTTGTCATTGTGTCTTCATTGCCATCTTTTCCGTTTTATATTCCTTACGGCTGGGTATTTAAACATCGCACAAAGAAAAAATCACACGAATAATTTCAGTGAAATCATTGCATGTGATTTTTCATATTAAAACCCATTCCTTAAAAAGTTGTCATAGCTCTTCATTGCCATTTTTTCCGTTTTTTATTCCGTACGGCTGAGTATTTAACATCGTAGAAAAAATAAAATATACGAATATTTTATGTGATGTCATCATATTGGCTTTTTCATTTCAAAATCAGTTTCTTAAAAAGGTATCATTGGATGGTCATTGCCATTTTTTCCGTTTTGTATTCCTTAAGGCTGGGTATTTAAATATCATAAAAAGAAGTTATTTTTAAGCCATTCATAGAGTACTAATGTTATTTTCTAATGAAAAGTAGCTCCTTAAAAAGTCGTCATTGCCATTTTTTCCGTTTTGAATTCCTTAAGGCTGGGTATTGACATCAGTCTCCATCTTTCCGCATTATTGAAATTGGATTAGCACGATGTTGCAATATAAAAAAGTGTTGCTATTTTCCACAAAACTTAAATTTGGGGGACATACAGGACAGAAATAAAAATATTTTTAAGTAATCATATAGAAAACGAATTTTCCGGAAACACTCAATAAAACAAAAACACGTCTTAGTACCTCAGTCTTATTCACAGAAAATTTGGGCAAAATCTAACTCATAATTTTAAAAAATCGGCAAAAAACGTTTTGGCTAATAAAATAAGCATGTCGATGACGAATTTTCCGGGAGTTGACAACCCCACTAAAACATTCCCTGAGCTCTCAAAACTATTCACTGAAAATTTCGTCACGATCTAATGACCCGTTCGGGAGATACAGGGAAACGAACGAACGAACGCACAAAACGAACGGAATTCTTTTTTTATAAGTATAGATTAGGGCTTCCGATATGAAACTATATTTATTAAGTATTTCAATAAATTTATCATTAGACTAGAACCTTTATGACCAAATTATTGATGTTTAAACCTCATTAGTCGTGAGTGAGACGATGTTTTAGCTATAATTATGGATAAAAATTTGGTATTTCTCCCAAACAAACTGATACGATCATTTTTTCAATTGTTCCTACAATTTTTTTTCCTTAAAATATGATGAAACAATATAAACATTTTCGGTTTTTTTCTTGCATATTATAAGTTCCGAAAGAAGTGAGGCCTTTAATATTTATTCACTCCGGTTATTCCAGATTTTATTTTCAGTTTTACACATGTAAACTGCTTTTTAATTATTGTATTTACATATATTTTCAACCAACGACGTTCGAGAAAAATGTGCCTGTTTGTCATCCTTAGCTATAATCTGAAAACAATAATCTTTTCCATTTATATTGTTAAGTTCAAACAAAGCCTTTTTTAATGATTCTTTCATTTGAAAAGTAACTATCTCAATTGGATTTTATGGTGTCATTGGTTCTGACAAGAGGAATAAAGAAGAAAAAAAATACAAATTATCCATTTACTAATGGTCACATTTTTAGGGGGGGGGGGGGGTTGAGCGAGTTGTGGATGGTCGAAGATTTATAAGCGATCGTTTTTTGAGTGAATATCCATTTTGACGATTTCATTGATTATTGGAAACTTATTCATAAAGAAAATAAGTTATCGTGTTCGATACGTAAGGACTGAATATGGAGATTTTACTCAATTTATAAGATCATCATAATAAACACTTTGAAAAAATATATATCTTTACCAAGTAGTTATCAAAATAAGAAGCATGAAATCATCTAAAAAGACAAAGATCTTGTTGACTTGTAGGAAGTTAATATCATACCAATAATTGCATTCTTCTATCTAAATCAATATGTACATTACTGAACCCGGATGTAGTAACTTTATGATGAGCAGTTCTCCGTTTGAGGTTGTTATACTACGTCTTCATCAGTTCATAATTTACCCGCTGTTGTGAAAAAGGAAGAAGTTTTTTTTACAAGGATCCTGTTCTAGATGGACTTCAAATTAGAAAGCTGCATGTATCATGGAAGATTCATAACATGACCCCAGGTCCTCATAAACTCTTTGTACACAATTATGGACTAGGAACTCTGCTCAGTTACGCATCAAAAGATTTATCATAGGAGGCTTGTATGCCCATTGAATCTTAACATTTTTAAAAGAGCTTTTTATTTATGTTAGCAATTGTTACTCTGTTATGTATGACTCAGTGAATGCCCTTGGGGGAAGTAGTATTGCAAGCGTGGTTCTAGATTTGGAAAATGTATTAGTTTATTTTTTCTGCCTATAGGATTCAATGGAATTTTTAGTATCCGTGTGGATATGAATTATCATTATATTATTATTATTTTTTTTTTTGCCTATATGGTTCGATAGAATTGCATCCGATTGGATATAAATTATAGCATTATAATTAGTCTATCGAACCTAGGATCTTATCAATGAGGTAGACCAAAAATGACCATCCCCTCTCGGGATTCGAACCTGCGCCCCCAACATTGAGAGTTGGACACGCCTTAACACGCACGCTATCGAGCTCCCTTTTTATCATTATATTATTAAAATTTGTCTAGAGAGCCAAGGATATTTTGAATGAAGTTCATTAATATAACCTTTTTCTCTCAAAAGGAATAGAGCCTACACCCTTACCGTTGAGAGTCGAACAGGTTTCTATCTTCTTTATTTATGTTTGCCGTATCTCTATGGTAATAATAATAAAAATTAAAATTTGGTAAATTGTGTGCATGTAATTTTATATTCTCTTTCAAAACGAGAGAAACAATGAAAATAACGTGTTGAAGGTTGAAGAACTCGGTCTCTATTAGCCATTTTCGAGCATGCTCATTAAGTTAACAGAATCGATTAATTATTAATGAATATTTTCTGGTCGATATATATATATATATAAATGGCTCAATTGAGGTTCATTTATGTGAATATGAATAATCATTATAGCATTACAATGCCTCTAATACACCTGGATTACTTTTTCAATAGGAAAGACTATACAATCAAAAAATCGAAATAATCAATCAATTTTTTTGTCTTTAAATTAAATAATAAAATTATTGAAATGCACCTTATAACTGGGTAAAGATAAATTGATTATTTCTTAGGAGACGCTTTTTCTTCATTTTAATGTGAGTTAGAAAAAATGAGCAGATTGCATTTTTTGTGAATTTTTGTGAAATTTCAAAATAACGCTTTAGTCCAATTGTTTGTAATATTGCATAAGAGGTATATTATCCTTTATTGCAATTGATTCCTTACATATTTTTCTGACCTATTTGGTTCAATTCATTTGTACCTGCGTGAATAAAAATAATATTATAGCGTTAAATTTAGTCCATAGGTTCTTTCCAATGAGGTTGCTCAAATTTGACTTTCTTCTTTCGGGAGTCGAAGCTTTGCCTTCAATATAGTTTTTTTAAATATCCGTCAATAATTGATCTTCAATTAATTGAAAATGATTAATACCTTTTAAATGAGAATGAAATTAGATTACATAGCCGGATTATTGAATTGGTGAAATTTAATAATATTCTTCTATAAGCAGTAAAATGTTAGTAAAATGATAATGATTATACAATAAATTATGAGTTCAAAGTTAAAATGTTACTTTAAAAAAAAAAAATGATAAAAAATAGGAAATGTTAGTTCTTTAAAGAATATTACATAAAATCTAAAAACTAATTCACAATTAATTAAATATTTAAAAAATGAATCATAGTCTAGTGATGTTCTCTAACCGATGCTGCCAATTTATTAACCAAATTTTGCTAATTTCGACTCCCGTGTGGGGAAGCCCACTTATGCACAAAACAGGTGTGCCCAAACTTGACCTATGTACAGATTTCAATACCCGACTTCCCCTACTATTCAGCTCATCAAGTTGAATCAAAACGTATTCATTGTTTACATCTGGACCTTGATATATTTAAAAGATAGAAAAAAAGGGGTTTAAATTAGATATAATTGTTTTAGCCGGTGTTATCCCCTTAAGAAGGGTCGGCGGTGGATTTCAAACCCATGGGACACCCGGTTAAAGTAGGCGCATTCCGTTAGATTAGTGTCTACGAAAGCTATAGATTTTGTCTATAAATTAAAAAGATAAATAGCGCGGAAAATGTTTGACTACAAAAAGCTTTGCGACAAAAATACCCACGAAAAAGAGAAGAACGAGAAAATTGACTGACTATAAAAGAGGAAGTGAGGTAAATACCAACGACAAAAAACGGCTATAAAAAGGTCCACGGGGAATTTACGTGCGATGAAATTACAGTAAACCATAATTGTCTCTTCTTTATAGACCTTCATCCATGACGTCATTGTCGAATCCTTTGAATGAATTAATAATTGTATAAAGGAGTTTCTCATACTCCAGGAAAAAAGAATGTTTTTTTTGTTTCCTCATATATGTCAATAAATGGGTCATCACCATAGAGATATAAGACATGAAGAGCTTATTGGATTTTCAGACAAATACGTCATTGTTTTCCAATATAAACTCATCTTTCTATCTCTAGGATCACTTACAATGACGTTGTACAAATTACTTTGTTTATATTGGGCACAGATGACAGCTGAACGATGTTTCTCTGCTATTGAAGGTAATAAGCTCTCTTTATCTTTATATCTCTATGATCATCACTCGTACTATCGGACGTAGAAAAGAAAGGAAACAATGTTATCAACTGAATAAAAATCATGTGAAACTGTGAGTACAATCTTTTTGTTATACCTAGGCATATTCTTTGAGTATTTATTGAAAGATTAGAGCTGAAGGCGCTTTTGCATTTGATCCATTCAATGTTCTTCATTTATTATTCCTATATTTCATTATTACAAAAATGTGTATTCTTCATAGCATTTGCTCATGTCGACTAAATCATACCGAATGCACATACTGGGACTTCATACTATTCTGATAATTTTATTTTCTCCTTTATCAAGAGCCTCTTATTAGTTATGTTAGTGACAGTGAACTATGAAAGTTGGAATAAAAACTCATGATCATCTAGATCAATGATACTCGACCCGCAGCTCCTTTAAGACTAGTTGCGGCTCTTTTAAGTCTCACTGAAAATTTATTACAATATTACCGGAAAACGACTGGGTATTTTTGTCTAAAAATCACCGGGCCGGGGACTTTAAAAATATTCGTTTCTTCGTTCGTCATTCTGAAAATGACGACGTCATTAAATATAAAAAATAAGAAAAAATATTTTGTAATAAAACGTCGTCACAGAATGAATTTTTTAGTCCCGTTCCGGCTCGGCTCCCGGCGAAAAAAAGTGTCTCGATCGTTTCCTGATTATTACATAATGCGGTGTTATTATCACATAATGTGGCACTACATGGCTCTAGCAAAAATATTTTTTCGTCAATATGGTTCCTGATTAGGACAAGGTTGAGACCCGCTGTTCTAGATACTTAAACAGACATGAATGCCATATATGTATTTAAATGAAAAACAAAAAAGGAAGATCTTTATTATATTCATATTAAAAGACTTCTTCAAAATATATTTCTGCTTGAATGATCCCAATTCTCAATCTACCCTGAAGAGAAAAATCAGACTACTTTGTCTATAATGATTCTCTCTTCCTCCCATTATTTGATTGGGCATTAGTCAAGCATAAATCCTTTTCAAATAACATACATTTTTATGTACTATGTGATTAAGGTTCTCGTTAGCCTTTGGCCATTAAATAAACTGTTGTTCGTCGAGTTCCATGAGAAATAAAAATAAGAATTTGTAAAAATATCAATTATTCCATATGTAGGACTACGTATTCTATTCCGTTGATTTGAACAACAAAAAGCTTCGATGGCAAGGGTATTATAAAACTAAAATATATAAAGGTTCGGCTAGGAAGTTTATCTTAAGACAAAGGTCCGGAGGATCATGTTATCATTATTTGCTTGGGCATATTTAAACCATTCAGGATTTTAAAAACAATAATTTTCGTGTACGTAAATAATAATCTCGTTAGTGTTTTGAATGGAAATATTTTTGAAAGTCAAATAACCATTATGAATGTAGAGATTTCAATAAAAACCAACTCTATTAGAGAGGTATTCAACTTATGCTCAAAGAGGCTCAGTTAGAAAAATATATCAGACCCTTCTGTGAAGGGGGTTTCAAAGTATTCTTTAGAGAGATCGGGCAACTGTCACTCCATGCAAAAGCATTGGCATTTGTTGATGTCTTGCCCTACCCGATTGGGCTCTGAAGAGGGCTAGAGAATTTAACCCGTTTTTGGCCTCCTTTATCTACCTGAGTAATGGAAAAAGGATCATGGGGTTTCTAAAAAATGTAGACAGGAGAAAATTCACAGCACAATTGCAAACCTTTGCCCCATTTGCTAAAAATCTATAAGCTTTGTAAGGATGGTGTCGTGTATAATATTCAATTTTTCATGCATTGTAAGTGTCCCATAGAAGGGTTTTGGTTTTTGATAGTTTTTTTTGGGGGTATTTCAAAAAATCTCCTGAAGCAAAGGTCTGGAACACCATAATACAATCTCAGTTGCGTATTGGTTTTAGCAACTATGAATAGCCAAGTAGTTGTTCAGTATGTGCACATTATCAAAATCTGCTTTTCAAACCAAAAAAATAAGTTTAAAAAACTGTAGAAAAATGAGCGCCCCGTCAAATTTTAAACCCCTTCATGAGTTAATGGTTATAGGTGGGGGATCGTAAAAGACGACGTCTGTGTTCGTACTTGGAATGCAGTCGGTTGATTATTGACGTTGTTTTATTATAAAGTTCAATCTCTATTCAGTTATTTCTGCCGCTGTCTTTCCCCCCCCAATGGAGACTTAATAAACACCCCGAATTTCAGTGCCACCATACTTGACTTTGGCGCTCTATATTCTCTATGGTAAAACCTCCATTAATAAAAATTAATTAATTAGAAAGAAAAGTTTTTTTCTCTCTATCTAATTAATACAATGGAATATCCATATCATATTCTTCTTTAATCCTTTATATTATTTTTAAATGAAGAGGATCTCTATTTTCAATTTAAATATTACATTACTGTTTTAAATCTCCCCCATTTCATATGGTATTTCTTTGTCGGAGATAAAAGCTTTTATCAAATAAAAAGTTAACTCTAATCAACAGATGAAATACCAGAAGGATATAATTTTTTTATGAACAGTTAGATAGAACATGTTTTTGATTATTCAAAACTCAGAGGTATTGTTTTACATTCAATCTAGATGCAAAAGTTCGGTTTTGTAAGGTGGAACAGTATTAGGTAAGAGAAAAAGAAGTTCATTTTCATTTACTTTTGATATTCAACGCTGTCTCCCGAATTATATATATATGATAATATAATATATAATATATATGCGGTGGTAAAGCATTGTATTAAAAATACCTAAAGTAATATACCAATAAAATATTTTGAGGGATTTCGTGTCGTTTATTTATGATTTGTTAAAAGTTAATTTAAAAATAAAGAAGCATTCATTTTAAAAGTAATTCAAGTGCACCAGAAAATATTTATTGCAAATGAAAGCTTTGTTTTTGCAAATGGGGAAAAATTGCTTTGTCTATTTATAGAATATATACCAGGAGCAGGATCTCAGAGGAGATTAAGTTTCCCTTATAGGATGATTAAAAATAATGGTTTTTTAATCTACCCCAGAAGATGGTGTCTTGGTGTTGGCCATGATTATGTACTGTAGTTATTATTTTTTGAGTATAATTTCTATGTAATTCAAGCCTATTAATGATCATAATCCCCAATCTTGAAAACTTAGGCATTATACCCAGAACGAAAGTCCTATAACTTCTTTTTGTTTTTTTTTTTTCAATTTCCATTCTTCTTATGTAAGTAAGACTCCCAATTTGCGTAAACATAAATATGTATGTGTTGTATGAACAAAAAAGCCTCACTTGTAATATTTAATACCTTATTTACCCCCCCCCCCCCAAAAAAAAAAGTCGGCTTTTTTCCATTATTTAAAAAAATAAAAGATATTTTTCAATATATTTAGCTTTTTATATACAAACATACATATTTGATGTGTTTCATTAAATGAAGCATGGGTACATTTTTACAAAATACGAAAAACAAGCGTATATTATTCTATGAAAGATGCTTTACATTTTTTGGCGGTGACTTATTGATTAAGCGCTGGAAAACTCGTTATTGAACCTTTAATAGTCCTTATAAATTCCGATAAAAATATAATATAAAATTACTACACTAGCTTCAGATAAGAAAATATTATTTCCTTTTCTTTGGCTGACAGTAAGAAGATGTCAGATAAGAATCGGTGTATATGCTACAGTTACCAACAACAATAGTTGCTCATCATAGCGTCAAAAACGGAGCTTTAAAAGTACATAAAATGAGTGATTCTCCCGTCTTATAAATAAGTACCCGAGAGACAATTTTGAAACTCCACACACACTGACAAAACACCAGCCAGATTACAAACGCATTGGGCTGTTCCTGCAAAACTGTTGCTGCAGTCATTAACAGAGGCATCGTAGACATCCCCAGGAGGATCCAGAACAAGACTGTAAGGACTGGCGAGCTTCACGAGGGTGTTCAAGACATAATTGCCGAGGGAAGAGACAAGACCACCGTGTCCGGACTGGTCTGGGAGTTTGACGTCTCAAAATGCACCATGGACCGTCTTGTGAAGGCCATCTAAAACTATAGTTGAGCTACCGTTAAAAAGAAGAGAGCGTATGGGTATATTATACTTTTGGGGTAGATATTTTTTTACAGTTTTAAATAAAAATATGGCTAATATTATCGAATCCTTGAATATGATTTATAATGATAATATTATTTATAATAATACTATGAGTAGAAACAGCACCTCTTGAATGTTGGGTCTGGAAACTAGTTCATGACACCAAGAATCTTTTGGTAAGTATTTGAAATAATTGAAGATTTTTTTTTATATTTGAAGTAAAGGTTCCGTCAATATTGATTGTTTCAATTCTTCTGAACGCTAGTTCTTTTTTAAGTCCATTTTTTAAAATCTACAAAATAAGTTCTGCTCGAATTGTAATTTTCTGTTCATTTCTTCCTCCTCTACTTCTGCCAATCCAATGTATTGAGGATATCAGAAGTTATCATATGCGTCAATACTGAACCATCATCCATAATTTCTTCTATATCCTTGTGAAGTTGTTCACAAACCGCTTTTTTTCATAAAAAAATCGTTTTCATTTTTGACCGTTTTATTTAGAGTTTTAAATTTCTTTCGGCATGGATAAGTTGTGTGAAAGTTTTCCTGGAGATTACATCGTAGTTTCAGTTGATATTTTTCGCTACAGACTATCCAATTATAACTATAATTTCCTTCGAATATGTATACATATATATATATAAATTGACGTTATTAATAACAATTACTATCTCAATATTTTGTTTGTTTGAGTGTAGGATCCAAAAGTACAAATCGAAGTCGAGTCTTGAGTCCAAGGCGGAATCGAAATAACGACATATTTTTCTTAAATACTAATCAATCTTAGCCCATATCCCAATATTTATGAAAATCAACCTACAACGAAAAATTCATAGTGTGCAAGGAATATTAAAAATATGATATAATTCTGATTGTTTTTAGATGAATTTTTCTTGGTTAGGGCAAAAATATGGATTTTTAGTACTGACAGATCTTAGAAACAAAACAATTATAAATTGATCCCTGTTTGGCAGAAGTACATTTTTCATTTTTTTTAAAGATGCGACAGTTAAATTAAATGGACTGGCATGCATATGACAATTAAAAACATTATTACAATTAAATCATTCTAGATCCTTCTACAAAATTACAGTCATAACTATATACGTATAAAACTATTTTTTTGCCTCTGGGGTTCGACAGAATTGCATCCAACTGGATATAATTAATAATTGTAATAAGATATTTCCCATTTCGTTTTGTGTTAATTTATTTTTAAGGATACCACAAAAGAACTCTGTTCTCAAACGTGATTGGTTGATAGAAAAATAGTCTGAATAATAAAAAGCAGTTGACATTATGAACTACAGCCTCATTCCACTTCAGGTTGTTGAAGTCTGAACATCTGCTTATAGCTAAGAATATGATCCTTTTCTCATATATTACGATTAATGGTTTTGATCATTTATTTGCATAGACTCCATCAGTAGAATCTATTATGATAAACGAAATAAAGTAACTTCTCGAACTCCGTTCCAGAGTAGATGTTTTTATCTTTTTTGACAATACAACGTATAGCAAAAAGTTCAGTTGCCAACTGATTTTTTTTAGAGAACTATCATAATTGCATCTTTATTAATTGTTTATATGGTTTCGAATTATTGCAACCTTATAAAGCTTTGTTATACCATTGGCTCAAGGCAATAACAAAACTAAAGCCATTTGTGAAGTAAAGTAGGGCTGTAACAATCAATGAGTTTATACATTTAATTGTCATACGCAAAATGCACAAAAATGCATGTGCAGGATAGTTTTTTGTAAATTGAATTATATTTCAAGGACCATAATGGTGAAACAAAATGTCTAACCTTCAAAATAGAAACTTCTGACATTCTAAGTATATTGAAGGATGTTATTTATTCCATGCTGCCATATGTCTTTCACATTAGTAGTATTCTCCTGCAATAAGCTACTATGAAAATAGTCTATATATTTTGTTCTATATTCTTCTCAGATCTTCGTATATGATGTAGTATCTAGGGTAACTTGTCATTTGCAGACAGAGTGAAGAAAGGTGCAATGACCTAATATATGGGAATATTTATAATATACAAAATGCTTGAGACGAAACAAATAGCTCAAAGCACAACTAAACAATTTAAAATATAATTAGTCATCCACTGATATTCTAAAGAGTATATCCTTTAATTGGGAGGCATATAATATATTTTATGCATTGAACTTATTAAACATTTACCCTCTACGTGACTATGTATCAAAAAATAAATACAATTTTTGAACAAAATTCATTTATAAGAATAACAAACAGAGACTCTTTTTCTTCAACATGATTGGTCAAAAGAATATAAGAGAGAATAAATATATAATACAACAAAGTATCACTTCACTTGCAGCTCTTGAGATGTGACCATCAACTCAGGGATAAATATGTTATCCTTCATAACGTTGATGCCCTTTCACAACGGCTCAGGATTCAAATGAATACATGGATAGGGAGCTCGATAGCCGTGCGTGCTAGGCGTGTTCAACTCTCAATGTTGGGGGCGCAGGTTCGAATCCCGAGAGGGGATGGTCATTTTTGGTCTACCTCATTGATAAGATCCTAGGTTCGATAGACTAATTATAATGCTATAATGCTTATTTATATCCTATCGGATGCAATTCTATCGAACCATATAGGCAAAAAAAAAAAAAAAAATACATGGATTCCATGTTTTCCAATATGAATTTAAAAGCAAAGACTCATACTCAATGAAAAGGATTATTTATCATACGTGACGATAAATGCACCATCGCTATGACGATAATATTTAGAAAAAGTGGTATGCCGATAAAATTATGTTTCTATTAAGTACTTTTTGTTATTCATATTTGAAGAAAATATTTTTTGCATTTAATTATTGTAGCAATTGGTAAATAAATCCTTTAATATTAAAAAGAGAAAATATAGTGTCAAAGTAATTTCATATTTATTAGCTAAAGGAATGTCAAAGAAAACTAAAAATAGTGATATTTTCTTGATAAAATAGGAGTTAATGCCGTTGTTTATATTGACAAATCCATCTTCTTCGTCTTCAAGGTATCATTAAAGACTTTTAAGGAGGTATTTTTTATTTCGGAGGCTTCCAGCGCAGCATTACCCATCCTATTCACCCAGGGATTATTGTCACGTCCTACCTACAGTAAGAGCTTTATGTGTTGCCTATAAATATTTTCTTACAATAAATACACTAAAAAAATTACGTTCGTTCTTCTACTCATTAGATTCCCTGTGTCTTCCAAACGATTTATTAGGTCTAGACAAAATTGTCAGTGAACAATCTTTGGAGCTTACAGAGAGATTTATTGATCGTGGACACTCCTAGCCAATTCCATTTCACTATGTTTATTGACTTACCAAAAGGGTTCTTTAAGATTTCTCAAAATTGCAAAATATGGATGACATTGTATATATATATATATATATATATATATATATATATATATATATTTTCCTTTTCGGTCCCCTGTATTTCCTAAACTCGTAGTTATATATTGATCAACTTTTCTGTGGATAAGTTTGAGATGGTTGTATTAAGTAGTTTAATTATATATAACATACAATGTTTCTTTTTTAGAGAAGCGACATAACTAAGTATTTATTGAATTTGTAACTTTTTTATGCATGCATTTGGAATAATGTTCTCAAACATTCAAAATGTGAAATTGCCACAATTATGGTGTGCATAGAAGTCTTGAATTTGAAATAATTTGGAAGGAACCATTTGTGTATTCTATTTCTAAACTGTCTTTTTTTGCTTATTTGGTTCGACAGAATTGCATTGTACTGAAAAAAAAATCCGCTTTATAGCGTATATATGTCTATCGAACCCAGGATTTTTAAAGGTCTTTAATAAAAAATGTATATTATATTAAATAAATTAAATTCCTTAATAAAAATAAGTCAATTTGAATCATAAAATATAGATTATATTTTAGAGTTCCACTACCTAATACTACCACAAAACTAAACAAAGCAGCTACACAACTTGATTTCAATAAACACAAAAACCAATCATACTTTATTATGAAAACGAGTATAGTGATTTTTCTTCCGGAGGGTGTAGAGACAATATGAATGTGCGCTGATCCTACCTTCAATTATATGATTGCACTTTTAGTATTACTGTTAAACATACAAAAACCCTCTAATGAATATTGGCAAATCCAAAAAGTTCAATAAAATATATTTAAAAAAACCATCATCATGTGTAAAGCAGTCTTATTTTTATAAAATATTTCCTTGTTATCGATTGAGCATAAGAATTAGGAGGATAAATTGCTGAGTAAGTGTTGACAAAGCATAGCCTAATCTCCATAGTTTATTATGTGTCACACGATTTCTTTGGCTTAATTAAGAATATAAATATATGTTGTGTGAATATAGTCACTACTGTCGATATTTATAATTGTGGACATAATATCATATATATATATATATATATATATATATATATATATATATATATATATACTTATAATATAATAAAAAGAATTCCGTTCGTTCGTTTGTTTCCCTGTATCTCCCGAACGGTTCATTAGATCTTGACGAAATACAAAACAATTCCTTGTATTCTTAAGGAATACAAAACGGAAAAATTGGTAATGACCACTCGATGATAACTTTTTATGAAACTGATTTTGAAATGAAAAATCCAATGCGATGACATCACTTAAATATTCGTGTAATTTCTTTTTTTACGATGTTTAAATACTCAGCCGTACGGAATACAAAACGGAAAAAATGGCAATGAAGATCTATGACAACTTTTTAGGAACGGGTTTTAATATGAAAAATCACATTGAATGATTTCACTGAAATTATTCGTGTGATTTTTTATTTGTGAGATGTTTAAATACCCAGCCGTAAGAATATAAACGGAAAAATGGCAATGAAGACACAATGACAAATGTTGAAGGAACTGATTTTAATATGAAAAGTCACATGTGATGATTTCACTGAATTATTAGTGTGATTTCTTTTTGTTCGATGTTTAAATACCCAGCCGTATGAATACAAAACGGAAAAAATGTCAATGAAGACCCTATGACGACTTTTTATAGAATTTATTTTAGTATGAAAATCACACGCGATGACATCACTAAAATTATTGGTGTGATTTTTTTTTTCATCCAGACTATTGTCAAGTTGGAAAATCCCGGGCAGCGCCGGGTAATATACGCTAGTATATATATATATATATCTTATACTAATAAAAAAAGAATTCCGTTCGTTCGTTTCCCTGTATTTCACTAACGGTCATCAGATCTAGACGGAATTTTCAGTGAATAATTTTGAAAGCTCAGGGAGTGTTTTAGTGGGGTTGTAATCTCCCGGAAAATTTGTCATCACCATGTTTATTTTATTCGCCAAAACGTTTTTTGCCAATTTTTTAAAACTGCCAAGTTAGATTTGCACCAAATTTTCTGTGGACGATTATGAGGTAGTACAACGTGTTTGTGTTATATTGGGTGTTTATCGGAAAATTCGATTTCTATATGATTATGTAAAAAGAAGTTTTTTTCTGTCCCTGTCTTTTCCCCCAGATTTAGGTTTTGTGGACAATAAAACTTTTTATAATGCAACATGGCGGTATTTGGCAATTTGTTTTCTATGAAACGGCTTCAAAATAATACCCAGGCTTAAGGAATAAAAATGGAAAAAATGGCAATGACGATGCAATAACGACTTTTTAAGGACTACTTTCAATAGAAGATAACATAGACACTCTATGAAAATGACTTAAATATAACTTCTTTTTACGATGTTGGATAAAAAAACGGAAAAAATGGCAATGAAGACCCAATGACAACTTTTTTAGGAACTGATTTAATATGAAAAATCACATGTGATGACATCACTAAAATTATTCGTATGATCTTTTTTCTATTCCAAAGACTATTGTCAAGTTGGAAAATCCGGGCAGCGCATACACTAGTATATATATATATATATATATATATCAGTCTCTTGTTACCCTTTGTGTAAGGCTCATACCTTCATAAATTACAATGGTGCTCAAAGGTCAGCAAATCCTCTAAAAACTCTACCATGTTTTCATTCTTATATCAAATACAATTCCATAGTTACATTTAGATTTGAAATGAACTTTTGTACACATAGACTAGTAATTGAATAGTAAATGATTGACCTTACCTGTAAATGTATGTCTATTGAAGTACAGAGAATAATTGTCGTTACATTTTTATTTATCACTAGTAATTGTGGAGCAAATCCCTCTTTTGGGAGCGTCGTTTCTGTAAGCATATTGAAAAAACATCTTATCACTACTTGTTGGTTGGATTTTTTAAAAAATAATTATTGATTGAAGATGCTTTTCTCAACTTCTCCAGAGCTCTAGCAAATTCCATCAGTTTATTAAAATTGTAACATTGGCTAGAATAATTATTTTTGCTTTTTGTTTGTTAGATGGTAGGATTCAAGAGTACGAATTGAAGTCGAGTCTTGAGTCCAATGCGGAATCGAATTAACGATCTTAGCCCATTCCCTAGATCACACAACCACTTTAATTATGTTGTTTACTCATTCTACCTCGAGAAACCAAACAAGTAATCAATGTTACAATTCTTAAGAATTGCCGGGATCAGCTTTAGCTCTGGAGGATGTTGGTTAAAGCATTTTTGAACAATCATTCTCTTTAAACAAAATACATCACACTCAGCCAACATGTGATAAGACGTCTCATCACTCTGCTGACAAAAACGACACTCATGAGTGAGAAATTTGTTCAATAATGACTAATGATATCTAAGAAAGTTATTATCAGTATTTCAATATAAAAGAGATTCACGACTAAGATTAGTCAATCGTCTCGATCCATTAGGGTCTGGCTTCAGAAACCATAGTTTACTTAGTCTACAGGAGCTATCCTGTGTTCATTGGGAGGCCCATTCTCTATAGCACGGGTCGCCAAATAGTGGCCTGCGGGCCAATTTTGGACCCCCATTTATTTTGTCTGGCCCACGATAGGACATTAATTTGATGTTCAAAAATATATTTTTTCTTAAGCCCCATATTTTTAAAAGAAAAAAAGGCATTCAGTAATCCTATCAATTTCGAAACATTTATTTAGGAATACAGTCATAATTCCTGTCACTTGGCCCCCTCCCTGTGATTTTAATGTTGCAAAGTGCAAAAGCCTTCCACTTGCTAGATCAGACTGGAACAACTCCAGCTTCCCTGTAAACAAATCCATCTTCTTGATCATGTCCACAATGGTTTTCCCTCTCCCTTGTAATTGCAGGTTCAACTGATTAAGATGGCCAAAAACATCGGTTACAAAACGCAATAATTGATATGGACCTTTCACCTTTTAATAAGGCCAGGTGATCGTTTGAAGCACGCATCTAGCTCATTTGCAGGAAGATTTTACCTTGACTTAGTAGCGCACAGACGCACTTTCCTTGCGCCTTTCCTTTACTTAACCGGCGCACGTCATTGTGAAGTGCCTGATCTTCGTAGCAGGCCTCTGACTCAACAACAAGTTGGCGAAAAAGACAGTGCTGTGTGCTTGATGCACCCCGGGCTATGACTCTCATCACTTTATCCATGATACTTGTCAGCACGTCACTGAGTCTGGCGTACAGGAAACTCAGGTGAATTAGGCAATGTATTTATGGTGCTTTCTCTTCAATCGGGCCACCAGACCTCTGTGACAACAACAATGGCCCGCGATGTCATTGTCTGAAAAAAAATTGGCCCGCGTCCAAACAAAATTGCCGACCCCTGCTCTATAGAGACCCCTCTTGCTGGGCCTGACATAAAATAATTATTTTTTCTGAAATAGGGATATCCTTTAATAGATTGGATCTTGATCCAACTTTTGCAAATAGGTAAGCTTTCTCATTCCCCTGCTAACCTACGTGGGCTTTAACCCAATGAAGGTTGAAATGGTTTTCATGTCCAAGTGCACTCAAAACATTGATGCAACTGTTTACTGTACGAGACTTTACAACAACCAAGCCCAAAGATACAAGAGCTGTTTGGTTGTCAACATAAAAGTTATTTGTTTTCGAATTTATCTTTTTTTTAAATAAGAGGGTTACCTTAAGATAGCCCAAGCAAGCAGAATTAAATAACAATATGGTTTAAAGTGGTTCAGTAATATAGAGATTCTCTATGGTTATTCACTTAATTTGTCTTGAATCATATATTGGAACTGACTCTTGAATTCTATCATCAAACAAAAAAATATAAACATTATTTCAAAAATAAAACTTTTCCTGGCCCTATTACGCCAACAGCTCCACCGCTAATTAAAATCCATGTTCACACTCTCAACCTCTTATTGATTGGCAATGAAAAAACAACTCATACGTTCAATAGAAGTATTATACTAAAATCTGTCATCAAAAAAATATTATCTTATATTACCATATCATTAGGACGCCCTCTAATTATCTTGGAATCTCAGATAAATTTATCCATTATATAAGCATACATCAAAAGTCGTATAAAAAGTAATTCAGAATACCTGAATTATCATATATTGGATTGCTGGATCCTTAGACATAGAATTAGAGAAATAAATGATTTCTCATTGTGGTATTAAGCTATCTGATTTTTCTCTCACATTTCTCTTTTCTTATCCTCACAAGTCCCAGACATCAAACATGTAAGTTAGTAGAGAAAATGGGTATATTACTACTCGATGGCCCAATAAAGACTTTTGTATTTTCTCCTTTAACAAGATTATAATCAATTTTTTTATTGTTTTGATTTGCATATAAATTGTAAATAAATAAAATCAATACCAATTGTCCGAAGATCTTTTTGGATCATTTATTATTTAGAAGCTGCAAAATAGTAATTTATTTATAACATTCCTAAATTCCTTAACATATTTTTTAATTCACATAAATTTGATTTTGATTTAACGATTGAAAAAGCTTAATAAGTCAATATCTAAATCTAAAAGCAATATTTATAACATATCATGAGTTTTAGCGTCATTCCATGATATAAATTATTTTTATTCACAAAAGCATGATAAACACAATACTTATTCGAAAACAATAATTTAAACCAATCAACTAAATGAGTAGAGAAGTATCCAAGACATAACACAGTTTGATCCAAGGGACACAAATTAATTTTTCATTATTTCTAAAATGATTGATAGATTTGAAATTGTCCGGTTAATTAACGGAAAAACTTTAAATTATGTGATGATTATTTTTTGTCAGGCTATCATGAAACAAATTATATACTTTATATCAATTGATAGAGGTAGCATGATGGATTTTTGCAAACTCACTTGCGAGTATAACCTATTTCAATTGTTTAGTCTTATTGTTTTTTGTGAAAGTCCATTATGTTCAAATAAGATGAACAAAAATAGTCGTCATATATCCATGAGTATGAGCGGCTGCTTCATTAAATTAATATAAATAGGTGGCAATGGAGGAGTCCATTCAAAGATTTATAAGTGACATGTAAAAGACAATATGTGTTTTTAAATATCCTTTCTTAGTGTTAAGATTATGTTCACATCTCAAAAACTGCGAGTGAAATTAGGCTTTACACATTATAGGAACTGTCTTTTTATGATTCATTCTTCTTTTTTTCCAAACAATTATATTGGAGATAAAAATCGCTTTTTGTTCATTTTATTCATTACATTTTTTGGCGCCTTTTAATATATAAATTATCATTTTTTCATAAGCAAACATCAAACTTTTATGTAAGCTAGAATGACTATATATATATACCTATATATATATATTAGGGTGATTCTAATTTCACGTTTTTCGTATTTGAGAGTCGGGCTCCACCTAGGATTTTACTTTTGTGCATAGAGATCATCTTGTTTAAACGAAATCGAATAATGGGAAGTGTCCACCTAACGGCCCAAAAGTTATTTAGTAAACTCATGTAGTATTTTTTTTCCGCCATTCGATCGCCTCTAATATCATTAATTACAATGCTATTTTCCATCAATTTGCCGCAAAACTTAGGTATGATCGCAAGGATTCCAAATCAGTTTTTATTTTTATGGACATCTAAAATCAAACGAGATAATAAAGTTTCAAAATGTTCCTTTTTGGGTTATTTTCCATAAAAATGACTATTTCATATATTGAATTATGTATTATATCATTAGGATGATGGGGTTTCGATGAGAAATAGTATTCAAATAATAATAATATATTTTATCAGGCAACTAACTATTCTACTTCATTAGAGTCCATAAAAAGCTAAAACAAAGCTGAAACATTTAAATTTGATAACTATCTTCAATATTTATGGGCATTTTGTATATATTTCCCTTGTATTGATAAGTCAAACGCTATTAAATTTAAACGAGTACAATTTGTATAGATCATATCACAACTACTTTCGATTAGAAATACCTTATAAACTTTTCACAAGGACGAAGATAAATTACTTTTATTCCTCTGAAATAGTTTGTATTAAAATTATAATCTTATTTATGTATTTCACAATATTCTTTTTTAAAGATTTATCTTTTTAGTTGTTATTGGATAAAAGTTTTTATTGCTAGGGAGAATAATAAAAAAGGGTCAATAGGCCATAATCATGTCCTCACAGATACATTATACAATTTGCTTAAAGAGTTTCTCACAGGCTCATACATACAGGATTCACAAATATATACCACTCGCACCCGTGTAATTTTGTAAATAATTGATTTTGGCTATTCAGAGAAAGCATTCTCTACAATACAATAAAACATATTAGGTATGTTCCTCGATCGGAATATACACGAATGCCTAGTTGCTTCAACTACCAAAAGTAAACATGTTTACAAGTCTTACCTTAGCAAATTTTCGGCTAAATGCTTCAATCTATTAGTAGATTAGATTAAACAAAATTTTATCATGAAATAAGCTCAAAAATAAACATATTTTTCAGTTGCTAAGGATTCTTTTATCCTTTTTTATTGTCAGATTGAGGATCTACAGATATGATAGAATGTCATAAAAGTTCTTAACTGTTCATTGTAAAGTCAATAATTAATTAAAATTAAAAGGCCAAATCAAAGGAGTACGTTCAGAGAATTATTAAATGCCATGGTTATTTTTTCGTCTTATCGTCAGAGAAAGGATCTATTTATCCCGATGATCAGGTAAAAATCTTGCAAAAATACTTTTTTATTCAAAATTAGACACATGGAAATAGTCTCTTCAAAGGATTCGTATATGTCATCGATCAATGCCCTTGAGAAGAGACAATTGCTAATCCTAATGATAAACTTCTTATATCTGTGGATATTTTTGTTCAAACTCTCAAAAATATTTTCCTATTTTGGATTAGGAAAAGTTTTAACGCCCAAATCTTTAAATTGTGTAAATCCTCATTTATATTTATTAAACCCATAAAGAAAAAATAACTTTTCTTTATAAATGTGGCAAATATCCTGGATTTTTAATGTCATTAAACCATGTTTGTGTATGTAAGCGGTTATACAATTTCTGCCCTAGAAGTATTACTTCAACTTGCAATTTAAACAAATATTTGTGAGTTAGACATTTTTAGCACATTTTTAAATAAGATATTTTGACATTATACCTGTTTTATTTTTGTTTTCTTTATTGCGACTATACAAAAATATATTTAAAGTAACCAAGTTTCTCAATATTTTTATGCGTTTCTTTGAACAACTTTTGGATGCAGACAACATTACCATAATAACCATGGCTTTTATGCTTTTTCAAATGCAATAATTTGTTTGAATAAGAAGCATATTTTTATATGTACGTGTAATAAGCTGTATGTGTGATATCCATTTAAAAAATAATACTAATTTGTTTATTTAGTTATGTTGAAAGCAATGTAATATACATGCATGAATTTGTGTACACAATTATAGCTAACAGATTTATGTTCTTACTAATTGGTGTAGTGATAAAGGCATGAATGTATGTTAGTCTTTGTATGCACATATAATCCTTGTAATCTGAACTGAAGACATACACATACATATATATATATATACTTTTGAAAATATCTTTCCTCTCACGTTTTATGAACACAACATATCATACTCTTAATTGTCTTGGCAAAGTAATTTATAAAAAATATTACTTTTACATTTTGCAGTAGGATAAGTGACAACAAAAAAATAACTCTTCTTATATACGCATGGATTCGTTAAGGGAGAAAAAATATATCCTATTTATCCCATGGGGAATCAAATATAAATCCATGAGGAATGACTTTTCCATCCATTACCCATTGGGATGTCGCTCTCTCTTTCTCTCTCTGCCTTACTTTTGGATTTAGAGGAAACTCACGCACATGCTATTATGTAGGTAGTAAATTAATTAAAGGAGGACATAAGATATTAAATTTCTTAATGCGTAGTTTCTATAAATCTAAGAGGGACCTTATAGATAATGTTCTTTCTTGTCGTGTTCTACCTTTCTTTGCTCTAAGATTTATATAATTAAGTGAATGATTCTTCTTGCCAAGAAATCCATGAAAGTATGTTGAAAAATGTAATTTCCGTTCATGATAAATTTCATGGCATCATTTGCTTGTTGACTTTTTTATGCACAGCTCTAAAACCCGAATAAATAAACTTATCATTCATAGAAATCGAGGTGAATACG
Source organism: Caligus rogercresseyi (assembly GCA_013387185.1). Lineage (NCBI taxonomy): Eukaryota > Metazoa > Arthropoda > Copepoda > Siphonostomatoida > Caligidae > Caligus > Caligus rogercresseyi. The sequence continues at coordinate 23,269,961 of CP045890.1, forward strand.
TACTAAAGATCCAAAATAAACATTATCTTGTGTAATTGTATATTACTAAAATGAATTTTTATGCAGTAAAGCAATCACTCTCTTTTTGATTTTCATTCAATGTTCTAAAGCACATAAAATCAAAATTACAAAAACATAGAAAATGATTCATGTAAATATGTAAGAATATAAAATACATAATTGATCAAAAAATTATACCGCCAAATTGTACATACAAATCATCGGTTATAAAATAAATCCTTTTAAAGGAGTTAAGGAATGACGTACACATATAATATAACTAAAACATTTGACTCTTATTTTTCTCTAATTGTTAATGTCTTATCTCTTCACTGATCCATAATGTCAAATTAACATGACATGCTTGATTTTGTGGTGTCAATTCAATAAACATTTTGATGCTGGTCATAATATTGAAAATACAAAAACAAAACTGTCAAAAGGATTACTTACCTCATCACATTATTTTGGTTACATGGGTATTCTCTTTGATGTTATTGTAAAGTTTTTTAGACATATGTAATTAAGGCAAACCTATCTAAGAAGTCGCATGTTTTAGCTTGGAATAGAATGTATATTTAGCCCTAACTAATAGTTTTTAAGGTCTTGATATAAAGTTGTATTACATAAAATATAATCATAAAAATAGGGAGAATTGCGTGAAAAATACATAAATAAACATAATAGTTTAAAATTAATATACTTAAAAAGACCAAAACTCAACTAAATCGAAAGAATATGCCATATAAAAGCAAAACTATAAAAAACAAATCAAAAGGGGTTATAAAAACGGAGATATTGAAGGAGAATATTCTTCAGCAGGGTGAGCTGACGGCTTGAAGAAGGTATCATGTACGATACCATGTCGATTGCATATTTCTTCGAATCCGGCCTAAATCTGGGTATCTCTAATTCAAGTGCGGCATACAAGCTGGGACAGATAATAAATTGAACGCAAGTCTTGCCTTGTCATTGGCTCCTCCACGACAGTCTTGACCCAAGATTCGCACTGGATAGTGTGTGTGTGTAATCGAGTATATATTTGCCAAGGGGCACATTAGTCTAAAAATAAATAACAAAAACAATAAATTATAAAAAATAAAAAATAGAAACAAATAAAACAAAATGCCCATGCAGAATGGATTATATGGGGACGCTGCGTCCAATGGCCCTAGCTGCGGTCCTGGCAGTGTGGAGGGTAGTGGACGACCTCAAGGCCTTAGACAAGTTCCACACTGATATTGCGTGGCATGCAAAAGTAGCTGTCTCCCTCCAAAGTGGGTACGCCACTGGAGTCGTGGACCTCATGGGCCTCCTCGGGATGGGGAAGACGAAATCACCAACCGGGTTCCTGGCACCGCCGCCCCCGTCGTTGGAGTAAAAACATTTCCAGGTCTCCATGGCCACCGCCTTGGCGGCCACCTCGTTGAGGGAGGGAAGGCCTGCTCTCTCAAGGAGATCCCCGATGTGGATGTGATCCCGTCTTGTACATCCAACGATGCTCCTGGCGGCGTCATTTATGGCGACTTGCACAGCCCTGTGCGCGGCATTTGGCCCCTTGCACTCACTATCGAATCTAGGAATTGTCACAGCCGCGGCAGCATAAGATATCTTACCAATCATCAATCCCTTGGCCAGCTGCCGTTGGTATTTTCCTCTTGGTAAGTACACGGCCAACCTCGAGATGAGTGCCGCCCGTTTTGCTGCTGCCTTTGCGACGTTGATGTTGTGGGGTGCTGTTGTGAAGCCGGTGTCAAATTTTACCCCAAGAAACTCAATTTCGTCAGATGGGTCCCCAACGTTGACGGTGAAGACTGCAACATAACATAGCTATATAACGAATAAACTAAATATAAGTCTCTAGGACCCTCAGCATTAACAAATGAGTTTTAAAAAGAACTACCCGAAATAGCAAAATTTCTGGCAGACCTTTTCAATGAATGTTTATATGACAACGGGAGCTAATAAAAAAGTAAAGAAGGGTCTAATAAGCCTTTTTTGCAAAATACTTAAATACATGAAAGACATCTAAAGTTATATACCTATAACTTTATTGGAGACGTAATATTAAACTGTGTGTGCTTAACAGAGATATTAAAACTGATCTTCGAGAACTTCCTTCCTAAAATAAAATAGGTCTTAGAAAAGGTAGACAATCAGAAGATGTGGTCATATCTCTTCAATCACTAATTGAGGATGCAAAAGGAGTGCATAATAGCTTCGCCTTTCTTTTCATCGATGTTAAAAAGCATTCGACTCTTTAGAGCATTCTTTTTTTACATCAAATGAAAAATATGGGACTTCCAAGAGTTTTCTGTTAGAACCATCCAAAACTTATATTCTAAGCCGAGTCGACGATTGACATTCCAGTAGAGCCAATTATATAATTGCAATGAGAAATTAGTTCTACTCTTCTCTTTTGCCGTATGTCCTCTTCGGACATGAATGGATATGCTTCTCCAAGGGTACGATAAAGACGGAGTTCCCTTAGAAGATATTTCATATAAAACCATCCAAAAATATCACCCTGGAGAGAACTTGTTCGACGCGAGCAGCTGTTGAGGATATATTGGAGAGAAATCCAGCTGGTCCAATTAACTGAAATCCAATTGGACCAGTTACTTCAAAAGATCAACGATTATGAAATAGTGCTAACAAAGCTTCAGAACATTTTAAATTACTTCCACATACGCTTCCAAGAGACGGTCTTAATGTAGAGAAGTTTCCAAAAAAATGTCTAAAGAAAATAACTATTTTTTCACCGAAGAAAAAATATCAAACTGTTTACATCTCTAAGCATTACAGAGGTGATTAAACTGGCGATCCCAATGCAATCCGTGGAAAAATATACACACATTTCACTAAAGAAGAAGTGCCTTACCTACAAAAATCAGAAGATATATGAAAAAACAAGATAGACTTCCAAAATCCATGACTAATAGGAAATACGGAGGATTTGGCATTGATTTCGGTAGGTCTCGATATTTAATCGATCTCTATGCACATGACGTTACCTTATCCCTTGAAGGAAATTCAGAGGCACAATTCATTGCAAAAATTAACGTCCTTGTCAATTTCTCGAGAAATTTAAAAAAGTTTGTCAAAAGAAAAAAAAGACTACTATTCTTCCTTTTGGTACAAGGAACCCTCCAGAAGGATTCAGTATCAATTCCATCCCAATTTCAAACTCAGTCAAGATCCTAGAGATTAAATTTCTACAAGACTATTTTATTTTCCCTTATGGTGGACTTACATGGTCGCTTAACTGAATCTCAACTTCTACACATGAATGTCCAAATATTTTAGCCAATTGAGAGAATACAAAAAAGGAAGATTTTAGGTGTTTCTTTTGCTTCTCCGAAGAAAAACTTTCATTTTATTAAACACATTCAAATAGTTAATATTTGGCTCCTTTTGTTGTAGAAAGTGAAAATAAAGACAGTGATGGCATAAATAGCAAAAGGAAGTGAAGTTTTTTTTTAAACTTAACAACATTTAAATAATCAATATTTTGGTCTTTGAATTAAAAAAGTGACAAAATAATGTTATATGCTATAAGCCTTAACATAAGATTGAGTTTTGCTCTTCAATGTTTTGATTATCTCATTCTATTCAATGCCACAATCCACTTTTACACAACCTGTAGTGCTATAAATTTAACTATGAGATTAACAAAGAAAACATATGTATTCAGATAACTAAGGCGTGCCTTCATATAATGCAATACAGCTATCAGGCAATTATGCACTAAATTAACACGTAATAAAAGGCTTACAATATTTCTATAGACGAAAGAATATCACTTTATATGTAATTAAGTATGTTTCATCATATTATTCATGCAGTCGTCTCTTACAATATTATTTCCTATATTTCATTCTTCATCAAATGGTTGGGTTGAAGATTATAGTGACGGGACACGTATATTTTGGCAAGGCTTCCGTACTCTTGTAATAAATGGGAATCCAAGCTTAATGATTTAAAAAAGAGTTATAAGATTAAAATCAAATTTACTCATTTTTATGTTTTATAATGTCGAATTGATACAATTGTTATACACAAAGAATGTATGCTTTTTTCAATAAATAAATAAAAATCTAGTAGCCCAATTGCGCAAGAGGGATGAGTTGAAATTATACTATTATATGCTAAAGAGTATGAGAGTTTAAAAAAACTTAAACCACCTTCAATCTGGATTTTTATTATAAATTAGAAAAATGATGTTTCGCAATTGAATAAAGGAATTCAATTAGAGTTAACAAAATAAGCTATATATATATATATATTAGGGGGTATTATAGAAACCTAATATTAAGATATCAAATTTATCCCCCCGCGAAAGTTGCGTCATAAGAAACTAAATGATCGTAGAAAAATGGATTTTGGTTTGACCCCCCCCCCTTACCCCCTTTTATCTTATAAAAGCAAAAGAACATCCTTTAAAAATTAATAAGTATCCTTGCCATTCACAATCAGTGGAAAGAGCTGTATACTAGTAACGGAGGCATCTGCAAAAGTTTTTGGATACAATCAACGTCATAGATTTATATTATCAACCATGTGAGGGAGTTACTGTATGAAAATTAAGATGTGAAAAGCAAACTTATTTAAAAAATAACTTAAAAACATCAACATGAGTACCCTTTTTTTTCTTTTTCCTTCTTGAAACTATTAAAGAACCCTAGTAGGAGCCGTTATTTAAAAAATGTTTGGTGCGTCAGCATTTATGTTCATTTATTGGCACTAAATATTATTTGACGAAAATGTGCAAAAAATAACAAAGTCATATATTGATCATAGCTAAATTTTGTAAAACTAAATTGGTCCAAAATAAGTAATAACAATTTTTTTTGCTTCATAACGAAACCTTTGAACGCAATTTAGGGGGGGTAAAACCAAAATCCATTTTTCTACGATCATTTAGTTTCTTATGACGCAACTTTCGCGGGGGATTTGATATCTTAATATTAGGTTTCTATAATATATTAGGTTTATATAATACCCCTAATATATATATAATATATATATATATATATAATATATATATATATATGTATAACAAATTTAAGCAAATAATTATTCATGTTACAGAACATATTTTTTTTATTCCTATTCCTATTTATGCTATACATCTCTATTATTGAACATATTTATATACTGAATTATATTATTGCTTTCTATTCTGACCATTTGTCCCTAATATGAGCGTTCCTCGTTTATTTTTTATTTAAGCTTTTTCCGCGTTTTATTAGTAGACATATTTATAAGGGTATTTAAATACTTTCCATTCTACCAAATTTCAAATGTAATAAAACAAACTTGTTTTGCAGCAACACCTACATTTCTCATATGTAATGTTATTATATTCTCCCTGGTACATGATATAATGGTTCCATTATTCATACTAACACAATTGTACATTTAACTTATTATAACTCATAGTTGTAGTATTAATATATAAATGCATGTTATGCATGAGTAGTTTGAGGGGGGCACACACACACACATTATGTACTACATCATATGCTATACGTACATAAAAATGATATTTAAAAAATACATAGTTGAAAATTGTAATTAATATTCTCTTTCAACATTTTGAAAGGCATTTTTATTTTGTTGGAAGAGGAAGAAAATTCTCAAAAGGGAAAAATGAGGAGAAAAGAATGGGCAAAAGAGGAAACAGAAGAGGAAACAGGAGTTTGTTATGAGGATGTTCTGACTTTTGCTTAACCATACTGTGCAGCTAAACTATTCTTTTGAAAGGAAGATGTTCTATGTTATTTGATAGATCCAACATTGTACATGAGTTTTTAATAAATTGCATTTATTATATAAAGATATTTATATATATGGGTCATTCCCAAAAAAATTACTTCAATGAAATTTTGGGTGCATGGATTCAAATGAAATTTACACCATAGAATGATTAAGTCTTTTTAATTATATGTTTTAAATTTCAGTTCGAAATTTGTTGTCTGAGCAAAGTTACATGCCTCTTAAATTGGGCTTTTTCCCGGCCAAATCCCGGCCTTATTTTTTATTGGAAATTTTGAGTTCTTTATGGAGTTTTTGAAAAAACCTACTAAATTGAAAATATTTTAGTGTTTATATCTTATACTTGAATGCCCATTTTGAGCATTTGAAAGCTCTATGGTAATGAAATTAAACTTTTTGTTTTTTGCCTTGATGCCACTTTTTTATAGCCAATCGGCTCTCCTGATTTCCTCTTTGTTTTGGACAAAAAAACTGAGGCCTTGAGTTGATAGAAGATACTTTTTTCTACAAAATATCAAATATTCAGAGATGTGTTTTTTGTTTAAGCCGAGAAATTAAGGATTCATTTTGGAAATTGAGTAGATCCTTTAGATTGCCTTGTCATCATCATTATTTTTGTGTATTATGATGACGTAAATGGAATATTTAATTCCTCCTTATATAGAGTATATTGATATAGACACACAGATAGAGAAAGACACAGAGAGAGAGATATATATAATTAACTTACTCCCATCCTGATGAGTCTCGGGATCCAGAAATAATGAATAGTGACTTTAGACATAGAATTGGAATTTTTGGGCACCTGGATCGTGATAAGAGGAGGTTCTTCATGACCTATTCCTACTCATTTGTCTTCAAATATCTACCCTCCCTCCCTCCATCCCCCTCTTCCGGATCTGTCTCGGATGACTACGGGGACTCCACTCATGAAGCCTCCTCTTACACTTCTCTTGGACTCGTCAATCACGAAAAGAAGTCTCTCAGGCATGTCTCTTCCTCAACAGCAAATGAAGGAGTCCTCCTCAGTCCTCAGCCTTCGAGTCAAATCTAAAGGCTTGCAATTTGGAATGATATCAATGTCATGATATAATATTCTCCGGATCAACCCACCATATTAGTCTCTGAGTCGAAAACAATGGACTTCATGCATGGAAAGGAAATTTGGGACCTCTTGATTTAAAAAGGATGGATACTTCAAGGCTTCTTCCTTCCCCTTTTCATTTGCCTTCCTGGATTGGAGCATAATTTGAAAGGTATAAATAAACTTATGAGATTTGAAGTTAAGTGTTAAGATATGTTTATATGTAATATTTGTTTTTTTTAACGTAACAGTCGTTAGATGTTTTAACTTTTATGCTTCTATCTTTAAATGGTTCTATGTCGACAAAAGTAATTTTAGTTGTTTGTATTAATTTATTTTCTAAGTATACCAATATAGTTTTATGTATAACATCCTTCAGCTTATCTATTAAAAAATATATTTTATTATTATGTATTTTTTATATATTCCAGTTCTCTACAAATGCCAAAGTAATTGTGATAAGTACATAACTACATATTATAATTTAAAATTAATACAATGGCAGAAGAACAACACAACAAATATCATAAAAAGGTAATCATAACATTATAAAAATAAAAAAGCATGGTTACAAAATCAAAAATTTAAAATACAAATATACATCACATTTAAAATTGAAGTTACTCAATTATTTAAAAAGCTTTAAAACCTTGTTTATGCTCTTTGAGGTGGTGTGTAGAGATCGATGGGAAATATTTGATTTGATCCGAAGCCAAGGTCCAGTTGTCGCCAGAAGCATCAGGAATGCGGGTCGAAAAAGCAGCGTATCTTGCAACGGCTGCTAAAATTATTCCACGTAATTCTGTTGGCAGCAAAAGATCCCGTGAGGTCAGCTTTTTTGCAACCAAGGCTTTCGAATTCAATATAGCGAATTCGATTGCTTTTGACCTTGCTGATGTAGACTTTCGTCTCCCGTTGGATCCAAAGAGAATATAGGCCTTTACATAATTGTTCACGTACTTCTCCATTCCTCTCACATTCAATGCAACGAATTTCATTAAAACCGATACCATGGGACAGTCCACGAAAGCGTGGATGGTGTCGTTGTAAATCCTGCCACAATCCTTACATGGCTCGTAAAATCTGATCAAGTCTGCAGAAATTTGTAGTTGCGCTGTGAACTTTGTTTCATCATATATATATTTTAAAGAACCTAATATTCTTTTTTCCAGTTTTCAGGAAGCTTCAGAAGTTTCATATATTTGAGGCAAATTTTATTCATTTCTTTGGTATCAGGACAATAAGGACCTAGTATTTTCAGGTGCCAAGGCTTTAAGGGTAAGTGTTTATCAGCAGACCGTTGTAGGGCGAAACGAAATCTTCCGTCATGAAGAATAGATCCGTCATCCGAACTGTGGAGAGTGAAATGACGCTCTTTAATTACCCATTCTTCAAGTTCTTCAGGCTTTTCTAAAGTTTTGAAGAAGTATCTCTTTAGATAGTTTTGGCGTACTATATCTATGGTAGAATCGCCCTCAAATGATGGGGCATTCCTTCAAAGAATTCTCTGTAGGTATCCCCAAACAGCTGAAATATTTGACGGTACAGAATTAGTTAGATCCGAGCCAAACAGAAGCCACCATGATATTTCATGGTGAGTAACTGATCTTCTCCACTCTATAGACGGACGGTTGAATATATCAATATTACTTTATTGTATATTTTGGAACGATATTATATATTGGGTAATGCCCCCACCAAAGCATTTCTTTTTCTTTTAACAACAAGGACATAGCTAAAATGAAATAAGGAGTTTATCCATTGTTTTCTTCTAAAATCACTTTCTCGGCTATAAAGGGCGACGAAGAGGCTCTCTAAAGAACCAGAGGGATAACTTTGTAGTTAAAAGATCTATTCTCTTTTTAAGATTAAAATTCCTCGATTGAATGGTATTTTTATTGACCTTAGTATTAATCTCAGTCCAATTCTTATCATCTATTCCATTTCTGAACCAATAAACACCCAATATTTCCACTCGCTGTTTATAAAACACGAACGAATACTAAGGTTTTGTGCAGGACTCCAGGTGCCAAATGGTAGAATACATGTTTTTATCCTATTTAAAGATAAACCGGATTTTTTTCAAATTTTATAAAATAATCTAAAATTACTGCAGTTCGTTTGATGATTTGGGCTTAAGAATTAGCTTCAACGGTAATAGTTACGTCATCGGCGTACATGTCAATGATGTGACGGGAGCCTTCAAAGTCTACACGAAATCCACTGTATTTTTTAATGATGTTTTGCACAAATTCCTCCATTGCAGCTATCAACAGAAGAGAGGCGGAAGGACATCCTTGCCTACAACTCCTCCCTAAGGTAACAGGTTTGCTTTCAAATCCATTAATTGAGAGGGTAGATGTACCATTGAAGAGCAAGGCGCGAACTGGATTGAAGTATTCCCGAGGCAGGAGTTTTGACAGCTTTTAATACTGTCCTATGGGAAATTGAAGCAAATGCTTTTGAAAAATCTACTGCCAGTATAGCTCCAAATTTACCTCTCTTTTTAGTTGAGTCAATGGCAGTTTGAATGTCAAAAGAGATGTCCTGAATCTTTCGATTTTTCAAAAAACCCTTTGTATTTTCTTATGTACTTTATAAAGCAGGGGGCTAACTGTTGGACCACGATTCGAGTCTGGACCCACAAGAACCCCATACGGACTCAACCTATAACAATAAAATTATCACAAAGAGATTTTAAATTTGACATGTCGCTTATAATATAACTGTCAAATTGATAACCTTAATATTTAATATTTTCAAAATCGTCGTAGACAACTTTGGACACGAGCGGAACTGGACTTCTTGTTTATCTCTAAAATATAAGAATGAAATGAAAGATGTAGGTCAATTTTTATTTTGATCTTATTTAAAATTGTCCAGTTTTTAGCTTGTTCAAAATTTAGTAAATTAAAGAATATTTATATAAAGTAATAATACTTAGCTAACATATATTTAGAAAATAGATATGTATTGATACCAAAAACAGTTGTTGTTTCAATATACTTAGTAACATGATACAGGTTACATGACTACAATGCACTATAGGCTTCTCAGACAGTATAAAACTCAAAAAGACGAAAAATTTAATAGCCGATTGAGGTTGGTTTGTTGTTAGAATAGAAAACGAATGCATAACCAAAAGTCCGGATGCTTTATACTAAATACAAATATACCGGGTCGTCGTCGAAAAAAAAATCCACAACTTTGTGGCATTATTTTAGTTTTAGAGTAGGTAAAGAAGTTTTGAAATTTTCCATGCAAAGTTTCAAAAAAATTGAATGATTTGTTTTTATTGTCCATGTTGGTGAGAGTCGTCTTTACGATGTAGTCCAGAGGATAAAAGATCTCAGCACTCATCCACACACGTTTCTTCACCAGGACATTTCCAAACTGCTCAAGACTTTCTACAACGTTTAAAAAGCGCAGAAAGATGAAAAATACATTAAGCGATCTATTGGAAATAGGGTATAGCAAAATCGAAGTTTTTTTTCGGCCTCTGCCGAAATTGAAACGCCTTCTTTCGGCAATCGAAAAAAAAACGAAAAAAATCGAAAGATGATATCTTATTATACCTTTAACAATAAAAAAACTAATAGCGAGCAATATGATGTTGTTAAATCATAATGATGAGATGTTAGACATCAGTTTTACAAATTATAATAATAGGTGCTAAGGAAATCCAAAGGTTTAGTTTTATTGACAATTTGTTTTTCAGGCAAACAATTTTGAGAGCAAAACTAAAATGTTATACTAAATTACTAGATTACATAGAAACAATTTTGAAAGAAAAACTACCTGGGTATATTATATTAAAGATATTTATGGCACATAGAAAAAACTATTATCAACGAAATATTTTAAATGACAGAATGCCACGAAAAACGAAAAAGTGTGCGTTAGAGAGAGTGAGATCACTTTTTTATGCAAGAAGAAATGTCGCAGCATGCAAAGGGTGTCTAGGCTTCTGTCATCTAAACAGCTGCGAAGTTTTGTCAGGAATAATCCTGCGGCGGAAAATGCTCTTTCTGCTTCCACACTAGTGGGAGGAATTGTTTTGAGAGCGTGAAAGACTTTGGAGAGGTTGGCGGTAGAGTTCCCGTCGCATCGAAGCTGCTGAACTCTCTTTTAATCTGTCCATTAATTCTGTTGACAGAGGAGAGATAATTGGTGCTAGGTTTTTCCTTGGCGTTGAGAAAATCTTTCAACTCCTCCGCTCTCGACTTTTTGCTCGGAGGTTCATCAGTCTGAGACGGAGGTTCTGGGTTTTCTACTTTAACCTCGGCGTTTGCCTCCCAAAATAGTTTGATGTAAAGCTCTTGGGCGGTTTTGATGAGCTCTTTACGGGGTGGATAAATGAGCGATGACTCTTCAAGATCGTCACCAGACAAGTATCGAAGAAGACCAGAGATTTGAGGCAGTCGTCGTTGCTCCAAACGCTGAGAAATGGCTTGATGCATCGAAGCTCCAAACTGGGTCGTGTCTTTGCTTAATCTGGTGAGGATGAACTCCATAATTCGGTCACCTCTCGCAAGGTCCATGTCTCTCGATCCCAGTCCCGTTGACCCTGCAGCCACCGTCTCTAAACAATCGCAGACTCCTTTCAGCAGCTTAATCTCAGCTTCGGATAAGAGAAGATGAGTGAGCGAAAATTCCGTGAGTGCCAGAGTGACGGCTTTCCGTGCGCGTAGAACAGAGTCAATCATTGTGACGATGCTATTTCAACGAATCTTTATGTCGAGAGTCAGCTTTGTCTCTTTCAGTCCTTCGGCCAAGCAACATTTAGCCAGAAAATCGATTTTGACGGGAGACTTTTTGAAAGTCTTGACAATCTTTCGAACCTTCCGAATGACGTCTTCTAGTGAGTCGGCGAAAGGAGGAACATTTGAAGCAGCCTCTTCCTGAATACTGTCGTCAATGTCATCCTCCCCCCCCCCCCTCTTCCTCCTCATCTGTTGAATCTCCTTCATCATTTTCCAGGTCTTGAATTTGCTTTTTGTAAAGCACATCGCACACTCCAAGGTGCAACGCATGCGCAAAGCATTGTTGATGAAGGCAATCCAATAATGTCCCGAATTTGCACATTACGGAAGCCCCATCTGTGGTTGACGCTACCAAATCCCTGGCGCGAATGATGCCGAAGTCCAGTAGTCGTTGATCAACGAGTTCGACGGCCTTCTCTGCAGGAAGATATCCTTTGACGCGAATAAGACCCAGCGAAATTACTTGGTGATCTCCAGTGTGAACATTCAAACATGTGAACCTACAGATGGATTAAAGCGGAGAAATTTGTATGTGAGAGAGAGAGAAACAAGGAGACAGATAGAGACACCTAGATACATGCAGATCACAGAGAGAGAGAGAGAGAAAGGGGGGGGGGGGAGAAGAGGTACATATACACTGACACAGAATCAGCGCTCCAAATTAAAAACCAATAATTCTGTTTGGCTTATTTCAAAATCCACAATCCCCGAATCAATTGCTCTAGAGCGAGGAAAGTATATCATACAAATGTTTTTTTTCTCAAAATAGATCTGAAATATATCATTGGCAAATGTCTAACCTTTATTGTTAATCGACGTCCATCGTCAAGACTGATGGAAAACTTTTCAGTTTTGCGTAACTTTTGTAATTTTATCTTGATCTCATCTTTTATTTCGTCGGCAAAGGCTAAAACGTGAGATTTGACAGAGCGAGGATCCTTCACAACCTTGAAGCCACGGGCACGTAGTCCTTCTTGAATGTCAACGCTGGTGGCGGTGGTTCTAAATGAAATTCGGTCGATGCTTGTCATTTGTGCGAAAACTAAACATTAATTCCAAAATCAGACGGACAGTTAATTAAATTGTTATAGAATGTTAATTTTTATCTTATTTAAAAAATGTTCAAAAACAAATTGTTCCAAAGAAGTTGTTCAAAACAAATTGTTCCAAAGAAGTTGTTCAAAAACAAATGTCAAAAAAATTGTTCAAAATCAAATTGGAAGAAAACATTTTTCAAATATATTTACTTTTATAAAATTCAATGATTTATAATAATATACATCACCCATTGACTGAGTTTCTTTTCGAGTAAGTGCCGCAATGATTGACGGCTGAGTTGATGGGGCGATTGAATCCTTGTCCAAAGTTTTCTCTTGGTGGCTGAAACTACTTGACGAAGGGACTTGTTCAGGTGGTAGGAGATGTGTACATGTTGGGTTTTAAAGATTTTGTTGCATTTCGTTACATTTGACCTCTTTGTTATCGTCTTTATTCTTTAGGAAATGCTTCCAACATGGAGCAGGCTTCTCGATTGCCACCCACTCTTTCACCATGGTAAAGCTAACTTGGACTGTTTGTAAACTGAGGAAGAAAATAACTCTAGTTGCGTGAAAAAATATGCTTTAACCCAGACATTCGATGGCGACAAACCTTTTTTTCGAGCTTTCATCTCCACGTGTATAGTACTTCTACGTATTAACATAAGTACGTTTTTTTACGTTTTGGGATGGATAAAAGAAATACATTCAATATTAAACGTATACAAAGGAGAACAGAACGGATATTTTGGCGCCAGACTGACAACAACATACAAGTTACGAGTATGAAGTTGTATATATTTGTTTGAACCTTTCATAAAGCTAAATAATAACTAACGCGTTCTTAAAATAATGACATAATAATAATACAATTGTCGCTCATGGATTGGGGGTGTAAATACTTCCAATATTGCTATGAGACTGAGAAAGAATTTTCGATTTTTTTGCCAAGTTCGAACGCCACTTTCGGTGCCGAACCGAATCGAAGGGTCTTCCATCGCTTCGGCACGCT
>CP045890.1:23283734-23312659 GCA_013387185.1 Caligus rogercresseyi
AAAACCAGCAATGTAAGCGAGACCTTGTTCCGAACAACTATTGCTAATCATGGAGACTTGGGAATATTCTTCGTGGCTTGCTGTCATTTCTTCCTCCCACATCAAGATCTGCAATAATCATAATTTTCCAAAGTTTCCTAAGATTCTTGTTCATCATTTTCTCGACGAATATTAGAGGAAGAGAAGTCGTAGTTATTTTTTTAGTAAAAATTTCGACCTCATCTTCATTATCTTCTTCCACCTCAACCGCTGGATTCCTCAATATCAAATCATGGTTCTATCCCAATCAGTAATATCTTCAACCTTCGAAGAGCTTCGACGGGAGATGGATGGGTTATTTCCAGTCAGAGCCCTAACGCGGCAAAAAAACATTTTCCAAGCAATCCTGATTTAATCGTGCAGTTAGGAGAAACTTCATCCCATCCGTTTTTATGTTATTAAATAAAGCCCTTGTAGATCGAATAGATATCAAAATTCCTTTTTGAAAAGGAAGTTGATAGGTCTTGCCAATTACTTTCATGGACAAACCAATCGCTCCATTTCATTTAACGCGCTCATTTGTTCATGAAAATGAATACCAAACCACAGGAAAGCTTCTTCTTTACTGTAAATAGAGCGTGAATTCATGGAATCGAACCAATCATTCACATGTTAATTGCTCTTGATTGGATCTTTTTTATTTCCGTAATAAATAAAATGCCTTGGACACGGTGTTGGATAAAAGTTGCGCCGCAGTTCTCACACGTTGTCTGGCATTACCATAACATTCAAGATGGGTTTTCTTTATTTATTTTAAAGGCAATTTTTAATTCATTTGAATCTTGATCAAGAGGGTCTTGAAAGTCTTTTTTGACCAAGTAAAAACTATTTCCATCACCATCTTTGAAACTATATCCTTGGTCAAGTAGATGGTTTCGAAGAGTTTTAGAGATGGGGACAATCAGGGAAAGTATATATTTGTCTTGATGTATCGGCCGGGTTTTCGAAAGAAAAATTTCTGGTGAGAGCTTTAGCTCTGAGATTAAAGACTTATTCCCTAGATCAAAGGCAATGCCTTTCATTATAATCCCAGCTGTCTCTAATTTTCTTAAATAGTTATAAGTAAATCTTTTTCATTGGCGTATCGAAGTTAACAAAAATGGGTTGCTTCCACCCACTAAATAGACCACGTACCATAGCTATTTGCATTTTTTTGTGGGGTCCCATAATTTGTTTGAGTCTAGCTGAGATTTCAATGTTTTTCGCACCTCCATCTCGTCAAATGAAAGTATGGCCATTCGTTCATGAGGTCTGATAAGGTCATGTTTTCAGAAAGCAATCTGATGCTGTCATCAAGAATCCAGGCTCACATTTAAAATCTTCAAGAAAAGTTCTTGAGTCTGGCGACTCGGTAGAGGAAGAAGTTCTTAGAGCGCAAGTATTCAAAAGCCCGAGAACTTATACTTCTTAGAATAAGGCCAGTAGTCACATCTTCTTTCGAGTACCCGCGATTGAATTTCTTTGAAGGATTCAAAAAATGTCTTAAGTGAATTTTGGAGTGCTTCTCTTCAAGAGTTGTTTTGATTAATTTTGTCATACTTTTTAGAACTTAAGAGCTTGACTTTTGCCTTGTATTGAGATAGTTCCTTTTTTGTCGAAGTAAGTTCTCTCTGCAATTTTCTGCATTTTCGCTCCCAAACTGAGAACCATCCACTTCCCAACATTGGACTCCTTTTTTCCAATCTATAAACATCTGCGTGGATCGAGTCTCAGTTAGAGGTCCTTTTTCAAACTTAATGTCCTCAGAGCTACAGTCCACGAGGCCTTCGTTCCCAGATGTAGACTCAAAAACCGTATTAGATTCGGAGTGGAAATCGTGTTCTTGAAGTAGTTTTTGTACTAAATCTTTTCGCTTACAGTTTTCCATGCGACGCTCCCTCGAAGATTCATTCAAACATGGTGATGCGAAAGGAATATTACAAGATGGGAATGCTCCCGCCTTTAACTTCTTCTTACAATTCAAATTAAGGAGTTCAGTCTTAAGATTTCGTTGGAAGTCATCACAAGTGAAATGTCGTTCACAGACCTTCGCATTAATGGGGTTGATTTTATTTCCCCTCTTGCATTTCGAAATCCAAAGACGCTGGAGCACCAAATCTTTCCGAGGAAAAGCGAAATAGTGCACATCCGATGGACTTGGGCAAGTAGAAACTGCACAAACACGCACTGTACCTTTAGGATTTTTCAATAATTAATAGCAATGAATGGTTCCTTTTAAATAATTCCTTTTCAAATGAATGAATAATAATAAGACATTGAAAACCGAGGGATATTTGGGCGTGTGAAAGGGAGAATGTTTGAATGGTACAATTGAGTTCAGGCTCTTGTTATCACTATTCTCTTTCCTCTTATGAGGAATATTTATTTCATTTATGAAGTAGGCCAAGTCGGCCGGAACGGAAGGTATTTATTTTATATTTGAATCTCTGTTTTTGCTTCTGTTCTGAGGAAAGAGAATAGTGATAACAAAGAGCATGAACTCAATTGTGCCATTCAAACATTCTCCTTTCACACGCCCAAAATATTTCAACAATGACGTCATACAACAGCTGAGTCAGTTAACGCCAACCTGCCTGCCTTAGAGAGTTCGTTGTTGACCACCTTTATATATTCTCCTTGGCTAAGACGGAGGAGAAACTGACCGTGAGTAATAACAACAACTTGTGTGAAGAAAATATGAATATAAGCCTACTGCAGAGAAGAAAACCTTCTATCCATAGACGTAAAGCTTAAAGTAAAGTAGCGCATCGGGGCAGATAGCTTTGAAAGATTTTCATTGAGTCTCTTTTTTCTTTTTGTCCAGCAGATGTCGCTCTGAGATTTAAAAATATGACGTCATACCGGGTTGTTTTCGATCTTATTCATCACATCCATTTAAATAATTGCATTCACTACTACTATTTTTTAACTTATTTTCACAACGATAATTAATATTTCAACGTATAAGGAAACTCCATTAGAAAACATTTGAGTTACTTCAATGTTCTATAGATGATCGAGGAGGTAAGGTTTCATGTGGAGTATCGAGCGCAAAGTTCCGCGGATCAATAAAATATTAGACACGACAATGTTATTGAGTCAATTGTTTAAGTCTACGTCACTAATACGTCACAGGGGCACTTGATATATCCCAAAATTCCTACATATTTATTTACTTAGCTGTATCAACATCAACGCCTCTAGCAGATAAATAAAACGAAAGGAAGCAAAAAATAATCAAAAATAAGAACAAAAAAGCTCTTGATGCGCTACTTTACTTAAGCGCTTTACCTAGACGTAACACTCACAGCACACCCTTCAAAAATAATTTATTATTTATGTCATTCCATGAACAATAGGGTATAAATTCCTATCGCTGTCTTTTGCTCATATATGTCTTAAATTGTTATCGAATTATTCAAAAAACTTTGTAAGCGCCGAGAATTCTCAGTGTTAAATCAAAATAATTTATTATATTATAATAAATAATAAAAATTAAAAAAGTTTTTGGTCCATAAAATATTTATCACTGGCAATGACCCCTACAAATTATTGAAATTTAATTGTAAATTAGTGGACTCAATTACAGATTTCCAAATATCAGTGACATTCTTGGTTGATACTGGGGCTGAGAGATGGTTGATTCCTTATTCTGAATCCGTGTCTGTCGGTGATTCTAATGTTAGACTACTTGCGGCTAACGGTCAAGTTTTAAAAAGTTATGGTCTTTCAGATCAAAAAATAGAACTACCAAATTTGGGTACCTTTCAGTGGACATTTGTTGTTTCTGACATTAAATTTGGTGTGCTGGGTTATGATTTTTGAGACCCAATCGTTTCATTATTGACGTTTTTCATAGTAGGTTACAACGATTTAGTACAATTAATAATATCAATACTTATTTTTGCCCAGCTGCTTTAAAAATAGTATCTGAATTTCCTGCTTTGGGTGACATTCCTTTCCAGGGATATAATTTATATGAATTTTATCATTAAATTGAAACTACAGGAATGCCAGTACACTCAAGACCTAGTAGATTTAACCCAGAGAGGGAGACAATAATCAGAAAGGAATTAGGTTCTTTAATTGAAAAGGGGATTATAGAACCATCTAAATCTTGTTGGTCCTCTCCCATACATTTGGTGCAAAAACAAAGCGATGATTGCGGATGTTTGGCGACTATCGGTTGTTAAACAATATTACAAAACCCAACAAATACCCTATGCCTTCCATACAAACTTTTAATAATAAAATAGGAGAAGCTTCATTTTTCAGTTAGCTAGACCTTCTAAAAGCTTATTACCAAATACCAATGTTCGAAGCAGATAAAGAAAAAACTTCAACCTCAACTCCTTTCCGCTCATTCCAATATAAGCGCATGCCCTTTGGCTTAAAAAACGCAACCAGTTCTTTCCAAAGAATGATCGATAAAGTTTTGCGACGTATTTCTGGATGTTTGCTTTGTTGACGACATTCTTTTGTTTCCCAAAACGGAAAAAGAACATCACAGGTTGATATCAAACGTTGTTGTCATTGAAAAACAATGGTTTTAAAATTGAAACCGAGAAATTTATTCATTTTTACAGAATTCACTCTATTATAATGCAGATAAGAGTGAATTCTGTAAAAATGAGATAAATTTTCTCGGTTTCATAATTTCCAAGGGAGGAATTCGTCCCAACGAAAACAAAATATCAACTTTTAAAACAATTCCAAAATCCAAAAAACTGTCAAAGAACTTAATAAACTCATTGGTTTGGCTAACGAAATAGTCCTTTCATTCCTCAATTAGGAAAATTATTACAGTCTTTTTATGATGTAATTAAAGGAAAAAAAAAAATCATCCATTAAATGGGATCCTAATTTAGACAGGAGATTTAAGGAATTAAAGATGGGATGGACGAAGTAACAACTCTTGCTCATTATATCCCAGATCAGGAGTTAATATTGAGCGTAGATGCATCCGACGCAGATATAGGGGCTGTACTTGAATAAGGACAAGGATGCAAGTTTCGACCATTGGCATTTTTAGTGGGCTTGATAGAAAAAGAAAGAAAAGAATCCGTTTTGGTAGGGAACTATAACAGTAAGAGAAGCTCTAAGACATTTTGATCATGTGATTCAGGAAGGAATTGATGTGTTTCACAGATCACAAACCTTTAATTACTGCACAATTCACAAAAAATGGCCAGGTAAGTGCTTCGATACTTTGCTGAGTTAAGCGAAATAAATTTAATTCTCCACCATATTTCGGGAAAAGATAATGTCCGGCTGATTTTTATCAAGAATAAATTTGCTCAAATTAGATTTTATTGATTGGAAAGAGTGGCGCAGGGGAAAATAAAAGAAAATATGAAAACAACACTACCCACTGACAGAGGTCATTGAAATTGACGATTATGGAATTTGTGTGATGTCAGAGCAAGTATGGAGACCATGGTTCCTAAGAAATTTGTGACAAAAGTATTGGAAAATTTCATCGTGAATCACATAGAGGAATAAAAAATACGTTAAGAAAAATACAAAACAATTACTCTTGGAATTTTATGGCAACAGATATTAAGAATTTTGTCAACAGCTGCAGTGTTTGTGCTCTATTAAAAAATGAGATTAAAAAAGAATGCCTCTCTGTGAAAAAGTTGAAATGGAATAGTTCTCAAGGTTTGGTTACCAAAATATATCACCACAGATCAGGGGGGACAATTTAATTCTATTGTTTGGGAAAAGTTTGTGGCTGACTTAAATATTCAAAACATTAAAACTAGTCCGTATCATCCGCAGAGCAATGGCCTCATAGAAAGAGAGTTTCGAACACTTAAAGAAGCAGAGAGAGAGATTTATGTATAGCTGCAGACAGACGTTATTTATTTTGACCTTTTTAAAATAAAATTAAATCGTCTTACCGTGGCTTTTTGGCGGAGTTGAGAATATCCAGGAATATATATTTTTCCGCATGTCTTCGTGGGATAACCAACGGACCCCAAGGATACCCAGCAGAGCCAGAATTCGAGTGGGATTAAGATTCCTCTTTGTCGTTTGACGTCAATAAAATGTCATAGTTCCACCCATCCTTAGACAAAACATTCTTCGTTATTCCTTGTGGTAAGTCTTTGCTTACTTATTAAAAAGCACTCCCGCCTGATAAGCCGCCTGACCGGCTAATAGTAGATGGGAGGGTGATGAATAATAAAGAGAAGTCATGTGAAGAAGAAGAGAGTAAAGGAAGACGTCAGATGAGCAAGCATCAAAGAGAAGAACAAATAATAACAAAGAAAATCCTTCCATGAGGAGTTCTACCTGTAAAGGCGGACTCCCAATCTACTCCGTATTGCAAGGAAAAAGGAATATAAAGCATTTCACATGACTCCCCTCTGGAATAAAAAATTTATTGACTGGAAGGATATGAATGGAAAAGGACTAAGGGGATTCTGGCCCGAATGATTCATTATAAACAATTATTGAAATCCTCAAGTTAAATGGGGAGAACATACTGAGACTGATCGATTGTAAAAGTTCAGCAGGATACATCATTATAGAGTTTAAAAAACCTTTAAACGTAATTTCCCATTTCGAAACCATAAATGGACTCACTTTACTTGAACACGGCATAAAATTTAGCATCATAGGTCTCGAAAGTGCTCGAGCAGCGCAAACACCTATTGATGTTATTGTAAAAACGGTTCGGAAATAAACCTACAGGAATTCAAAGAAATCATTGAAGAATATGGAAAAATTGTAGGAGGATTTGAGAGTGTCCCCCACCGAAGCAGATGCCCTTTTTCCAAAATATGTCGCACTATTATGTCAGGAAAAATCAAATTCCGCATTAAGCCCCGGAGAAAATTACCAATGGTTGTACCTGTTGGAGGCCGGTAGTTGAATGTTGTCTACTCTGCAGGCTGTACAAGGTTATAAATGCCTTAAGTTTGGACATACATACAAAAATTAAATGTCCAAAAGTCACCTATTCTGAGTTTAACAAGAATTTTAGGCTTGGACTTCCACGAAGATAGCGGGTGCTGATGAGCAAATAATTACAGAGGAGGCTGCCCGGCGGGAGGAAGAGGAAGAAGAGGAATCGGAGGACATGGAGTGATCGCTTGAAGAAGAGCAAACGGAGGACTCAGGACTACAGGAAGAAGGAAAACGACCGGATGTAGAACAAAAAACGGATCGTTCTTTGGAGCTACAAAAACAAATCGAGTGCTGCTAATGGGGAATATAATTCTAAAAGGGCTGGTGCGTGTGAGTTTTCAGTTCTTGATGTTTCTGGGCCTGGGGATTCAAAAAAACCATGGGATGAGAGATGATTTGGTCCGAGTTATGCATAGGGGTTCTTCAATCCCAATGAAGAAGAATAACTCTGATCATGAACTAAGGAACAACAAACGGTCATTTAACAGTCCAGAAACAGGATGCAAGAAACGGACGCCAGACTGTGCTTCTAAATCACTTGAAGCCGTGCCATCACATAAGTAAAATTATTTGCCCTTCTCGTTTTTTTACTACTAACAAATGAATGATTACGCTCCCTTAAAAAATGACTTAACGACAACACCATCCAATGGACTGGACTGCAGATCTGTAAAATGTATCCAAATAAATATGGGAAACGTGTTACCTGCGCAGAAGAGCTTAGCCTTAGACTTTTAGGGAAACATAGTAGCCTGGTTTTTATAACAGAACCCCATTTAGTGCGGGGTGGTGGTAATCCTCTGGCTCTTCTGGTTTGTTTCTCTTCACATAGTCCTTGAGTATCGATTTTGGCATCGAAAGATTTAATAATAACTCAGATTCCAAAGTTCTCAGGACTTTGTCTTTGTACAATGAAAACTACAAGCAACAAAAGTTTAGTTATCGCAAGTTATTATGCCGATATCACAAAGAACGATGTTTGTGGGCCGATTAAGCCGCTTGTTGACTACTGCGACAGACACCACAAGCCTCTTTTGATATGCGGGGACTTCAATGCCAGGAGCCTATTATGGATGGACAATCTAACGAACTCTCGAGGGGAAAGGTTGGAAGAGTTTATGTCCGTATATAATTTGAGTCTACAAAATGCTGGATGTATTCCTACTTTTGTTGGAGGAATGGGTCAATCGATTATTGATCTAACACTAACAAACCGTTGGAGTTATGATCTTGTATCGAATTGGAGCATGGATGTACATAGAGTTTTCAGGATCCGATCACAGGTCTGTAACTTTGAAATTTATTGGAGAAGAACTATTTCTGGTGCACTGAATCTGAAGAATACAAACTGGAGCAAATTTACATCTATTTTGGAATCTTCTATATTTCCTTCGGAAAATGGTGCCTTGAATTCAGATTACATAGATTCAGAAGCTTCGGACATTGCGTATAAAATTATTGAATCCTTGAAAAGTTCCTGCAAAACAATGTCTGGAACTATAAGAAAGGTAAACCCATGGTGGAGTGATGAACTCAGGGAGCAACGGCGAAAAGTTAAATTTCTTCAGTGCAAGTGGCAAATAGACATGTACAGAGTGGAAAAGCAATCATATAATACAATGATAATTAAAGCAAAGAGACATGCCTTTAAAGAGTGGGTTAACACCCTTGAAGGTCCTAAGGATATTTCTAGGCTGATTAAGGCCCGATCAAACCATACCAGTACCCGTGTGGGTATTCTGGGCTAATCCTTTGGAGAAAAAGATAGCTTGGAATTACTTATTCGCGAACATTTCCCTAATTTAAAAGAAGTCGACACCACAAGTAAGTCTCCCAAAAGAGGTATGAAAAAAATGGAGTCTCAACCTTGTTACTTCAGTGAGGAACTTGTTAGGAGAACTATTAATAGCTTAAAGTCAAACAACACACCAGGTCCTGACCAAATTTCTCCTCTGGCTTATAAAAACCCGCCGCACTCTTTTATTGTTCGCCTGACCAATCTGTACAATTTAGTTTTCTCGTCTAGTTATACTCTGAAATGTTGGAGAACATCAAAGGTAATATTTATACCGAAGCTGGGGAAAAGTAATTATTTAGAGCCACGAGCCTTCAGACCAATAACTCTAACCAATGTAGCTCTGAAAATACTAGAACAAATGATAAGTTGAAGACCTATAGTGAATGCAATTTGGTTTTATCAAATCAGTTTGCATTTACGAAAGGCATGTCTACTGATACGGCTATCAGTAGACTGGTTGATTCCTGCGATCGTAGCTATCATAGACACGAAGAAGCCCTCGTTGTCTTCTTGGATAATGAAGGCACTTTCGACAGAATTGGCTTTGACCATATCCTTGACGCCATAAATAAATACCACATCCATGATAAAACCATTCTTTGGTACAAAAATCTACTTGAGGGTAGAATTGTTGTCGCTGAGCTTGGAGGGGAGAGTGTATCCGTAACTCCCACCAGAGGGTGTCCTCAAGGGGGGATTTTATCTACTCTGGCATGGAACCTAGCCTTCCAAGAGTGTATGGACCAACTCAAAAAACCAATTAATATGGTTGCTTATGCAGATGATCTGGCTCTATGTGTAAGAGGCTCTGATCGGCAAACTCTTGCCAGTTTAATGCAAGGTGCTCTGAATAAACTGACAGATTGGGCAAGCAAGAGGGATACCATCTTAGCATTAGCAAGACTAAATACATGCTTTTTCCAAACGAAGAAAAACACTGACGTTCCCTGTACTGTCTGGAACTCAAGTTGAAAGAGTTTGTACTTTCAGATATCTCGGTTTAATAATTGATGATAATTTGAAGTGGAAAGAGCATTTAAAATACGTCATTTCCAAGGCCAAAAGGAACCTTTTTGCCCTCGGAGCTTTTGTTGGATCGGATTGGGGACTTAGCCAACTTAAGTCTAAATGGATCTACGTAGCGTACGTTGTGAGCTACGTGCTATTGTTTTTGCACCAAAACTTCAAACTAATGGATACCTAAAAAGGGAGCTCAGCAAACTACAGCGACTCGGTCTCATGAGCGTTAATGGGGCAATTAGGTCTACACCAACGGCAACAATGGAGGTACTCTGTGGGTTAATGCTACTATGTACATCTCTATATAATGGAACGTGCATACCTGGTCAGGATTCAGACTGACTAAAATTGAAAACCCATTGTAATGGGTTGACCATTTGAGTAGAGGACACCACAATATCGTGACAAATATTTAAAATTCAATGATATCCCAACTCCTCCTCGTATACCTTACTGGTCTGAAACTCTAGGTTACGAAGTCAAATACATATGGTACATCCATGACTTCGATCTCGTAGGTTACACTGACGGCTCAAAATCGATGGTCAGACAGGTGCTGTTTGGGTTCTGACTAAGGTGATATTGTGCTTGATCAAAGGACCTTGAGGCTCAAGGGAACAGACACAGTTTACCAAGCCGAGGTGGAGGCTATAAGAAATCTCTCCATTAATCTCCAAGGAGATAAAAAGAGGGACAAAAGATTATTAATCTTATCGGACAGCCTATCCGCTATCAATATCTGGACATGAACTTGTGTCAGCTCAGGTTTTCGCTTTCAAAAACGCTATAAGCAGGTCTACATGCACGATCACAATCGGATGGGTAAAGGGACCAACAACAATACTGGGAACGAGTATGCGGACACTTTGGCTAAAGACGGTGCTAGGAAGGTAACTCCTGTTCTGTTTCTATATCCATTAGTCATACAAAAAGTGCCATTAGACAAGCAAACCTTAAAGGAATGGCGGACCGCTTGGATTGCGACGAGCACTTGCCGCCAATCTAAACTCTTCGTACCAAATCCCTATCTCGGGAGCAAGATTTTTAAGTGTAAAACGAGCCAAATCTGCGTCATCGTTGGGATGGTCACCGGTCATATCGGCTACAACAGGCATCTTTACAAAATGGGAAATGCCCTAACTCCAATCTGCCAACTCTGTGAGGAGGAAGAAGAAACTCCGTATCATCTGATTTTTGGCTGTCCGCCATTAAGGCAAAAATGATGGCACTTGAGGGTGAGATCGAGGAGCAACGTTTATCCTCGAGTATTTCATTTTTAAATCATTAAAATACTTAAAGATATATGAACTAATATTAATAATAAAGACAGCTCCTAGAGAGTATCACTGCTGGCTGATACCGGATTAAGCTCCGGTGAGGTGAGCCCAATCTAGGAGCTAAACAAACAAACAAACTTAAAGAAGCAATTAGGTGCAAGATTCTAGAATCTGATAGTAATTGGGTCGATGTTCTTCCAAGAATTCTTTTAGATCTGAGAACCACAATAAAATATGGTCAAGACTTATCACGGCAGAGTGTTTTTGGTGAGGAGATTTGGTCTCCGAGCACAGTGGTGTCAAATGAGAAAGTTATTGAAAAGAATAATAATACACATCACAAAAAAAAAAAATATATATATATAGCCCGTCAAATAGTTCATATAATATATATATATTTCATTTTTTTATACTTCAGTACAACAATTTATTTAATCTCTCAATATACATACACTAATAAAACATTCTCAAAATAAAAAATCATCCATGTTGTCAACAATATTATTAATTAGTAGTTCAAAATTATCCGGGAGTGGAGTTCTAAATTTATAAATAATAATCTGAATTTTGGTTACAATGAAATTTACTTGCTTTTGATTAGGGCCCATATAAAAGTATGGAAAAGATTTTGCTGTCAGGATTAAATTCAGTCTTGAAGATAAAACCACTCTTAAATCACCCCATATTCTCACTATATGCGGACATTCAAATAAAAAATGATTTAATGTTTCCAACTTTTCCTTACAAAATGAACAAAGTCTTTCCCATTCCGTTCTGCCGAATATGCCACCTAACGAAAGGGTGTTAGTGATTATTTTATATTTCAACCATAACATTGAGAAATCAAAATTAGCTTTATGCAAATCTTCCAAAATTTTGGTGGCGGGAGCAGGGATTTCAAAGAGATCTTTTCTCCTTGTAATTTGCATTAAAAAACATACCTTGAGTGTTTTATCCATTTCAAACGATCTTAGATTATTATTGGAGATTTGACTACAAAAGTTGTAAAAACAGTCCGGTGGACCAATTACACGTTTTTTTAAAGATAGCTTTTGTAAAATGCCCTTTCTTTCTAAAATTTCACTAGCGTTAAAATTAATATCTTCATTAAAAATCTCACCCACAAAACTGAGTTTCTTTTTTATTGATGTAAAAGTCATAAAATTAAGGCGCTTATTTTCTACAACTGGTTCTTGCCATTTCATTTTTTGAAGAACTTTATTATTTAGTGTGGTATTGATAACAATGATCTCCTTCCAAAAACAGTTAATATTTTGGGCAATTTCATAAACTTTGTCCGGACCAATACCTTTCATGTTTTCTAATTTTTTCCCATTTGTTTTCATAAGTTGAAGGTTGATTATTTCAGCCCATACAGACCCTTTTTCTGTGATACGTTTGCACCATGAGTACAACAAAGTTTTCCAGAAGCCTTGGAAATCCACCAACCAAGCCCACCCCATTTTTTGGGACATCTTAGTCGATTCCACGAAACTATTTTACAACGCCCTTCTGGAAATAGGAAAGCTTCGCACATAATCTGCATTTTATCTGCTAAGTTTGTAGAGTATGGTGTCAATTTTAAAAGGTGAATAACTCGAGGTAATATTAGCGTGTTCCATACTTGAATCCTTGCAGGCAAGTTTTTCCCCATTAAAGTCGTAAACTTTAATGAACTTTTTTGAATAATATATTTTATTTTATTTCGTTTTCTAAATGGTCACAGCCATCAATTGATAAAAATGTGCCTAGCACTTTTAATATTGAAGTTTCTTGAATGTCGGTGGATGTCTGATTAATTTTTATATTTGAAATAACATTAGTTTTTTCAGATTTATTTCTAAGCCTGAATATGAACCATTTTCTTTTATAATATTAAGTGTTTGTTCGATGGAATCACTAATATTTTGCTGGTTGCCAGCAAAAGCCATAGTTATGTCATCTGCAAAAGCTTCAACTTTTATTTCTAAATCTCCAATTTTTATACCCCCTACTAATTTGGAACTATTTAATTGAACAATTAAAGGATTTAACGCTAAAATAAACAAGAATGGTGAGATAGGATCACCTTGACGGCATCCTTTTTTACATTAAAATTATTTTTGGGATTATGATAAAAAGTAGTAAGGTTAAAAAGACAAACATTTATCATTTTTATTAATTTTTCAGTTATGCCATGTGTCTTAAGACAATCTAAAACCCATTTGTGTGAGACACTGTCAAATGCTTTTCTAAAATCGATGGCCATTACTGCCACATCGAGTCCCTGCTTGCGAGATTCTAAAATTGCATCTTTGATTCCACGCACTATGTCTGCCATGTGCCTGCCCTGAACAAATCCTTTTTGTGATGGATGGATAATGTGAGGTAAAAAGTCTCTCATCCTTTTTGCTAAAATGCCACTATAGATTTTATAAGACACATTAAGCATTGTGAGCGGGCGTAAGTTTTCAACAAAACGCGGATCTTTGCCGACCTTGGGATGAGGATTAGTCTTCCTTCTGTTATGAATTTATCGAAGCTGCCTTTAGCTAAAGCCTCTTTGTATACCCTCTCCAATAGAGGGGATAAAAGCTCGTTATATTTTGATAAAATTCCATAGTAAAACCGTCTGGGCCTGGAGCTTTGTTTCGTTTTTTATAGTTCAATATATAAGACTTGATTTCCTCCGAAGTAATAATTTCATCAAAGGTTTTGCTAAAAGATCCCAATGCACCCTGCTTTCCTGAGTTCCACTTTCAGCTGAGACAGCTGAGATACATTCTTTGTTGCTGTTATACAAACAATGTTACTATTATACATATCCCGATAATATTTTGTTATTATTTCCTGCACAAATTTTGGGTTATCTTCGAGTTTGCCATTGTTGTCATATATTACTGCAATATCCTTCTTCGACATGGTACACTCTTCTCTTTTCTTCAAACGTTTTAAAATAGCCTGGTCCCTCGGAAGTGCACACAGTCCGCTCCTAATTGCATGCCCTTGTGCATACATTCGGTCAATTTCTTTCATTGACTCCTCTGTAACTAGGTTTTTACTTGCTGTTCCATCCTCCTTCTTCATAAATTTTATTTTCTGTTTTGTTTTCTGCGCTTTTCCTAACGCCTAACTTTATAAATTCTCTCCTTGTACAGTCTAAAATTAATTTTAAAGCATGCGAGGGCGTTCTAATTATGTCCATCCTTAATTTAAAAACAATTTCTTGAATTATTTTTTCAATTTTTGAATGAGTCGGTGGATCCTCCAATAAGTTAGGGTTGAGTTTCCAAGGCTTCCGCAACCGCTCTGTCGGTTTGCATAGTTTAAACATGATGGCATTATGGTCGGACATGAAAGCAGGCAGTGTTTGATAAAAGAATAATAATACACATCACAATAAAAAAATATAGCCCGTCAAATAGTTCATATAATAATTTAATGCTAGCATCTTATGCTTATGTTTACCGGGGACCCCATTAAGTCTTCCCTATCACCATATTTTAGTGGACCGTATAAAGTTATAAGAAAATTATGCAAACAATTTATTATCGAAATCAATGGTAAAACCAAATCAATTTCTATTAACAACCTAAAACAGTGTTAAATTGAAGGGGGAAGTATTGTAGTGATGGTATTTGCCAGTATTATTTTGTTTGTATGTTTAAAGTATTTGAATGTTATATTTCTCTTTTTCCTTCTTTCTTCGTTTTGTACATTTCACCCTCAGTTATTATTTGTCCAATAAAGGAAAATCATGTATAAAACTGAGTGTCGTTTTAATGTGCCTCAGGGCACTATATATATTATAATAAATATATAAATATATGTGCTCATATATATATATTATATATATATATATATATATATATATATATATATATATATATATATATATATATATATATATAAGAGAGAAAGAGATTGTACTTTTTACCCCAATAAGATGATTTTTTATATTTAAAACTTATAGATATATTATGAACTGTAATGTTGGAATTTTAAAATTCACTTTTTGTCACTTATCTGCATATATTTAACGGCTGTTGAATAGTTATTTCTGAATCCAAAATATTATTTTATATCAGATTTAACCCACATTATGAGAATAAAGTACATTTATATAGGAATACAAATGCGTCTCTTTATAAGGATGTCTTCTAAAAATAATTTGTCTAAATAAAGGATTAATATTCTCAACATTGTTTCAGCCACCAAATATCATTAAAAAATACATAAATTTGATACATAATTTTTTGTTGTTGTAATTTAATGCATTTCTATAATATATCATGTATTTTTATTTATTTTTCGCCCCAAAAATATCGAATACAGGGAGTGCGATAGCCGTGTGCGTTAGGACGTGTTCAATTCTCAATGTTGGGGGCACAGGTTCGAATCCCAGGAGGGAGGGTCATTTTTGGTTTACCTCATTGATAAGATCCCAAGTTCGATAGATTAATTTTAATACTATAATACTTATTTATATCCTGTCGGATGCAATTCTATCGAACCATATAGGCAAAAAAATATCGAATGCTTTCGGAATTATACTGGGGTCACAAAAAGCTGAAATATAATATAAAAACCTTTAAAACTATTGCCAATAATATTCATTTTAAATATTCTTTATCACGGACGCAGGATGTTGTCCTATGTTGTTGACGAAAGAATGCATTTTAATTTACAACAAACATTGTTCTAAGAGAGAAGAGTATAGCGTTAATCCTTTATTCGATATAGTGTTTATTTATATCTCGTCGGATGCAATTCTGTCGAACCATAGAGGCAAAAAAATCCTTTCATTCGCCAATTTCACTAATTGCTCTAGTTCCATTCGTTATGTGAAACATGAACATTAAATGGTGAAAAGTTTCTCATATAGTAATTATAAACAAAATAAATTTATAAATGAGCTCTTCTTATTTGGATGCAAGAAAGTATGAATCATTGATAAGCAATCTACGATTGAGTGTATAAACAAGATAGCAATGAAGAAAAGAAAAAATACAAACTAATTATACCTTCTTATAGATGATACGTGTACTTATTCACTCTCCACTACGAAGTTATTTCTTTTAATTCAAAAATTAAATTTAAATGATATGCAAAAAGTATTTTTTTTCTTTATATGGTACTCACTTGAAAAATGAGGAACGTGAATGTCCACCAGGAGGGTCAAAATATTTTCCGAGTATCTCTCTTCAACATCAAACATTGATAATAATTTCATACGGAATAGACAATTGTTAACTCTATGTAAAAATATTGTGAATTAAATTATTATATAGGTCGGTGGTTCTATCCAATGATAGTATAATGTACGGAAGCAAAATGTTGCAGTGCTGAATAATGTCTTATTTGTAACTCTTACAGTTTTTGGAAGATATGACAACACAATTTTTTTCGATTTTTTTGTCTATATGGTTCGATAGAATTGCATCCGACAGAATATAAATAAGATTGTAGCATTAAATTAGTCACTCGAACCTAGGATCTTATCAATGAGGAGGTAGACCAAAAATGACCATCCCCTCAAAGACTTAGAAAGAATGCATATTTTTCACTCTGAAATAGTGAAAGTAGGATAGATAATATATGTAAGGTGCCGAAGCAAAAAATTCTTGAACTGAATATCTGGTTATATGTTAGATATCCATTGTTGACGGAAAGATAGTGATAAAAGAATTTTAAAAAGAGAATGAGACTTCATATATCTTAAACACTTTTTTCCATGCAATCGAGATGAAATCGCATCACTCCCCTTATTTCATGATAAAAATGTGATGTTGTTGTATGATATATGTTTTGGAGCTCACATAACTCTAGCCTTCATGGCTACTGAAAATATATGCATCTATATAAGCAAACCAATATTAATCATAATAATAATATAATAAAATATTAATAGGAACATAACTAGAACACAAAAAATATAATTTGTAAAATTAGATGATGAAATTAGAAGGATCTAGATAGCCCCGCAATTGTCTTTGCCACTCTCCGAGCACTTGACAACGTGCATGCCTCTCTCAATGGCTCAATGACAGACCCAAGGCATTTGAAAGATTGACATCAGCGACGCAGTTGAAGGAGGCGGGTTTCTTGAGGCTTATTGAAGCACTATGGATACCTTCATGGAAGCTTTCGAGCGTCTTCTATAAGGGACAGCTGTCACGTTCATAGCCTTTCAAGCGGATATAGCAGCCTGCTTTTCTGTGATCTCATTTACGGATGGAAGATGTGACCTGTCGAGAAGGTCGGCAACATGCAACCGATCTGATATCCAAACTCCTAGCAAAAAAGCGTTCCAGTTCGTTGATGGCAAATTGCGTATTTGAGCTTGCCTTTGCAGTTGTAGAGACGTGAGTAGTATAGCTCTGTTTTTAGTTCTTTTAATTCAGGGCTACCATACGTGACTTCCGTAGTATATATCTTCTCTATGTCCAGGACATGACTTTTTCCGTTTGATGAAAAAATGAAGTCTGACTGTCTCTTTAGTTCTTTGTTATGTCTGTACTTTCACAAAACTGCAACAATAATAAGTACGACGTTATTCAGATCAACAATGCCCCGCACTATATATTCCGATTGTTCTATCCCAGAACAAAGCAAAAAATATAACTTCAAGGTGTGTTTTTATTTTTATTTCACATTTGCCTTTGGTGTTAGATAATTTTATTTACTTTTACATTATAGACCAATGTAAACCCTTTCAAAGATTTGATTGCATTAATATGGATTTTTTGAAGGATGTTTTTTCTCAATCATGATACCTTCTCGCTCTTAATTTAAAAAAATGTAAGATGTATCATTTTGCCTCAAGACGGAAGTGACTATATATATATATATATATATATATATATATATATATATATATATATATATATATATATATATGTATGTGTGTGTGTGTATGTGTATATATTAACAAATTAAAGGAATGAAGACTAAAAAGACGGAGATCTTTCTTTTTTCTTCCTACAAATGCTATTCCGCATATTAAAGAATATACTTTTTTTGTTACTTTAGACATACTATCATCTATAAAGTATACATATACACGATTTCTTTTGATGTTTAAAAAATTAAAATTATACTCTTGCATAGTAAAGGCAGGAAGTCCCAGAAGGTGTGTAAAAACAATGTTTTTATCTGGAGTCGCTTCCTTTTGGTTTTAGTTGCAGCATAATATTCTTTCAGTAGCTACTTGGTTGTTGAACTTTTTAAAGGTTGTGATTTGCATTATGAAACTACGATTTAATGACTCAAATACATTAATGGAGAGTTCCATATAACCAAATATTGAGTTGTAGTATCTGTGAAGACATGAATAAACATTATAGCAAATAAATGACTGTAACAAACATTATTTCATTTTGCTTAATCATAAATTCATTTCGAGAGGCGAACCCTATGCCCTCAACAGGCTGATGCAATGAGGCAACGAGAATTGATTTAACTCTCGGTTCTCGTTCCATTCAAAGATAAATAGTCAATGCCATCTATCGTCCAAAGAATCCTCCGATTATAAATTAATAGTCGCTCTTTGGGGAGGAAATGTATGTTGAAAGATTAGAAAATAATCTGAAAAGAAACTTTTCTCCCCTATTTTCTGCAAGAAAAATCTATTTTACAATGTTAAAAGTATTTAGATCCTTAGTTTCGAACTTTCTACATGGAAAGAAAAGAGAAAAGATAACGTCACAGAGCTCTATAGAAAACATTCTTACTAATAGTTCCCTTTTTTCTCGTACTATAACGTCAGACACGGTTTACCCCTTTCGAGTGGCAGAAATGGTTGACTCGGAGATGGAAGAAAAGGTTGAACAGAAAAGCAATGGAAGGATCAGACTTAAAATCTCTTTAATAATACAAAATGTTCCACTAATGGTATAAAGAAAATTGGCAACAAGGGAAAAGAACTGACACAGACCAAAGTATTTTACATTATTTTAATTTTAATTTTCAAGAGGGAGATCTTTCCTAAAAAATGCACCAAAGGATAAAATCTTCACACACTCGATAATATAAGCGACTATATCATGAAAAAGCTAAAAAACAAATAAGGCTGCTGGTCCTGATGGATTATAGGGAAAATGGCCAAAATCTGTGTGAATGAATTGGCTAAGTACCTTGTCATTGTAAGTTCTTCGATGGAAGTATTTCGAATTTAACCTAATACATCAACAGAGTGTAAAACTTTAATCATTGGCGACCAATCACCATTCTCAACATATCCTATAGAATACTGTCAGGAAACATTGCTAATCAATGGAACTTTATCTCACTGGGCAAGGGAGTCTCCCAAAAAGGGTTTTTAAAGAAATATTCAGACAGCGATTGACTCTGCTAATAGAAGGAAAAACTACGGGGCTATAGACAGAATCGACTTTTCTAAAGCTTTTGATTCGATTCAACACAATCACATAATGAAGGTGGTTAAAAAAATCCCCAGTAAGTTTTTCAATCCTATAATGCTCTTCTTTGGAATGGTTCCTCCACAATTACCTTAAATGGGATAAAGAGCGAGTGCATTATTTACAAAGGAGTTGCAGCAGGGGCGTGCACAGCCATTCAGAGTTAGTGGTGCTCAGATTTTAAAAAGGGCATTTTAATCGGGCGCGAAAACGCGCCCGCATAGTTCGTCCGCGCGCAGTGCGGACGAAAAAAATTGGGTTTTGGCTATTTGGAGTGGGCTTAACGGGTCGGTTTCTTGGTCTGGAATGGTTCATCAAGTGTAGCTAGACATGGCATGGCATCTCAGATTCATCTATTAAATAACATTTAAAACTCCTTACCTTTGCATAATTTTGTCTTTAGATATTTCTTGTAGATGTGGAAACATTTTTTATTCAACATAATATTTTAAATAAGTATTACTATGCAATGAACCAACCTGTGTCCCTCACTTTGCATGCAACCCCGTCAGCTTGTCCCTTTTGCATGGTAAAAGTAAAAGGTGTGAGTCACATGACACACTGGTTGTGACGTCGTCAATCACTTATTAACAAAATATGATAAGCAAAAGTTTTCCTCTGTTCTATTTTCATATTTTATAACAATGTCAGCCTTGTTTCGTGCAACCTTGCAAATTATCATTATAGACAAAACGAAAATAAGTTTTACATATATATTTATGTAATATACTAAATAGCCACTTGGTAAATAGCAACAGCTATCTCCACAGCTAGCATTTATTCCACAGAAAACCTAAAATTAGCAAGGATTTGCAACCATGTTACTTACAACCCTTTCACTTTTACTTGCAACCCTGTTACTGTATGCAATGGTAAAGAATACAAAAAAAATAAACTTAATGCCTGAGCTGAGAAAATAAATGTTTTTATTATTACAAATATGTAACCAAAACTGTGAAATCCAAAAATGCAAAAGAAAAACAAATATATAGGGGTTGCTATTGTGTCTTTTTCCTCCTGGTCCTAGAGAAGCATCCTCCTAGGTACCATCTCCTTGTATATTCTGATTACCTCTCTGTGGTTTATTTCTAGATCTTGCTCAATGGAAATCAGCATAAGATCTGAGAGACGTTCTTCTCCACACAGACTTCTTAGTTTGTTTTTGATGAGGCTGAGCTTTGAGAATGACCTCTCTACAGAGGCGGTTGTCACTGGCAGTGTCGCATAGATTTTAATCATTTTGGAAAAGGCTGGAAAGCTGCGCTGGCCGTTGTTTTCCCTCAAAATCTCAAATATTTCTTTTAGGTCTTTTGAAGGAAAGCTGGCGTGGAAGACCTTCAGCTCTGCCAACAGCCGGTCCTCGTCTTCTCCATAAAAATCACAGAGGGTATGCACAGCTTCCTTGCTTCTGGGTTGAGCTGGCGAGTCCATTCGGCATGTACAGTTAAGGAATGGAAGGACCTGATAATTTTATCAGTGGGAGTAGCTTTGTCCTGGTCCCACTTGAACCTCCTGTTAAGCTCGCCAATCATGCTTTGCAGAAAGGTGTAGTAGACAGTGCACCTGAAATATGCTTCCACAGACTCAAACTGGTGACCCACTTGAGACACTGCTGGGTTGTCTAACAAACGCTTTGACACTTTCCTTGTTCTCTGCTGACCAGGCACCACAGTAGGTACTTCAATGCCGAGGCTCTTTGCCTTCTCTGTTGCAAGACCAAATATTTCTGTAACCTCTTCTCAGACCTCATGATGTTCAACGTGTGAAGCAAACCGTCAATCACTTTGTAGGCAGTGGAGGGGTTCAGGCCTTCTTTCTGCAGGTCATTTGATGCCACAGCAGTTTGGAAGATACTGGGTTGGTGATTTCCAGGCAGAGAAGGAATACAAAGTCAATTGCATGTCTCAGCATCTCAGCATCACCTGGGCCAGGTCAGGTGGATCTTCCTTGTCAATGATGTCACCAAGAAGCTTGAAAATAGCATTCATATTACTCTTCAGGGCCTTCAGTGCTGCCTCCCTGCATGCCCATCTTGTATCGGACAGCTTCTGGAGCTCCAAAACACGCCACCAGGATACAGAGTCTTCTGCCATTTCACCAAGGCTACATGGCGCTTTGTTGAGGCAGAGCAAAAGTATGTAATTTCTCCCACTATGTCAAAAAAGGTAAATAAATACATTTATATTAAAATTATACAAAATTGAGCTATGCCATGAGGCCCATGTGCCACAAAACAACAATAAAAAAACACATCAGTCAAAAAAGGGCACATTTCCCTAGGGCAAAAGGGCAGTGCTCTAGCACCACCTAGCTTTATCTGTGCACGTGACTGAGTGCAGACAGGATGTCCGTCAGCTCCACTTTTATTTATCATAGCTATAGAAGATCTTTTAATACTACTCAAACGAAAATACATGGATTTGGTGGGATATTTAATGATCAGTCTCATCTTGTGGATGCTTACGCAGATGACGTGACTATGTACGTGGAGGTAACTCGGAATGGGCAAGGGTATATAGAAAAACATTGATGAGCACTAATGCTTATATCTACAAAAATATCAATAGGTGGCGGAACTTGATTTACAGACGAGGATTGACATGTACAATTATCAGTTTGAGTTGGTGCTCTATAAGGCAGTTGTTGGTCCAACATTTGCTTAAAATATATATTCCTTAGGAGAAAAATGGCTCGGTCAACTTTGTATATGTCTACATTGAAGCTATTAAAAGACCCCCACCGTCTTCTGGGAGTAAATCGCTTTATGTCTTGTATAATATAAAAAAAGATATTAGCCGACAAGTCCTGCTTCGCCTCAAAGGAGTGGAGAAACTTCCCCACCTCTAAGCCACTTTTTCATTAACTTGTGATGGGGGCAATTTCAACTAACGATTAAACTCTTGTGTGTCTGCAGAGTGGGGTGGCAGCACAGAGAATATTCTGGAAGGCCTTTCCAATTTGTAAAAAGTGACTCCGCAGTAGATATCATTATGCAAAATTCAAAAAATTCTTTTTTTCCGTAACCTCTTCCCTCCAGGTATCTGGAAGAGAGGGCTTTCTTGGTGGTGATATTTCTTTGTATTAACGACTTAGGGAATACTTGTGTTTTTGGATGGTCATTTTTATTTTCCTCTGGCTAGATCAGATAATAATAATAATAAAATGATATGTCCGATAAATTTTACTCTCACAAAACCTTACAAATACAATATTCAACTGATGTAAAGGGACTAGTTTCTTTACTTGAGATATGGGAAATGCAGGTTCTGTACAGTTAAGAATGAAAACAGACTGTGTTTTCTTTTCAAACGTTATAAATTTGCTTCATACTATGATACAATAAAAGGTTTTTAAGCAAAAAATAGTTTTTACAAATTTAGAGAGGAATTTTATGGTTTTTACCATGGAACAGAGAGAATACTTTTTGCAAAAACATCTGCTTCAGACAGAGGCGTTCATCTTTAAAGACTTTAAAATCCTTTTATAATAAGTCATTAAATGTGTTTTAATAAAGCAAATTGTAGATAGCTAAGACATTTTTTTTTCCGCTTTTATTTCTACTAGTTATATATGTATGTACATGTTTTTAAAATGCATCTTTAATTGTTCAAGGATATTTTTTTTTCGGTATTCTTAAGTATGCCATAATAAACTATATCACTGTAGTGGGATATATTAACATTTTGTTGAAATATACACAATATTGTCATAGCAAAATCATTGGATACTATGTATCGAATATATATTTTACATACAACGCCCTTTATGAGCTCTTTCTTTGTTTTTAATTTATTCTTTAAGTTATTTAAGTAAATAAAGACATTCAGACCACAGAGATATAAAATATACTAGCTTCTTCCTTCAATTTGTAGAGAAAACATCGTTCAGCTGTATTCTGAACACAATGACGTGTTTCTCTTCCCTCCAATAGCACAGAAACATCGTTCAGCTGTATTCTTGACACAATGACGTATTGCTCTGAAGAATTCAATAAGCTCTCTATATCTTTATATCTCTATGATTCAGACTACATAATCCATGAATATTTTATTTATTTTTGTTTTGCTCTCCTTATTATTCAAATACAGTTCGCATTTGTATGCATAAAAAAGAAAATTCCATTTTGAATGTCTGTTTGACATTGAGTTCAATCTACCATTATCTATTATTATTTTATTAAGCATATAATTTCATTAATGGGTAAATGGATTTTGAAAGACATTTCAAAGTAGATGTTTTCTTTTTTAAAGATAATATAAGTTTTTCTCTCTCTCTCCATTTCTTCTTGAACAAAAGGGGCCTTTAAAAAGAAACTTTTTCTTTCTCTCTTCTTATTATTCAAATGCGACCAGGAACCAGCTCAGTACATTGAAGATGAGATGGAATTGAAGATGACGTTTGAGCACATTACTGTTGCTGTCGTCCCTATTATTTTTATAGCATATACATACAATAATAATAATAATAATACACCTGTGACTCGTTAGCCAGAGAAACCACATTTAAAGCGATATAATACAAAGTGATATTCTTACACAGAGTTGTTTTTGTTCAGTTTCTAGATGAGCAGATCACACCCAAACTGAATCCGTTATAGCCGGTAATAACGTCTAGGAGCTGTACGTCCTGGTGCTTCGCATAAAACGAATGCCTTCTGACATCTTTTCAATCGAAATATATTGGAATAGGAGTTTAATTAGTTTTTACAACTTTTTTGTATTGAAGATATAAAGATGATTTTATTCATGTTTCGTGGACTTCCCAGAGCTGTGTTTATGCATAGACTTTATATATATATTATTGACCCAGTTTTATAGGTGTATCCTTTTATTATTTTTTCTGTATAATATTATATAAAGAATTAGAAAGCCGGTGGTGGAGATAATCTTTGTTACAAAATAAATCCAATTAACTGATAAGTTAAATGCTATTGTTTTTCTTTTCAACCCCCCTTCCATCTCTATCCTCGTAAGGGGACATTTGCAGATATTTTAGATAGCTAAATAACTTGCTGCAGAAAAGCAGAAAAGAAACGGACCTCGTCTTCTATTTCAGCAAACCGGAGTGGAAGACTTGCCCATCTTGTAGAGATGTGAATGTATCTCCATATGCTCCGTCACCTTATCAATGATCACATTTTTGCTATGATAATGAAAGTATGACTCTTGTAGAGTTATTTCTTACGTCATAAAGCAGCAACACAGACTACTACAACACCTTCTGATTTTATCACTAATATGCCCCTTTCTTTATTATCAAAGCCAATTTTGTAGAAACTAATCAAAATGATGTGTAGTGTACCTACAGCTAGTCCGTTGGATCTTTATCTACAAAATATTTGGCTAGTTTTTTTAATATAAAGTTACATTTTAACAAAGCAAAATAAAGTTAAATTCGTTGTATACTCTTGAAGAGTACATTTATATCTGCTAAATATTTAGA
This sequence comes from Caligus rogercresseyi, assembly GCA_013387185.1. NCBI lineage: Eukaryota > Metazoa > Arthropoda > Copepoda > Siphonostomatoida > Caligidae > Caligus > Caligus rogercresseyi. The sequence goes on from CP045890.1 coordinate 23,308,604, forward strand.
TCAAAGGATCATGATCACTAGGGCATTTTATTACACTAAGATGCAGTAAATTAATCAGTTACTATACTATGACAATATGTTTTTAGGCGCTATTTTATACGAGAGTTAAGTGTACGAATTACTATAATAATTATTTAAATCATAGTTATTGCGTTACTTTGAATTTTAGTTAACGGCAAATTTGCTATATATATGTATAGGAATAGGTATATATGTTCATTGATATGCGATAGGAAACGCTGATTTAAATATGTCCGTGAACACCTTTTGACAAAAAATAATTTCATTTTTATTGTAATAGTAATTATAATTTAACTTTAAATATTTTTGGTCTGAGAATAAACACTTTAATCAAAATAACTCTCTATCTCGCTGATGTGTCACATATAACTCTAAAATAAATTGAAATATATACAAATGCGCTCGCACACAAGCAATAGTAAATAAGTATGTAAAAACCAAATTTGCATATCAAATTTATTTTCTATTTCCTGTCATCAAAAGTTATGGTTGCTTATATTATTATTTTTATTCCTACCTTTATTACACTAATTGTATATTCTTGTTGTTATATGTTGGAAAGGCATCATTATATATTCTTATAACTAGATTCTGTGGTGGACATTTTTCTTCTTCTTTTTTCGTTTAATACAATGAAGGCTGTACGCTTACATAAGCATGTATATAAGTCAGGATAAATTGGAGTCGTTTAGGCCTCCCTTTGATTTGAAATATAATTTTATTTGCATATAAAACGAGGATAAATAATCAACATCTACATTGAGTTATCTGATTTTATTTTTTGAGTGAGGGATCTGGGTGTTTAAGTCATAAAAATATTAAAACATTTTCAATTCAATTTTGAATAATGAATCAAATAGATACTACATAGCGTCACTGCCGAATGGCTTGAGTTCCGGTGATGACTTAAATAAAGATATACATAGAATATATAGAATAAAAGTCTTTACTACTTATAACCACTATTTATGTTTTGGAAGGTTCCAAACACATTTTATTTTCAAACACAAATATTGTTTCTTAGCTAAAAATATTTCACAAGCTAAAAAATCTGCCAAATGGAAAATATTTTAGTAAAAAATGTTTTTTAAGGTAAAAAATATCAATTGGTTAAAACTGATAGATCGAACATTTTTTGAATATGATTTTGCAAACATTAATAGGTCATAGGCTTATGCGCTTAACAATAATGAGGATATCGGCTAAGTAAGGGAATTAAGCGGTATAGATATTCAGTTGAATCCTATATGATTCATTGTTGATGAGTTAAGCGTTTCATAACCAACACTAACTGCATTTTTGTTACTCTTCATCGGACCGTAGTGGCTGGATTTAAAAGAAGTATTAGTTACTTTTTTATTTTAAGTATGTGCAAACGAGTAAATATTGCATGAAAATAATAAAAGAACCAAGCACTCACGTCATAAAATAATATATTGAAACCATAGCAGAAGAAATAACAGTAGTTTTTCCGGTTAAAACATTTTATTTGGTAATTTGCTAAAAAAATTATAGACTGCAAAAATTAAATAACACTAAAAGTATATACAGGAAAGAGAGTAAAACTCTTAGAACAGTTGCTAGGATACATAAATGAACATTTTTGTTCACGTTTTCTGCCCTAAAGAATAACCTTTTATAAAGGACGCATCATGTATTAAATTGGTTTAAAAACTCGCGACAGTCTTTTTAAAATCTTAGTTTATAGTTTTTATCTTTCGAACTTACCGAAAATATTTAACTAGAGGCATATATACACTCAGAGAGTGCAAACCTCCGCCGTCACGGGGTCCTTATGAGCCTTCCGAGGCGGATTTTTCACGACTGGGGCGGTGCAGAGGGACGGGGGAGGGGTTCCCCTCGACGGAAATTCCGAGAGGAAGACGCTCCCGGCACCCGATTTCACAGCACAGCGACATCTATTGGCAGAGTAGGCTAAATTGAAATATATTAGTATTTAGCTCATTTTGCATCTTATTCTGCACTCGAGATGCCAAAATTTAATCACTTGTTCTTCTTGGCATTTCCAACAATTCCACAAAGTTTCATCCAATCCGTTCCGTACTTTTTGAGTTATCCTGCTGACAAACAAACCAACAAACAAACAACAACGCCAGTGAAAACTAGAGGCATATATACACTCAGAGAGTGTGTACCTCCGCCGATCCCCACAACATTCCTATTCAAACATTCTCCCTTTCACACGCCCGATTTTCTATCTCTAATCATTGTTTCCTCTCTGTTAGCTCACTTTGCATAAAAAAAAGCACTCAGAGATGGGAAGACGAAGAAGTTTAAGCTACGTCACTGGGTTAACATTAGTCCTGAGCTGATATATGAACAATAATCCGTCAATGAATATTTTTTTAGCGTTGTTCTTTCCTACTCCCTGAATAGAGACCACATTTCATTAGTATTTTGTCATTTTGCATATTAAAAAGCACTCAGAGATGGGAAGACGGAAGAAGTTTAAGCGACGTCACTGGGGTAAACATAGTCTGAGCTGATATATGAACAATAATACGTCAATTATATTTTTTAGCGTTTGTTCTTTCCTACTCCCTGAATAGAGACCCATTTCATATTATTATTAGTAGTATTTTGCTCATTTTGCATATTAAAAAAGCACTTAGAGATGCCAAAATTTAATCATTGTTTCTTTTGGATTTCCAACAATTCCACAAAGTTTCATTCAAATCCGTTCCGTACTTTTTGAGTTATCTGCTGACAAACAAAACAAAAACAAACAAACCAACGGCCAGTGAAAACTAGATGGCATATATACACTCAGAGAGTGTGTACCTCCGCCGATCCCCACAACATTCCTATTCAAACATTCTCCCTTCACACGCCGATTTTCTATTTAATCATGGTTTCCTCTCTGTTAGCTCACTTTGCATATTAAAAAGCACTCAGAGAGGGGAAGACGGAAGAAGTTTAAGCTACGTCACTGGGGAACATAGTCCTGAGCTGATATATGAACAATAATACGTCAATGAATATTTTTTTAGCGTTTGTTCTTCCTACTCCCTGAATAGAGACCCCATTTCAGTTAGTATTTTGCTCATTTTGCATATTAAAAAAGCACTCAGAGATGGGAAGACGGAAGAAGTTTAAGCTACGTCACTGGGTTAAATAGTCCTGAGCTGATATGAGCAATAATACGTCAATTAATATTTTTTAGCGTTAGTTCTTCCTACTCCCTGAATAGAGACCCCATTTAATTCTTATTATTAGTATATTTTGCTCATTTGCATATAAAAAAGCATTCGAGAGATGCCAAAATTTAATCACTTGTTTCTTTTGGCATTTCCAACAATTCCACAAAGTTTCATTCGAATCCGTCCAGTACTTTTTGAGTTATCTGTTGACAAACAAACCAACAAACGCCAGTGAAAACAATACCTCCTTCGGCGGATGGTAATTATGTCACAAGCCATTTCCACATTGGCGCTCCTAAATCCGTGTATCCTTTATACAATTCGTGTCATTGATCAAAACTTTTAAAATAAAAACAATACTTAGGTAACCACATTTAAAAGTTTTCGATTTTGACTCAAGAACTTGGGTATGATAAAACTCCACATGCCTTCTATATCTTCAAATTATCTCCCTATGATTTGCATACAAAATAGGTTAAAGCATTTATTTAGGTTTATGGTATTTTTATACAAATACCTTGGATATTGACGAATAAATATCCTAATAATCTTATCTACTTAGATTTTCTATTTACGTCTATATGTAGGAAAGAATACCAATGATATCAAAGAGATCAAGCAGTCTAACTTATTTGACAATTTGATGCTTGTATTGTTTAAGTGAATGGGTTATTTAAAATACAAGCAGAACCAAATTAAAAACTATCATATTTGTTTAGATACTTTTTAAATAGGCTTAAGTTTGCTTGCATATTAATTTCAATATCTATTTGTTTAGTGGAGTTTTTTTAATTATATAACAAAAAATTGAAAAACTGGTTAAAAGATTATCTTCTTTAAGATAACGGTACAGCATCATTTACAATTAAAGAAA
>CP045890.1:23312759-23327158 GCA_013387185.1 Caligus rogercresseyi
TGGGCTCCTCGGGGCGGCGGCTATGAGTTTGAAGGACGTGGGTGGGTGGCTGGAGGGAGGTCGTCCCGCTGCATCTTTTCCATACTTAATAAAAGGTGAATTTAGCAAACGAAAACGTAAGTAATTCATTTTTCTGCTGCAAAAACGATGGATTCACTTGAATAAGGAGACTCCCCGATAGAATAGGCTAGTAGGTAGACAGGACAAGGGCAATGACTCTCTCTCTCTCTCTCACGGGAGTCCATTCCTCCCTCCCTCTGGGGTGCCCGACACGTCATCTTCTTTGATGCAGACGGAATAAGCCAGCCAACCAGCCAGAGAGGAGGGGGGGGTAGGGTCCTTGAGGGTCTGTCTCCTCCACTCATCATCCTCTTTGATGCAAAGAGAATAGGCTAAGCACCCTCTGGGGAGTCATGTCCTCCTAAGCTTCCACTCCTTGCTCCATGCTTGATCCGAGGCTGTGTCACGATGAATTCTTCTCACAAATGTTGTGTACGACGGCACAGCCGGCAGGCCACTCATTAGGAATCCTGGATCCTCGGAAGATTTCCGGAAAAAAACACTCAAATTCCAATTCCAATGAAGGGGTAAATTCCTCTTTATTGTTTACATACGTTGTGACGTCAGTTTCTCTCTCTGTTTCTATCTCACTGGGTGACTTATGAATTTCTCTAAAAAAGGGCAAAATGGAGAGGATTTAAAAAATATTCATTTGCTAATTTTGATTAAAATAAGGCAATTTATGGAACACCAAGCATATCAAATTAAAGCTTGATATTTTTTCTTCATATTCATATAAATTTTAATCATGTAAGACCTTTAGTGAGGAACAGTAAGGAACAGTGAGTCTCTAAGTAAAACCCTTCATTTTTCGTACAAAATGACATATATTTTAAAGTTTAAATGTGCCAGAGACGAAGTAAAAATTGAAATGAGTACTTTGATCTAAGCTCTATCAAATCATTGTTTTTATTTTTCTGTACTTCAGTCCTTGTATGTCAATAATGGCTCTGAATCGAAAAAGTGCTGAAAAATTTGAAATCCATTTAGCTCTGAATTTATCACTAACTTTGAAAAATGAATACCATATTTAATCAGTGGATAAAACTCTATAAGAATTAGTGAAAATTAGTCCGACCTAAAATTGGCTGTTGCCCAGTGTAATCTTTGTCCTCTATTTATCTCCTTGGAGATTAATGGAGAGATTTCTTATAGCCTCCACCTCGGCTTGGTAAACTGTGTCTGTCCCTTGAGCCTCAAGGTCCTTTGGTCAAGCACAATATCACCTCTAGTCAGAACCCAAACAGCACCTGTCTGACCATCGATTTTGAGCTGTCAGTGTAACCTACGAGATCGAAGTCATGGATGTACCATATGTATTTGACTTCGTAACCTAGAGTTTCAGACCAGAAGGTATACGAGGAGGAGGAGTTGGGATATCATTGACTTTTAAATATTGTCACGATATTGTTGGTGTCCTCTACTCAAATGGTCAAACCATTCAATGGGTTTTCAATTTTAGTCATTCTGAATCCTGACCAGGTATGCACGTTCCATTATATAGAGATATAGTAGCATTAACCCACAGAGTACCTCCATTGTTGCCGTTGTGTAGACCTAATTGCCCCATTAACGCTCATGAGACCGAGTCGCTGTAGTTTGCTGAGCTCCCTTTTTAGGTATCCATTAGTTTGAAGTTTTGGTGCAAAAACAATAGCACCGTAGCTCACAATACGTACGCTACGTAGATCCATTTAGACTTAAGTGGCTAAGTCCCCAATCCGATCCAACAAAAGCTCCGAGGGCAAAAAGGTTCCCTTTGGCCTGGAAATGACGTATTTTAAATGCTTTTTCCACTTCAAATTATCATCAATTATTAAACCGAGATATCTGAAAGTACAAACTCTTTCGACTTGAGTTCCAGACAGTACAGGGAACGTCAGTGTTTTTCTTCGTTTGGAAAAAAAGCATGTATTTAGTCTGCTAATGCTAAAGATGGTATCCCTCTTGCTTGCCCAATCTGTCAGTTTATTCAGAGCACCTTGCATTAAACTGGCAAGAGTTTGCCAATCAGAGCCTCTTACACATAGAGCCAGATCATCTGCATAAGCAACCAGATTAATGGTTTTTTGAGTTGGTCCATACACTCTTGGAAGGCTAGGCTCCATGCCAGAGTAGATAAAATCCCCCCTTGAGGACACCCTCTGGTGGGAGTACGGATACACTCTCCCCTCCAAGCTCAGCGACAACAATTCTACCCTCAAGTAGATTTTTGTACCAATAATGGTTTTATCATGGATGGTATTATTTATGGCGTCAAGGATATGGTCAAAGCCAATTCTGTCGAAAGTGCCTTCATATCCAAGAAGACAACGAGGGCTTCTTCGTGTCTATGATAGCTACTATCGCAGGAATCAACCAGTCTACTGAGAGCCGTATCAGTAGACATGCCTTCGTAAATGCAAAATGATTTGATTAAAACCAAATTGCATTCACTATGGTCTTCAACTGTATCATTTGTTCGATATTTTCAGAGCTACATTGGTTAGAGTTATTGGTCTGAAGGCTCGTGGCTCTAAATATTACTTTTCCCAGCTTCGGTATTAAATATTACCTTTGATGTTCTCCAACATTTCGGAGTATAACTAGACGAGAAAAATAAATTGTACAGATTGGTCAGGCGAACAATAAAAGAGTGCGGCAGGTTTTTATAAGCCAGAGGAGAATTTGCTCAGGATGGTGGTGTTTGACTTTAAGCTATTAATAGTTCTCCTAACAAGTTCCTCACTGAAGTAACAAGGTCGAGACTCCATTTTTTCATACCTCTTTTTGGAGACTTACTTGTGGTGTCGACTTCTTTTAAATTAGGGAAATGTTCGCAAATAAGTAATTCCAAGCTCTCTTTTTCTCCAAAGGATTCGCCCAGAATACCCACACGGGTACTGGTATGGTTTGATCGGGCCTTAACAGCCTAGAAATATCCTTAGGACCTTCAAGGGTGTTAGCCACTCTTTAAGGGCATGTCTCTTTGCTTTAATTATCATTGTATTACTGATTGCTTTTCCACTCTGTACATTTCTATTTGCCACTTGCACTGAAGAAATTTAACTTTTCGCCGTTGCTCCCTGAGTTCATCACTCCACCATGGGTTTACTTTTATAGTTCCAGACATTGTTTGCAGGAGCTTTTCAAGGATTCAATAATTTTATACGCAATACCGAAGCTTCGAATCTATGTAATCTGAATTCAAGGCACCATTTTCCGAAGGAAATATAGAAGATTCCAAATAGATGTAAATTTGCTCCAGTTTGTATTCTTCAGATTCAGTGCACCAGAAATAGTTCTTCTCCAATAAATTTCAAAGTTACAGACCTGTGATCGGATCCTGAAAACTCTATGTACATCCATGCTCCAATTCGATACAAGATCATAACTCCAACGGTTTGTTAGTGTTAGATCAATAATCGATTGACCCATTCCTCCAACAAAAGTAGGAATACATCCAGCATTTTGTAGACTCAAATTATATACGGCCATAAACTCTTCCAACCTTGTCCCCTCGAGAGTTCGTTAGATTGCCCATCCATAATAGGTCCTGGCATTGAAGTCCCCGCATATCAAAAGAGGCTTGTGGTGTCTGTCGCAGTAGTCAACAAGCGGCTTAATCGGCCCACAAACATCGTTCTTTGTGATATCGGCATAATAACTTGCAATAACTAAAATTTTGTTGCTTGTAGTTTTCATTGTACAAACGACAAAGTCCTGAGAACTTTGGAATCTGAGTTATTATTAAATCTGTCGATGCCAAAATCGATACTCAAGGACTATGTGAAGAGAAACAAACCAGAAGAGCCAGAGGGATTACCACCACCCCGCACTAAATGGGGTTCTGTTATAAAAACAGGCTGCTATGTTTCCCTAAAAGTCTAAGGCTAAGCTCTTCTGCGCAGGTAACACGTTTTCCCATATTTATTTGGATACATTTTACAGATCTGCAGTCCAGTCCATTGGATGGTGTTGTCGTAAGTCATTTTTTAAGGGAGCGTAATCATTCATTTGTTAGTAGTAAAAAAAACGAGAAGGGCAAATAATTTTACTTATGTGATGGCACGGCTTCAAGTGATTTAGAAGCACAGTCTGGCGTCCGTTTCTTGCATCCTGTTTCTGGACTGTTAAATGACCGTGTTTTTCCTTAGTTCATGATCAGAGTTATTCTTCTTCATTGGGATTGAAGAACCCCTATGCATAACTCGGACCAAATCATCTCTCATCCCATGGTTTTTTGAATCCCCAGGCCCAGAAACATCAAGAACTGAAAAGCTCACACGCACCAGCCCTTTTAGAATTATATTCCCCATTAGCAGCACTCGATTTGTTTGTAGCTCCAAAGAACGATCCGTTTTTTGTTCTACATCCGGTCGTTTTCCTTCTTCCTGTAGTCCTGAGTCCTCCGTTTGCTCTTCTTCAAGCGATCACTCCATGTCCGATTCCTCTTCTTCCTCTTCCTCCCGCCGGGCAGCCTCCTCTGTAATTATTTGCTCATCAGCACCCGCTATCTTCGTGGGAAGTCCAAGCCTAAAATTCTTGTTAAACTCAGAATAGGTGACTTTTGGACATTTAATTTTTGTATGTATGTCCAAAACTTAAGGCATTTATAACCTTGTACAGCCTGCAGAGTAGACAACAATTCAACCTACCGGCCTCCAACAGGTACAACCATTGGTAATTTTCTCCGGGGCTTAATGCGGAATTTGATTTTTCCTGACATAATAGTGCGACATATTTTGGAAAAAGGGGCATCTGCTTCGGTGGGGGACACTCTCAAATCCTCCTACAATTTTCCATATTCTTCAATGATTTCTTTGAATTCCTGTAGGTTTATTTCCGAACCGTTTTACAATAACATCAATAGGTGTTTGCGCTGCTCGAGCACTTTCGAGACCTATGATGCTAAATTTTATGCCGTGTTCAAGTAAAGTGAGTCCATTTATGGTTTCGAAATGGGAAATTACGTTTGAAGGTTTTTTAAACTCTATAATGATGTATCCTGCTGAACTTTTACAATCGATCAGTCTCAGTATGTTCTCCCCATTTAACTTGAGGATTTCAAATAATTGTTTATAATGAATCATTTCGGGCCAGAATCCCCTTAGTCCTTTTCCATTCATATCCTTCCAGTCAATAATTTTTTATTTCAGAGGGGAGTCATGTGAAATGCTTTATATTCCTTTTTCCTTGCAATACTGGAGTAGATTGGGAGTCCGCCTTTACAGTAGAACTCCTCATGGAAGGATTTTCTTTTGTTATTATTTGTTCTTCTCTTTGATGCTTGCTCATCTGACGTCTTCCTTTACTCTCTTCTTCTTCACATGACTTCTCTTTATTATTCATCACCCTCCCATCTACTATTAGCCGGTCAGGCGGCTTATCAGGTTGGAGTGCTGACATAAGCTTTTTAATAAGTAAGCAAAGACTTACCACAAGGAATAACGAAGAATGTTTTGTCTAAGGATGGGTGGAACTATGACATTTTATTGACGTCAAACGACAAAGAGGAATCTTAATCCCACTCGAAATTCTGGCTCTGCTGGGTATCCTTGGGGTCCGTTGGTTATCCCACGAAGACATGCGGAAAAATATATATTCCTGGATATTCTCAACTCCGCCAAAAAGCCACGGTAAGACGATTTAATTTTATTTTAAAAAGGTCAAAATAAATAAACGTCTGTCTGCAGCTATACATAAATCTCTCTCTCTGCTTCTTTAAGTGTTCGAAACTCTCTTTCTATGAGGCCATTGCTCTGCGGATGATACGGACTAGTTTTAATGTTTTGAATATTTAAGTCAGCCACAAACTTTTCCCAAACAATAGAATTAAATTGTCCCCCCTGTTCTGTGGTGATATAATTTTGTAACCAAACCTTGAGAACTAATTCCATTTCAACTTTTTCACAGGAGAGGCATTCTTTTTTAATCTCATTTTTTAATAGAGCACAAACACTGCAGCTGTTGACAAAATTCTTAATATCTGTTGCCATAGAATTCCAAGAGTAATTGTTTTGTATTTTTCTTAACGTATTTTTTATTCCTCTATGTGATTCACGATGAAGATTTTCCAATACTTTTGTCACAAATTTCTTAGGAACCAATGGTCTCCCATACCTTGCTCTGACATCACACAAATTCCATAATCGTCAATTTCAATGACCTCTGTCAGTGGGTAGTGTGTTTTCATATTTTCTTTTATTTGTCCCCTGCGCCACTCTTTCCAATCAATAAAATCTAATTTGAGCAAATTTATTCTTGATAAAATCAGCCGGGACATTATCTTTTCCCGAAATATGGTGGAGAATTAAATTTATTTCGCTTAACTCAGCAAAGTATCGAAAGTACTTACCTGGCCATTTTTTGTGAATTGTGCAGTAATTAAAGGTTTGTGATCTGTGAAACACATCAATTCCTTCCCTGAATCACATGATCAAAATGTCTTAGAGCTTCTCTTACTGTATATAGTTCCCTACCAAAAGCGGATTCTTTTCTTTCTTTTTCTATCAAAGCCCACTAAAAAATGCCAATGGTCGAAACTTGCATCCTTGTCCTTGTTCAAGTACAGCCCCTATATCTGCGTCGGATGCATCTACGCTCAATATTAACTCCTGATCTGGGATATATGAGCAAGAGTTGTTACTTCGTCCATCCCATCTTTAATTCCTTAAATCTCCTGTCTAAATTAGGATCCCATTTAATGGATGATTTTTCTTTTTTCCTTTAATACATCATAAAAAGACTGTAATAATTTTCCTAATTGAGGAATGAAAGGACTATTTCGTTAGCCAAACCAATGAGTTTATTAAGTTCTTTGACAGTTTTTTGGATTTTGGAATTGTTTTAAAGTTGATATTTTGTTTTCGTTGGGACGAATTCCTCCCTTGGAAATTATGAAACCGAGAAAATTTATCTCATTTTTACAGAATTCACTCTTATCTGCATTATAACTAAAACCATTGTTTTTTCAATGACAACAACACGTTTGATATCAACCTGTGATGTTCTTTTTCCGTTTTGGGAAACAAAAGAATGTCGTCAACATAAGCAAAACATCCAGAAATACGTCGCAAAACTTTATCGATCATTCTTTGGAAAGAACTGGTTGCGTTTTTTAAGCCAAAGGGCATGCGCTTATATTGGAATGAGCGGAAAGGAGTTGAGGTTGAAGTTTTTTCTTTATCTGCTTCGAACATTGGTATTTGGTAATAAGCTTTTAGAAGGTCTAGCTAACTGAAAAATGAAACTTCTCCTATTTTATTATTAAAAGTTTGTATGGAAGGCATAGGGTATTTGTTGGGTTTTGTAATATTGTTTAACAACCGATAGTCGCCAAACATCCGGCAATCATCGCTTTGTTTTTGCACCAAATGTATGGGAGAGGACCAACAAGATTTAGATGGTTCTATAATCCCCTTTTCAATTAAAGAACCTAATTCCTTTCTGATTATTGTCTCCCTCTCTGGGTTAAATCTACTAGGTCTTGAGTGTACTGGCATTCCTGTAGTTTCAATTTAATGATAAAATTCATATAAATTATATCCCTCGAAAGGAATGTCACCCAAAGCAGGAAATTCAGATACTATTTTTAAAGCAGCTGGGCAAAAATAAGTATTGATATTATTAATTGTACTAAATCGTTGTAACCTACTATGAAAAACGTCAATAATGAAACGATTGGGTCTCAAAAAATCATAACCCAGCACACCAAATTTAATGTCAGAAACAACAAATGTCCACTGAAAGGTACCCAAATTTGGTAGTTCTATTTTTTGATCTGAAAGACCATAACTTTTTAAAACTTGACCGTTAGCCGCAAGTAGTCTAACATTAGAATCACCGACAGACACGGATTCAGAATAAGGAATCAACCATCTCTCAGCCCCAGTATCAACCAAGAATGTCACTGATATTTGGAAATCTGTAATTGAGTCCACTAATTACAATTAAATTTCAATAATTTTGTAGGGGTCATTGCCAGTTGATAAATATTTTATGGACCAAAAACTTTTTTAATTTTTATTATTTATTATAATATAATAAATTATTTTGATTTAACACTGAGAATTCTCGGCGCTTACAAAGTTTTTTGAATAATTCGATAACAATTTAAGACATATATGAGCAAAAGACAGCGATAGGAATTTATACCCTATTGTTCATGGAAATGACATAAATAATAATTATTTTGAAGGGTGTGCTGTGAGTGTTACGTCTAGGTAAAGCGCTTAAGTAAAGTAGCGCATCAAGAGCTTTTTTGTTCTTATTTTTGATTATTTCTTTGCTTCCTTTCGTTTTATTTATCTGCTAGAGGCGTTGATGTTGATACAGCTAAGTAAATAAATATGTAGGAATTTTGGGATATATCAAGTGCCCCTGTGACGTATTAGTGACGTAGACTTAAACAATTGACTCAATAACATTGTCGTGTCTAATATTTTATTGATCCGCGGAACTTTGCGCTCGATACTCCACATGAAACCTTACCTCCTCGATCATCTATAGAACATTGAAGTAAACTCAAATGTTTTCTAATGGAGTTTCCTTATACGTTGAAATATTAATTATCGTTGTGAAAATAAGTTAAAAAATAGTAGTAGTGAATGCAATTATTTAAATGGATGTGATGAATAAGATCGAAAACAACCCGGTATGACGTCATATTTTTTAAATCTCAGAGCGACATCTGCTGGACAAAAAGAAAAAAAGAGACTCAATGAAAATCTTTCAAAGCTATCTGCCCCGATGCGCTACTTTACTTTAAAGCTTTACGTCTATGGATAGAAGGTTTTCTTCTCTGCAGTAGGCTTATATTCATATTTTCTTCACACAAGTTGTTGTTATTACTCACGGTCAGTTTCTCCTCCGTCTTAGCCAAGGAGAATATATAAAGGTGTGTCAACAACGAACTCTCTAAGGCAGGCAGGTTGGCGTTAACTGACTCAGCTGTTGTATGACGTCATTGTTGAAATATTTTGGGCGTGTGAAAGGGAGAATGTTTGAATGGCACAATTGAGTTCATGCTCTTGTTATCACTATTCTCTTTCCTCAGAACAGAAGCAAAACAGAGATTCAAATATAAAATAAATACCTTCCGTTCCGGCCGACTTGGCCTACTTCATAAATGAAATAAATATTCCTCATAAGAGGAAAGAGAATAGTGATAACAAGAGCCTGAACTCAATTGTACCATTCAAACATTCTCCCTTTCACACGCCCAAAATATCCCTCGGTTTTCAATGTCTTATTATTATTCATTCATTTGAAAAGGAATTATTTAAAAGGAACCATTCATTGCTATTAATTATTGAAAAATTCCTAAAGGTACAGTGCGTGTTTGTGCAGTTTCTACTTGCCCAAGTCCATCGGATGTGCACTATTTCGCTTTTCCTCGGAAAGATTTGGTGCTCCAGCGTCTTTGGATTTCGAAATGCAAGAGGGAAATATAATCAACCCCATTAATGCGAAGGTCTGTGAACGACATTTCACTTGTGATGACTTCCAACGAAATCTTAAGACTGAACTCCTTAATTTGAATTGTAAGAAGAAGTTAAAGGCGGGAGCATTCCCATCTTGTAATATTCCTTTCGCATCACCATGAATCTTCGAGGGAGCGTCGCATGGAAAACTGTAAGCGAAAAGATTTAGTACAAAAACTACTTCAAGAACACGATTTCCACTCCGAATCTAATACGGTTTTTGAGTCTACATCTGGGAACGAAGGCCTCGTGGACTGTAGCTCTGAGGACATTAAGTTTGAAAAAGGACCTCTAACTGAGACTCGATCCACGCAGATGTTTATAGATTTGAAAACATAGGTATAGCAGTGTGACTACTCAATGACGTCACTGGAGAACGATTATATCTATCTATCTATATATCTATCAATCTCTCTATAATATATATATTGGTTTAGGAATATTTATATATGAAACTTATGCACAAAGAAAATCTGATAAAGCATTTTTTGTTGGGAACTATTGATAGAAGGAATTTTTCCTTAACGACACTTTTGTATAAAATGCATTTTTAAAGGAAACTACTGACTTTTGGGCCCAGCTTATTAGTCAAAATAGCTTTATTGAGCATTAATGAGCACATTTGGTTAGTTTTATCTTATAAACTGAGCCCATTTTGAGTACTTTTTCGTTCATATATAAAGGAAAGGATGAAGGAAAAATTACTACTATCAATAATTCCCAACAAAAAAATGCTTTAACAGATTTTCTTGTGCATAAGTTTTATATATATGTAAATATTCCTAAAACCAATATATATATATATTTATAAATAGATAGAGAGATTGATAGATATATAGATAGATAAATCGTTCTCCAATGACGTCATTGAGTAGTTATACTGCTAGGATTCCATGTTTGCTTTTGTATTGACCAGACCTGATTATACAGACCTTGGAGGGAACACTCCTAATGTAAACAATAATATTATACCTATGTAGTCACACTTTACACAGTTTTATACTACTAAAAGAGATGAAATTAAGTTTCTCAACGACGACATTCGAGTCAATAAGAGGAAGAGGACTCCACGTCTACATACAACCCCCTAAGGATGAAGTTGAGGATTTGTGCCGGTGACTAATCAGTCCGTGGAGTCTATAAGCTTTGGAATCGTCGTTGAGAAACTAATTTCATCTCTTTTAGTAGTATAAAACTGTGTAAAGTGTGACTACATAGGTATAAATATTATTGTTTACATTAGGAGTGTTCCCTCCATCTCTTTAGTACTCCTTGGGTAGAGCAAGGTAATATAAATACCAGGTATGTGATATTTAAAAAGTGGCGCGGACGCTTAATAAAAAGAATGTACCGATGAAGTCATACTCTCTTTTATGATCATATTTTATATAAAATGTCGGTCACAAAACCTCAATCAACAAGAAATAACACTATGTAACAAAATTAAGGTCTTTGTTTGTCCTTTGGCTGAAATTCCTCATTTGAGTCCATTTTTACGTAGATTCCAAAAATGCCACTTAAAATTTCGTCCGAAAAAAAGGTTGGCCTTTATGACCTTTTTATTTTATTTTTATTTTTTTGTACCAAGATACAAAAAAACAATCTATTTTATTCGTATTTACACAACGGTTTTACAAAAAAAAGCTGGGAACATGATAAAAGCACAAACAAAATAGTTATATAGCTGAACATGATAACATTCAAAATAAAGCACTATACAGCACACCTTCAATTTTAATTTAAAGATATGTTTTAAAAAATATGGGAGGGCTTATCAATTAATTTGTTGATAAAGTTTTCCAAATGGGACGGTAAGGGTGTTTGCGTGCACTTTAATTTGTACAAAACATATTGAACTTTTGTTATATAAAAATTTATATCCTCTTCGTGTGGACCTACATATATAAAAGCAAAGTTTTGAGGCCTTAGCAATACACCATATTCTGTATATACTTTAATCGATACAGTATTTTGAATATCCCTTGTTGCCATACATTCAGACAAAAAATGGTCGAGTGTTTCCCTATGGTTTTTACAAAAGAAACACAGTCTTTCTTCTGCAGTTCTGCCGTGTATGCTGCCTATTGTTAAAATATTGGTTATTATTTTATATTTAAACCAATACATTGAAAAATTAAATTTTTGATTCGCCAGACATTTTAGTATTTTTGTGACGGAAGCCTTTTCTTTGTACTTCTCTCCCCGTCTTTTGATTTGGGATATATATATAAAATTTTAGAGTCTATTATTAACGTTTTTATATATTTATTATTTAAAAAAGAGATAAAGTTAAAAAGACAATCTGGAGGACCGATTTCTCGTTTTCTATAATTTATATTTTTCAATAATGTCCTTTCTTCCAAAATTTCGTTGAAGGATAAATTCTTATTTTCGTTAAAAATTTCACCAATAAAATTAATTTTTTCTTTTAAGGAAGTGCCATTTAAAAAATATAGTCTAAAATTTTGCTTCGTTGGCTCCTGCCAACACATTGAGGGTAAAATTTTGTAAAGTATTTCTTTACTTATTTTTCCTATACTCTTCCAAAAGGTATTTATTGAAATAAGTGTTTTCAAAATTTTGTTGGGACCTTTTCCTCTTATCTCTTGAAATGATATGCCTTCAATAATTTTCATTTTATAGTTCACAAATTTGGAGCAGGGGGATTCACTTTTTAAAATTCTCCTAAACCATGAAAATAAGAGTGTTTTCCAGAAGATTCTAAAATTTATTAAGCCCAGTCCTCCTATGTTCTTCGGAGAGTTTATGCGGTCCCAAGTTATATTTTTACTTCTCTCATATTTATTAATGAAATCGTGGCACAATTTGTCAATTAAAATACATAAATCTTCACAAAAGGGAGTCACCCTAAGGATATGAATTACTTTTGGTAAAATCAAAGAGTTCCATATTTGAATTCGACCTAAAATATTTTGCACTAAAATATTTGTATATCTACTTGAGAAAGTCCTAACTTTTTCTAAAATTTCATTTTTGTTGATATTTATGTATAAAAGTCCCATGGATATTGTAACACCAAGTACCTTGACCTCATTTACAATTTCTATATTTTTTATGTGAAGTTCTTTTTGTACATTTGTTATATATTGTTTTTTTCGATATTAATCTGCAAGCCCGATGTTTTTGACTTTGAGTTGATGATGTCAATAACTTCATTTACTGATTTCTTGATCACATTTTGTGTTCCTCCCAAAAGGACCGTCATGTCGTCTGCAAAAACCTCAATCTTTTCGTCCAATTCCCCGCTACGTATGCCTTTTATGTTGGGAGAGATATCAATTTCTCTAATTAATTTATCGATCGAAATTATAAAAAGACTGGGAGCCAGAGGGTCTCCTTGACGGCAACCTCTTCCAATATTGAAAGTGTTATTTTCACATTTAATTTTGTGAAAGCATTGCGTAAACATATAGCAATCATCTGAATAAAATGTTGGCTAAAACCATAATCAAATAAACAGTTTAAAATATATTGATGAGAAATTGAATCAAAGGCTTTCTGGAAGTCGATAGTCATCATTGCAATATTGTCACTACGCTGATTTGCTTCAGATAAAGTATCCATAATTTTACGAGTGACTTCTTCCATATGCCTTCCTTGTATGAAACCCTTTTGTGCTTTATGTAAAATTGACGGTAAAATATTCTTTAAACGTTTGGCTAAAATTCCACTGTAAATTTTATAAGAGACATTTAGCATTGTTAATGGTCTGAGATTTTGTATGTAGCGTGGGTCTTTGCCGTTCTTAGGAATCAGTGTAAGACTTCCTTGATTAATATGATCGTCAAAGCATCCATTTTGAATTGATTCTTTATATATGGATTGTAAAATGGGAGATAAAAGAGCATAAAACTTTTGATAAAATTCCATCGGAAATCCATCCGGCCCTGGAGATTTTTTTTTTTTACTGTAAGATAAAATATACTTCTCGATTTCTTCCAAGCTGATATATTGATCTAGAGCATTTTAGATAAATCGGTCACTTGAGGTAATTTAAAGTTTTGTTCTGTTGTTTCGTCACTGTTTTTAAAACTCGGATTAAAAATAAGTCTGTGGGCAATACATTTTCCTATAGGGTAATCTCCCTCAGACTGACAATTTCGACAGTTGAATAATCTTTTGTAATAACTTGTTATTTTTAGCCGTATTTTTTGGTTGTCAGTTACCTCCTCATTATTATCATCTATGAGAATGTTGATGTTTTTTCTTTTCCATATTTCTATTCTCAGCACTTTTAGCCTTTTCAGTATAATTAGATCCCTACTGATCTGGGAAAGACCTGCTCTGATTAGATGGCCTTTGGTTTTTGTTAAATCTATATTTTCCAGTTTAATTTCATGAGATTTTTCATTTACTTTTTGGTTCCTATGTCTGCTACTTTCCTCTATTATCTTCTTCCTCTCCTCGCTCAATCGAACTCCTGTCTGATTAGCTCTCTTCTAGAACTATCCAAAATGAGCTTAAGGGCGTGCGATGCTGTTTTAATATGGCCCATGGCCAAATTAGTTGTGACTCCATTAATGATGTCCCTAATCCTCAAACTTGTTTCATAATCATCTAACAAACTGACATTTACTTCCAACTACCCTTCTCGTGCTTATTGGAGTTCTAAAAATGCCAGTAAGCATGGTGATCGGATTGGAGTTCTGACAGAGTTCTAAACTCAGTGATGTTAGAAACTAAGCCTGCGGTAAAAATATATAGTCGAGACGAGAACTTTTTACAACAATACCGTTTCTTTTAATAAAAAAGGATATGCCAGGATTTTTACTCAATCTAGCTGCAATATCCATGAGGCCTCTCTTGTTTACAATATCATTGAATTTAGCTGTAGAGCGTCTATTATTTTTTTTA
>CP045890.1:23327258-23377786 GCA_013387185.1 Caligus rogercresseyi
TATATACATAATTACCATACATATTTGTATTTTGATATTGGAAAAACTTTTATTGCACAAAATATCGTATTTTACAAGGTAAATGTAGATCTCCATGTTCCGTACAGGATGACGGGCATTCTTACCCTATTTTATCTTTTTTCTTCATGATATAAGGGATTTATCACATCGTCGTGCAGATCGAAGAACTCTCGTCGAGCTCCACAACATCATCCCTTAAGGAAGATCACTGGACTGTCTCATCCCGAAGGTTCTGTTGAATGCAAAAGAGAGACTCATGACGTACTTTTTATGAGATACAGAAAAAGCTTTTCTGGTCATTATCCCCTTCTTTCCTAGACGTTGAGGAATTGACTGTACGTAGTGTTCTATGTGTGGGTTAACGAATGTGAAGAACTCACTAGACTCTTGGGCCTTCGGGAGCCTTAGGATCTTGTACATGCATAAAGGAGATGTGCGCGTTTGGGAGAAGCAGATCCTCATGTCTGATGTGTTAGCCTTCTTTATAGTATTGAGGCGTGAGTTCCCGTACTTTTTCAGGATGGAGGAGGGGTTTTGCCTATATGATTCGCTAGAATTACATCCACTGATATAAATAAGCATTATTAGTCTATGGACCCTAGGATCATGGATGGAGAGGGTTTGGGGGCGGGATGGAGAAGATGGACTGTCGGAGTCGACACTTCTTACGAGGCTTAGAGGATTGATGGCTGTCCACTTGCAAGGCTCTGTAACTTGTTTTAACATCTCGATATGAGGGAGGTCATATCTATCAACCACTAAGCATGATCTCACCGTATTATTTTGATCAGAGTCCTAATTTTGAATC
The DNA here is from genome assembly GCA_013387185.1 of Caligus rogercresseyi. NCBI lineage: Eukaryota > Metazoa > Arthropoda > Copepoda > Siphonostomatoida > Caligidae > Caligus > Caligus rogercresseyi. The sequence continues at coordinate 23,328,088 of CP045890.1, forward strand.
AGCATCAATGATCGGATATTGAGCGCACGCTTTCTCCTTGATTCTTCCTTTTTGTGGCTATACAGTATAGCTGTACACGGACATCCACCTATAAAACGGCGCGAAATCCATTTACTGAAAGTAGGAATAGGCCACTCACGTTCACGGCGAAAACGGTTACATTCAAAACGGAAACCGGGACACGGACACTGCGCTAGAACGGAATAAAACATCGTTTTGTCAGTTGGAAATCACATTTTCCCATATTTCAGTGTTCTTTCACTAATAAAATAGAACTACGTTTGTCAATGATAATAAAAAAACATTTGTTTTTTTCTCTGAGCTTTAGAATCAATATGAATAGAATATATGGGAATAGGTAGTCTATTCAAAGGATTCTCAAAGGGCATATGATCATATACTTATTCTTAAGGATAATATTTCTTATCTTTAGATGATGTTCATATCTCAGTATCAACAAGTAAATGCATAGAGGCTGTTTTCAAAATGTTACTGTTTTTTTATCTTTCGTGCTCTTTTTCAACCAATTACATTATAAAAAAAGTCATAGAGTGATATCCTTGGAGAGAGCATTATGGCTATTCTCTCAAAGTCGCCATTAGGCATGATTTTCAGTTAGTAAGCAATATTTTCTTATAGTCAAACTGATGATCCATTTATCGTCAGTTATGATTAAACATTGATCCTTGACTATTAGTAGTAGTTCATTAAACTAATACTCACATGTGACATAAGAGAAGTCAACTCAAATATTTGTAAATGGCATGGATAAAAGCCATTGAAACGAGACGATTTGTGTTATGAAGAAGGATATTTTTATCTCTGAGTGATGTTAAGACATGTTACATCAACAAAGTATATTGACGATGTTTTCCAAAGTACCAACTGCTTCTATCTTCTTTACGCTCTTTCTTTTTCAACCAATCAGACCCTTGAAAAAGGAGTTTTGCTTAACAGTAAGGGAAAATACAGAAAAAACGTATCTCTCATTTCTCGGAAAGGAAGCTACCGTGATACACTGCGTTGGATCTCAAAAGTATGATTATTCTTGGAGTCTGGCACGCAAAAAAGTGATACATTATCTGTCAAGACCCCCTAAATAGTTTCATTCTCTCAAAATAATTGGGAGATTTTTAAACATGGCTGGAAAAGGTTTAATATATAATTAATTACGAATACCTCTTTTTGACCAAAACTGGCTTTTAATGTTTCTATGTAAAGCTACAGATTCAATATATAATAATTGTACACAGTGAAATATATTAAAATTTGTGTTTTTATAAAATAAAAAGAACTGTGAAATAAAAAAATATGTTATGAGGTTTAAAAAAATATGTATTCTGCCTTACACTAGTTTTGCTTATACGATTACCGGGACTCATATAAGGTATATTCTAGTCCACAATGCAATAAATTCTTCTGTTAAAATATGATAAAACAAAACAGATTGCAAAGGATGATTTATTTCTAAAGCTTTTAAGGTACCTAAAAAGTTATACCCTTTTAGAATGAAAATACATAATGGATTAACTAGGTATACTTTTTATGTGTTTGTCTTGCAACATTAGTTAGGCTTAAAAGGATTTGTCTCGCACCAAGTATATAAAATGATGATAATTAGTCCATAAAAGTAAAGCATCTCCACAGACTCTTAAGTTTTGACGTATTAGTGACTCATGAGCAAATTATATTCATACAACTCCTTGGATTCCAAGTCTTTTTGGTAACGTTTCTTTCGATTCTAGGGTTGGGAGTATATATATATATAAGATTTTCCAAAGACACAGTTAAATTTTGATACAGAGTTAAAGTTGAATAGCAATTGGTTACGAGATTACTAAACATAAACTTATAAGAATGTTTGCTTAGAAGGAGAGTGATTTTTAAATCGTCCTCTATTCAAGTGTCAGGATGTTCACACTGTAAATAACAGGGTTTTTTTTCTGCAAAGGTACTATAATAAGATATCAGTTCGGAAGAAGAAGGAAAAATGGAAGTTATATTATTCATACACCGAAATTATATATGTACCATTTATTATCTTCAGTTGAATATACATTTTGAACCATTGGAATCCCATAACAGTATTGGAGATTCTTGGTATAACTTTTGCAAGACCATGACAGTAATGACCATCATAACTATATTTGAAACGAATCATAATTGGAAAAAGAAAACTATTTTCCATTTTCTTAACAATAATTTTGGACTACAAAATATTTAATAATGTTCTGATTGTCAATGTAATCAATATATATATATATATATTTTAGTCGTTCTACGCATTTATGTTATTTAGTTAATCACTCAAGAAAAAAATTATATTTAATACTTCTCTCAATACATACATATCATCATTACGGCACACGTTTCTTCGAGAATCGTAATAAATAATGTAATATAACAAAACTTAATAAAAAACTATTTAAAAATAGAGGCATATATACACTCAGAGAGTGCAAACCTCCGCCGTCACGGGGTCCTATGAGCCTTCCGAGGCGGATTTTTCACGACTGGGGCGGCGTAGAGGGACGGGGGAGGGCACTTGTTCCTTTTGGCATTTCCAACAACTCCACAAAGTTTCATTCGAATCCGTTCCGTACTTTTTGAGTTATCCTTCTGACAAAACAAACAAACAACAAACGCCAGTGAAAACAATACCTCCTTCGGCGGAGGTAAAAAAATATAACCCTTCTTTTATAAAAAGTTTATCAATTAAACTTAAGATGGAATCTTTTTTTATTCAATTACCATCCAAGGACAAATAAATACTTTGTCTTCATTTAACATTTTTGCATTTCACTTAATATAAGCTAGTTAGATATCTGAAGATAATAATAGCTATGTTTGTTCAGCTGAAGATAAATATAATATTAGTGTTTGAATAAAATCCTTTTTTTTCTTCTTCCAAAATATTAGTTTCGTTTTTGAAACAGAGCTAACTTTTGGAAAATATACATAGATAATAAAATAAATATTAGCGTCAAGTTCTCTATAACAGTGATGTCAGGTTTCTTCCAATCAGAAAATAGTTGAATTATTTAGTTGATCGATACATGATTTGCCTACATAGTGAGCTCTCATTTTAAAGTAAAATAAATACTCTTATGTGCTGCTATTCAGGTTTGTTATGTATGTCAATAAAAACTATTCTGCAGGTTTTGTTACACATGCTCAGTGAATTTTGACTCAATTCATTTCATACAACATGAGTTATAAAACTCTAAAATAAGTGTCTTTCGATATAGCAAAAGTTAGATCGTAAATAGTCACAAAACGGCATCATCAATGCCTTGGACTGTGTTATAAGCTTCACAAAAAAGATTAGAATATCATTCCCAAAAATGTATAAGGCCTGTGTAAAACCCGACCTTCGAAGGGACAGGTAAAAACCGTGGTTACCCAAATTACCGAAGGATTATAAAATAAAGGGATTGTATTACTTCAAATAAATACCCCTTAAGTACAAGTATACTTCTATAACACAAGCTTAAAGATTATCTCAATTACCCTAAACGGGTTTACATCGCGCATGAATTCCTCGTGGACCTTTTTATAGCTGTTTTTTTTTTGTCGTGGCGTCCCTCAAAAGTGTCAGTGGTAGATTTAAATCCCATGGAACCCCCGAATGAACCCACAAGATTAGGCTTACAAAGTAAAAAAAAATAGCACGGAAAATGCTTAACAAGAAAAAAGCTTCAAGAAAAAATGTCCCCGGAGAAAAAGGCGAATGTGGAAAATGCTTCACTACAAAAAAGCTTCGCGGCAAAAATACTCACGAGAAAAAGAAGAACGAGGATATTGACTGACTATAAAAGAGCAAGCGAGGAAAAACACCCACGACAAAAACGGCTATAAAAAGGTCCACGAGGAATTCACGCATGATAAAAATACTGGAATACAGAAGACAACCCATATAGGGATTATAATAGGATTTCATAAAATGAGTATTCTCGATCTGAAGGATAAATAAAAAAACGGTGCCCAAGATGTTTCAAAAAAAAACTGAATCGTACAATAATAATAAAAACTCCTTGCTTGGAAGGAAAACGGATAATAATTAACTGTTCTCGCCTTGCTTTGCAAGAGAGATAGAAAAAACTCCTTCTTATTGTTATGAGGGAGAAAGACAATGCATGCTTCCATCTAAGTAATAATTGACTGCATGTTTGGATATGATAGAGAGCTAAATTCCAACTGCTTGTTCCAGTTGGAAAAATGTCGATATGGACGCCGCAGCTGGTAAAAACCACATAAATAAGATTTATTAAATTAAGTCCGTTTATTGAATAAGATTGCACTCAATCATGGTGTGTCTAATTGATCAACTGGTTTGTGGTCATAGAAAACCTTGACATGAAGCCCTACAAATATAGCAGATTTTCCAACTCCTTTCCTTGACAAAAAATGTGAAAAGAAAGGCAAATATTCTTGTCAAGATAAGTTTAAAATCAAATATCATTTGTATCTTTCGACGTGTTTCGACGACAGCACGAAACTCAATACCATAAACAATTGAATTTGGTCGAAAATATCCTTAAGTAAACTCGAGCATACAAAAGTTGGAGTATAATTTTGAATTATAATGTACATTATGTTTTATTTTTAATGTAACTGCCTTCAGATTGTGTTCTTTTAATCTATTTATATCTATTTATAAATTTTATGTTTTTTTAGACTGTATGGATTTGTAGCTAATAATAAACATCTTAACCAAAAAAATAGTTGGAGTATAATCCCTTGGACTTTCGAATATAGAAGATGATGAATAGACAGGTCAAGTCATATCGCGACCTCAGCTTCTGTACGCAATTTTGCATACACCATTTTGTAATTTTTTATCAAACAACATGCCAAAGCCATAAACTTCGCTATTTTGAACGCAAAGGCCTTAATTGAGAAGAAAATTACATCGTGGGACCCTCTTCATCCGTACGAGCTAAGAAGTGTGCTTCTCTCGGCTGTGGCTTAGGTATGGTGCGTTGGAATTGAAGATTCCCTCTCTTCAGAATGAACTATGGTCCTATGCGTCTAGGGAGATCCAATATTTTTTTTTACCTATATGGTTCGATAGAATTCCATCCAACAGGATATAAATAAGCATGATAACATTAAAATTAGTCTATCGAACCTACAATCTTATCAATGAGGTAGACCAAAAATGATCATCCCCTCTCGGGATTCGAACCTGCACCCCAACACTGAAAGTTGAACACGCCTTAGCACGCACGGCTATCGTACCCCAAGGAGATCCAATATATCCATCTCTATCGCTCAATCATCGCCGAACAATATTTAAAATTTATAAGTGCTTTTTAAGATGCAATAAGTTTATTCAATATTTCTCGTGCGATATTTTCAATGATTCGATATTATTTATTTGTGTTTTAAGTTTTAAGTTCGTAAAATATATTTTAGTCCATCTCCAATGCCTATAATGTTTATTTGTGTTTCATTTTAACGTATTTGCTTTTTTTTTTTGTATTTATGCACATTCTATAAATTTAACTGTTAATATATAAAAAAATAAAAATGTACAAATAAACAATTATTGCCATTAAAAATGCAAAGAGTATAATTATCAGTGACTTATAAGTATTTTTTTCTTTTGGCCGCGCGGGGTTTATATTTAAGTATGTGATATTGAAAAAATAACAATCACGAATACATAACGTTAAGCATCAAGTCTCAAAAGGTTGTAGCATTATGCTGGCAACATCCAGTGAAACAGTCAACTATATATATATATGGGTCATTCCCAAAAAAAATTCAGGACTCCTCTGTGTAGCCGTAGGTGCTCTGAATCCGCGTGGCCTCCAGGTGCCGCTCGACTTCCTCCGTCTTGCTCTTGAAGAGGACCTTCTGTGTGAAGTTTCGAAAGTGCATGCCTTGGCTTTCCACTGCGTGTCCTCGTCCGTGCTCACGACCCGCAGAGACAGACCACTTGGCAGGCATGGACTTGACGGAGCAGGCGTTGATGGACTTGACAAAGACGGCGTGGGAGTCCTCGTCCTCTGCGGAAATGTCCTCCATCTCCGAGGGCAGCGGACTCCAAAAGGAATAAAGTCCTTGTCCTGGATGTGTGGTATGTTGGATCGGGGGCAAAGGCGGTCGGTCCTGGTGGACCACATGGTTCAAGCCCGGGAGCTCCCCGGCGGAGGCGGAGCTGCAGAGGACGGCCACGTTGCTCCGTATCTCTTTGACGCGAGCGGGCCACCAGCCAAAGGCCTCAGAGTCCCGTGCGGTGTTGAGGACTTCCACTTCCACCCCGATGCTGAAGCTGTGCGTCCCCGGGTGGCTCGTGGCGGGAGGGAGGGGACCTCCGGACGGAAGAGAAAGGGAAAGTGAGAGGGGGAGCTCCCGGGAGTCGAAGCTAGCTCACGAGTCCCTCGGAGGAAGAGGGATAGACTCCTTCCTCCACATGGCCGCTGTAGTAAGCACCGCTCTCACAAAGCACCTCCACATGAGAAGAACCGGAGTACCCAAGTACCCACGCTCAGAGACACGGTAGAGGGTGAGACAAAAAAGAGGTTGTCAAAAGGGGGACTACTGCCTACTCTATTTGAATATTAGAAAACGTACATTAACTATGAACAACAGAATATGATTGAGCGCTCTTCCTGCAGCTAAGTGCTTCTGTGCTTGGTAAACTTCCATTTACGTCATGCCATGCCTGAGAGACTTCTTTTTCGTGATTGACGAGTCCAAGAGAAGTGTAAGAGGAGGCTTCATGAGTGGAGTCTCCGTAGTCAGTCATCCGAGACAGATCCGGAGGAGGGGGGATGGAGGGAGGGAGGGTAGATATTTGAAGACGAATGAGTAGGAATAGGTCATGAAGAACCTCCTCTCATCACGATCCAGGTGCCCAAAGATTCCAATTCTATGTGTAAAGCCACTATTCACTATTTCTGGATCCCGAGACTCTTCAGGATGGGAGTAAGTTAATTATATATCTCTCTCTCTCTGTGTCTTTCTCTATCTGTGTGTCTATATCATATACTCTATATAAGGAGGAATTAATATTCCATTTACGTCATCATAATACACAATATAATGATGATAAGGCAATCTAAAAGATCGACTCAATTTCCAAAATGAATCCTTAATTTCTCGGCTTAAACAAAAAACACATCTCTGAATTTTTGATATTTTGTAGGAAAAAGTCTCTTCTATCAACTCAAGGCCTCAGTTTTTTTGTCCAAAACAAAGAGGAAATCAGGAGAGCCGATTGGCTATAAAAAAGTGGCATCAAGGCAAAAAAAAAAAGTTTAATTTCATTACCATAGAGCTTTCAAATGCTCAAAATGGGCAATTCAAGTATAAGATATAAACACTAAAGTATGTTCAATTTATTAAGTTTTATCAAAAACTCCATAAGGAACTCGAAAATTTACAATACAAAATAAGGCCGGGATTTTGGCCGGGAAAAAGCCCAAATTTAAGAGGCATGTAACTTTGCTCAGACAACAAATTTCGAACTGAAATTTAAGACATATAATGAAAAAGACTTAATCATTCTATGGTGTAAATTTCATTTGAATCCATGAACCCAAAATTTCATTGAAGTAATTTTTTTTGGAATGACCCATATATTGTCTTCTTATATAAAGACTATAAAAAAAGAAAGAATGTATCCTATCGTCAAATTAGTATAAATCCTTATTTCTTCAATTTAATTTTTGCAAATAACGACTCACGGCGTTGTATATAGCAATTATTTCTTCCATTTAGAGAATGGTGAATGCAAGGTCCCTTCTAATCTAATTATAAGTAAATAATAAAAATCGATTTTTTGATACTCATGAGGGAATAGAAAATTACAAATATTTTCTTTTGAAAATGTCTGTTTATTTCCCATTGCTGCTTGAATGATTGCTTTTATGCAATTTCCTAGAAGTGTACTATATGGATTGTGATAGTGCTATAGCAAACATATTCGCTTTATTGCAATATTCATGAACATATAACCTATTGAAAATTAGAGTGAGAATTGAATACTTAACAAGTTTTTTATCCTGACACAGAAACAACTTACCATTGATGTCCAGCACTCTCCTGCCAAAGGTTTAAAGCTCCTATAGAAGAAGATGCAACACTTCGTTTTTTACAAACCATGAATGTAAAATATTTCTAACTTAACAATTCTTAAATAAATGTTGTACGCACTATTAACTGGTATAGCAAATATTCCATTGTGTGACTTTATCGTAGGCATTTATTGTTGAATTTCATCCAATTATAATAAAATAAATAATGTTCACATTGATATTTATAATGTCTAATTTCATACACAATAAAAAAAAATATTTGTGTTTCCTAACATATTTTTCCCATATATATATATGAGATTCTATATATCATATATAATATATATATATTATATTCGACTATGTCAACCGCTGATCTACGATTTTTAGTACTAAAAAAATATATATTTATTCAATTATATACACAATGCATGATGATGGTAAAGTTCTTGGTCTGAACATAATATATATATAATATATATAATATAGGATTCATAATATATTTAATACATAATGAATTTGCATTTTATTGCCTGCAAAAAGTTAAAAGACTTGATATCTAAGTATTTCATAAAATACATAAAAATTAATTGCATTATCACTGTTCATGAAAGGGTTTCTAAGTACCATAGTTATCACAATAAAGTACAATGCATTATTATTATATATATTTATAGGTGCTTTCGATAAATATTTCACTTTTATGGAATAGCATTTTATATGAATATAGATAAAAACTCATTCTAAGAACACATTATTATTATGTTTTCTTACGCCACGCTTCTTCATAAAATGTCTTCGAATAATCAACAGTTGAGAGGTCTAATAAAGATAACTGGAGTAAAACTACCTTTTCAAAACCGAAGGGACGTTATCAACCTATGTCATTTATTATAAGAACTATTTATTTCAATTTTTTTGTTCATATTAATGAGATGATAAACTATGTGCGAATATGGTGTTGAAAAAGACAAATGATCTAAATTATATTATTAAATATAATATGCAACTAGTTTAAACCGTGTCAATGAATATAGATTATAATTAAAATATAAATTATTATCAATTTTAAAATTAAGAGTATCTTCCGTGGAAATAAAAATAAACTTTAAGGCTGTTTAAGTTATATTTAAACGATATCTACATTTAAGTGTGATTTTCCAAAACTTGAAAATTTATTCATTATGTTGTATTTGAGTTATTTATTCAACTATATATCGATTGAACGAAATTAAACTTTGAAGGTATTAAACATCCGTCATAGTTTATATACTGGCTGGGTTGGATATTTCAATGATCTCTCTCATAATTTGATTATAAAAAGGAAAGGAAATGTCGTCAATTAAAACAACGTTCGCATTAATAATGACGCACCTTAAACTATTTCCAACGATAATGAAGGCCTTCGAGTATGGGGCAATAGTATACAAACATACTGAAAGAGAAAATAGTAAAATAATTACATACCTTCTGGAGCATGATGATTGATCATAGACCTTTCTGTACCTCGAATGTATTCATTGGCATTGTATTTTTTCATGCTTCTTGTTCAGGCTTATCTTCTGGAAGTGATTATTTTAGTTTATATAACACATTGCCGACATTTCATAACTTTATTTATAAATAGAATGTACGTGCAAAAAATGTATAAAATAAAATAGCATAGAAAAAATAACAAAATACAAAAAAGAAAGTTTTTGGATTGAAAGGAACATGTAAAAGCTTTATTGAATGACTCGATAAAAAAACTATCTTCTACTATTGATTAATTAGAATTCATCATAATGTGGACATAATCTTCAACTTAAGAAACTACAAGTGTACGTATAAAATTTATTGATAAAATAAAAACGAATATCTCTAGTAGGATATAGAGCAGCTTAATTTAGCCGCTGTCTGTGGCCAAATCCCGCACATTGCGGCTACGAAATCGTGAGCAGGCATTTATGATCTGCGCTGCTTCTATCTCAATAAATTTCTCCTTGATGTAAGTGATAGGAGACTGCTTAGAGTTATGTGAGGAGCATTTGGTAATGCTCTCCACATAGGACCAAACAAAATTGTCTAAAAGGTACAAATGCAGAGATGAGAGAGGTCAAGAGGAATGGTTACAAATGCAAAACATTAGCTTTCAGCTATTCTTGCATTTGCTTAAATAGGTGGGCCGGAACCGAATCCCATTACAAACAACAAACTTAATCCACGGCCATACAGTGTTCTCTTGGACATACAAGTAGATGTTTGTGTTCACCCTGAGGCCTATCTCGCATATGGGAGCGGCATTGTAAGTTCCAAGCTATCGGCCACCTTAGCCGATAGCTTTGATTGAGATTAAAATATTTATAGAGATAGAAATTAATGTTGTGCTTTTTTATTGTCATATTCTTATTTCTTAATGACAATTAGAATTTCTGGACTCATATTTTATGTGTCATAATTCTAAGAGGACAAAGTCACATGGTTCTAACTTGTTATACAATGCTACAAATGTATGGTTTCTTTTAATAATTAATTATAATATTTGCTAGTCCTTTGGGTACATATGGCTTTTCTCTTTGTCCAACTTTATTTTGCAACAAAACTTATATTTAAATACAAATTATTGATTGTAAAAGTTTATTTTTTATATAAGTATTTCATGTTCATTATTAATATTAGAATAGTTTTTTTTTGCAATCATGAGGCTAAAATGTAGTTTTCATATGCAGTTTAAGTTGTTTTTATACTCATTCAAACGCAAAGTACTACTGATTTAATGAGCCAAAAAAAAGAGATGCACTTCCTTATTTAGAAAGCCATAGAATATATTTGTTTAAAGCTATCAATTTTTAAATGACTATTATGTATGTACATAGATAAGAGAAAGAGAGTCGATGAGATGAGATAATATGAATACTTCATGTATCTCTATAATAATTTTATGTACAACTAGTGTTGTGTCGGTCCTTATCAAGGACTGAGGACTGCAGTCCAGTCCGTTCCGGTCCCATTCGGTTCAGTCCTTTTTGTTGGTCCTTAGAAAAGGAAAAATGTTTCTGCTTTACGTCATAATCTACGTCATGTTGTCAACATCTCTTAGTGCTATGAAAAGGAAAAATCCTTTATATGAGGCAAGTAACATCTTCAATTAGCTTATGACTAATATAACATTTTTTATTTATGTTATTAATACGTTTTAAATATTGTTTATTATTACAACAATAAATATTCGATGTTTATAGCAATACTTAAAAACTTACCGATAGTGGTTTAAATGGAAGGGTGTGAATGATTTTTTTTACAGAAATATTTAATGAGTAATGACCGACGATGAAAGCCCATATTATGAGGGGAAAAAATCCATGTCTAATAAAAATATTATTAACCCCTTTTGTTGCTATTGAACTAACGCCCAGTTGTAATAGAATATATACATTTAATATTAGCAATTAGAAACGTATTAAATAAATACTTTTTCAACATTTTATGAAAAAATAAAGGACTGACAAAAGACAATCTCAAGGACCGATCCCAAGGACTGGCAGTCCTAAGGATCGATCCCAAGAACCAACGGTCTTAAGAATCGATAGGACTGTTCCTAAGACTGGGCCGGACCGAATAAATTGGAACCGACACAACACTATGTACAACACATTACAATGAGAAAAGAAAAAATATGAACTCTAAGTTGGCAGCAATCTTGATGATATTTTGTTTATAAAAGTAGTGTCACAAATTAAAAACAAATATTGAAAAAACATCAGAGTAAATAATCGATTTTTTGTCCACAGCAGGGGATTTTACTGGCTGACAGCGATCCTAACCCAGCTCCATAAACTGCCCTTTTTGCACCCTCGCCTTTTACCATTAATTAATTAAGGGATATAAAAACCTAAACAGGGCCCTTTTCTTTCAATCAGTGTAAATTTTATATTCTTTACAAAGCGTTAGAATTGTTTTTGAAAGGCGATCTGATTTAACATTAAGATGTGGATGATATGCCGACAAAGGAGGACTAAGATATTGTCAGGAGCCAAAAAGCAGTTTTTAAAATTATTGCCTGTAACTTGGACTTTGTTAGCGGGGTTTTCTTATGTAAATATTCTTGCTTCTTTTTCTCCTTGTATTTTTATTTAATTTAGCTTCAATTTGTCTAAATTAAAAACGTAATATTCTGTGAATATCTATTTCCTATTTTTTAAATCGATACACACTAACATAAATAACATATGTAACAGGATTTTGCCCCTGGGCTGAAATTTCTAAATTGAGTCCCATTTTTTACGTAGATTCCAAAAATGCCACTCAAAATATCGTCTGAAAAAGGTTTGGACTTTATGGCCTTTTTTTGAAAATCAGGATTTTCATCATTTCTAATGGTTCAGGCCCAGTTATCTTCGTGCAAAGTAAGAATAACACCAAATGTCAGTAGTATTTATTTTTCTACTATATCTCTGCATTTCAAATCAGTTTTTATAATTTATATATCTTTCGTACAATTCGAAATAATCGGCTTTATATTTCAAAAAGTTGACCATATTTTAGTGTTCTATTTAAGCGGCTATATTTTTTTGTTTCGCGTCTATTGACTATAATCAATATGTAATATATTTTTGGTATATGTCAATGCATTTCAGAACAGTTTTTATAATTTCGATATCTGGCATGAAAGTAAAGAAAAGATCAATTTAGTAGGACGAAGCAAACAAAGACCTTAATTTTGGTACGTTGTTTGTTCGTCCTACTAAATTGATCTTTTCTTTACTTTCATGCCAGATATCGAAATTATAAAAACTTTTCTGAAATGTATGGACATATACCAAAAATATATTACATATTAATTTAGTCAATAGACGCGAAACAAAAAAAATATAGCCGCTTAAATAGAACACTAAAATATGGTCAACTTTTTGAATATAAAGCCGATTATTTCGAATTGTACGAAAGATATATAATTATAAAAACTGATTTGAAATGCAGAGATATAGTAGAAAAATAAATATCACTGACATTTGTGGTTATTCTTACTTTGCACGAAGATAACTGGGCCTGAACCATTAGAAATGATGAAAATCCTGATTTTCAAAAAAGGCCATTAAGTCCAAACCTTTTTTCGGACGATATTTTGAGTGGCATTTTTGGAATCTACGTAAAAATGGGACTCAATTTAGAAATTTCAGCCCAGGGGCAAACAAAGACCTTAATTTTGTTACATAGTGTAATTAACTTCCAGGTTTAATATATATATTTTATGCTAAAATCCTAACACAACATAGATGTTCCGAACCTCCACTTTTTTATAATTGAACCCCTTGAATTTTAATTGTACAGCATATCCTGTCGTCCTTTCACAAATTTCATTCTAACTATTCAGTACACTGGTATTTATGATTCTTACACTTGTTTTGGTAAAATATATAAGCCTATTGATAAACGAACTAGATGCTGCGTAAAGTTTAGGCTCCCATGATATATATTCATCGAAAAAGAGCAATAATTTTAATATTTTGAAAGAAATTTATGAATATTGTATAAGGCATGAAGAAATGAACATCTGTTTTCTAGCAGATGTGTCCTTATTTTACTAAACACAAAACTTGTCAAATAAACGTGCAGTACTATTTTAAAGTAGTAAGATGAATGATAACACACCTTATTTGAACAAGCTTCCTTTTCCCTATTGTAAATATATATTTACACATCCCCCCCCCCCTCCGTTAAAAGATAGGGGGCTGATATTAGGGCTTTAGATATTTAATAAAATGTGTAATTCTTCATTTTTTCTTGTTATAAATTCGTTCCACTCAATTTTCTGTATTCGGATTTATAGAGAAAACTTAGATTAAATGAAGTGTGTTTGAGGTTAAACTCCTTTTTTATTATTTCAATATACTTTATTTCAAGCATATAAGAGGTTCAATATTATTAATTTAAAGCCTGACTAACTGAATGTGAATATAAAACGTATAGGGATATAAAAAATAGTTTTTTTAATAACGGGGAAAAACGCAAAGCAAGTTTTTTTAAATACAATTTATTTGAATATCAAGCTATACAGCAAAAAGTATATATCTTTAAAATCTCCCCTTTTTATATCCATTTTTATTTTATATTATTGTATTATATGAATAGAATAAAGACCTTTGCCATTGAAAAATTGTATTCAGAAAAAAAAAGACGGATAAATTTTTTAAAGTGAGAATCAATTTAAATGGGTGGGGGTAAATAATAATGTAAACAAATAAAAACAATCAAAGAGATATAAGTAAATAGAGAGCGTATTCCCTTCAATATCGTTTAGCTGTCGATGTGTCCAAATAAGCAATTTTATCTGTATTACGTCATGTAAGTTACGAGGATATTTGATTGGAGTGTATTATACATTTTAGCTAAATAAAATACTTTATTTCTTTTATTCTGGAGGAAGGAACTTGATACAGATTTATCCTTTTGTGTCCGGAGTCACTTTTTCTACAGGACTCGTGGACGAGAGGAACTCCAACATTTTTTGTCGGGAATGGCATGTTCTTTGGAATTGGGAGTCCACGGGGGACGATATCATTGACGGCGAATACATACCCAATCCGTTTTTCTTGTACTCACGCCAGATACGGTTCTTCATTCAAAACGAATATCAAGCAACGAAACCTTATTTTTAGAGAAAACTCCCACATCTCTCATCGGGACAGGGTTGTTCTTATTGTCAGTGTTTGAATGATCTTTTCAACACTAATAGTTATAAAGGCATCTTCTAATAACTACTTTATTTGTTTTTCTAGCATAGCTGAGGCTCTAATTATCGTCCATGAGCATACATTATAGGTGGCTGGACTTTTTTTTTCAACCGGCGAGTTCTCAAGGACACTAGACAGCGATGTCTCTCTTCTATCCTCTCAAATTGCTAAACCATTGGGTATAAAGTGTCAGACTTTAATACGCAGAGGCAATTCGAGACATTCCCTGGCTGTTCCCTGAATTAACAATAAAGGCTCCTAGAAAAGTCACAGATATTTTGGTTATTTCCGTAGTGTACATCGCTCTACGTCTTCCGTGAATGTATCGTATCTTTTGAAAGCTTTTATAAAAGATCGTATTGGATCTCTATTGTGCAATATATTCCTCAAATTTATTAGTCCATGGTGGAAACTAAATGTAGATGGCATCTCCCTTGGAAGTACAAATAACTTCTGGTATAATATCACTCTCACGTTGGCCGCATTCTCTTTAGTGGATAGACAAGTTTCTCTTGAACTTTGAATTCTGCTCTCAGTCCCCTCTCAGTCATCGCCCTAGGACAGGTGTTGCCAACTTGCAGCTCTAGAGCCGCATGCGGCTCTTTAGAGCTGCTTTAGTGGCTCCCTGGAGCCTTACCAAAATGTTAAAAAATGGGAAAAAAGATCGGGGAGGAAAATATATTGGACCAGAATGTTCACCGTATAAAGGTTATATACGGAATGATTTTTTTTGTGGCTCCAGACATATTTTTATTTCTTTTGGTCCATTATGGCTCTTTCAACACTTTGGGTTGCCGACCCCTGCCCTAGGAGGACGAAGATCATAACATCAAAATATGTTTCTCCCTAGACATATATTAAATGTTTCCTTTTTATTATTTATAAAAGGGTTTTTTTCACTTTTTTATTTTCGAAGTTTAATTTGCTAATTGAAAAATAGTGTTGCTTACCCCTATATCCTAATCGATTCTTCTCGTATTTTTATGTATCCGTGTTCTTATGAGATAACTTTGCTTGAAAAGAGGAAAATGAAATAGTTGAAATAAAACAAAAATAACTTTTATACACAGCGTCTATTTTCCGTCTTTATCCCTTAATCAACATGTCTCTCCGTAAAGACCAAATAACAAACCTAAAGTCAAAAGGTTTATTCAAGTTGTATTCAATTAGAACTTAAAGGCAGAGGCATCTATTTTCAATCTAAGAATCAGTACTGACATTTATATTCATAGTAAGAGTTAAAATAAAAAATATTTCAGCTAAAAAATCTTCAGGTTCTGAATGTTCAATTTGTTGTCCTACGATATGTGAGACCAATGGATTGGAGTAAACGAAATTGCAGAGTCAGGATCAAATTCAAAGCAGGGTTGTAGGATTACTTCAGCATGACTAATTAAGTGTTATACCTAAATGCAGTCTTTCGGATGCTCCTCTGTTATGATGTAACGGTTGATAGAGCGTAAGAGAGGGACTGATTTCAGCCTTTTGATGACGGCATTAGAGATACCACAAAGAAAGGCTCTAGGAAAAAACGTCCAAGAAAACACATTACCAAAGATAGAAAAGGAATATAATGAACATACAGAAAAACCATCCAAATACATGGATGGGCAAGTATTTTAGTAGAATACATCTGAATATTATATTAACATTTTTTCACATCGAAATTGAGGTAGTAATACCTAAAATGTTCTTTGATAAAATCAAATAATTGGTTTAAAAAAAGTAGATATAAGAATTCTGAAAAGGTTTGTATTTTCTTTGATAATATTACATTTGTCAACAAAAACATATTCATGATATGATTATTTTATTTTTTTTAAAGTCAAACATGCAGTTTCTAGCATTCGTTGCCTTACACAGCCATTCTTTCCTAATTTCATTAATATTTCCTAACATTGTTCTTCTTAGACCAAGTTTTAGAGTTCACAAAAGAAAAGATTTGAAAAGGGTCGGAAAATGTTCAACTTCTTTATGAATCCGTGTCCAAGAATCATAATAGAGGTATCAGGACATGAGGAAACAAAAGGTTGTACGGATTCCTTGAGAAACTTTAGAGGTTTCGGAAGTGAGGAAAGCAAGCATCATTAATTGTATTTTTTACTATTAGACTATTGGCCTAAAGACCTGCACCTGTGACTGGAGTAAGGAGAGTAGAAGGAAATTAATATGTCATCTTCAGATGGGTAAAGAGCTAAATATGTTAAAATCGATAGGATGTCATGGTGATATACAGGAGAAGTAATATCAAAACTTTTTTCAATATTGTTAAAGCAGAATAAATACTGCAATATATCATAATAAAAATATTATCCTTTGTTTACTTCTTTTCTTTGTATTTGATTAAAATAATATTCTTCACTGGAGGTTTAATTTGTAAGCTTTAAAGTTTATTTAGGTCTTCTAATACGCAAATAGTCTGGTTATACATAAGATATACATTAGGGGGTATTATAGAAACCTAATATTAAGATATCAAAATTTATCCCCCCTCGAAAGTTGCGTCATAGCAAACTAAATGATCGTAGAAAAATGGATTTTGGTTTGACCCCCCCCTTACCCCCCTAAAAAAAATTGCGTTCAAAGGTTTCGTTATGAAGCAAAACTTTTTTGTTATTACTTATTTTGAAAAAATTTAGTTTTACAAAATTTAGCTATGATCAATTTATGACTTTGTTATTTTTTTGCAAATTTTCGTCAAATAATATTTAGTGCCAATAAATGAATATAAGTGCTGACGCACCAACCATTTTTTAAATAACAGCTCCTACTAGGGTTCTTTCATAGTTTCAAGAAGGAAAAAGAAAAAGAGGGTACTCATGTCGATATTTTTAAGTTAATTTTTAAATACGTTTTCTTTTCACATCTTAAATTTCATACAGTAACTCCCTCACATGGTTGAGAATATAAATCTATGACGTTGATTATATCCATAAACTATTGCAGATGCCTCCGTTACTAGTTTTACAGCTCTTTCCACTGATTGTGAATGGCAAGGATACTTATTAATTTTTCTTTTTTTTCTTTTGCTTTATAAGATCTTCCTCAGGCACAATTGGAGGAACAGACAAATTTATATTTGACGAGTCGATAAGATTTAAAAAATTCTTAGAATTACAACTGATAGTTTTGGGTAGTTGAAAATTTCTTTTTTTAAATATTCTTTTTTACAAACAAAACTTTTTCCAGGGCAAATATTCTTGTTTCAATTTATTTATCGGTTAGGCCTTCTAGCAATATATTTTCAGGGTGGGCAAAAAAGCGTTTCTCTTGAGTACTTTTTCTATTGAAGGGGCTTAATTTTTATCAATCTCTTGTAATAGTTATGGCGAATTGATAATGCTTAGAGCCTTCAATAAAAAGAAGATTTAACTTGGTTTGAAGCCATATAGGAGCGTAAAAATATAGTATAAATTTTACAAGTTTTATGTGAGACTCACATGAACTTTTTTGTGAAATATAGGATCTTAAAATTCTGTTGGCTTTGGTAAGACATTTTGCCTCATGTAATGCTCCTGGAGACCTGAAGTAAAAGCTTGAATTCAAAAAGTTTCCTGTTTGTATTCCTAATGTAATTTCGTATAAATATTTTTATCTGAGCTTAAAGAATACAGTAAACTTTGATTTAAGTATTTTACTTTCCTACAAGTATTTAAAAACTTTTTATTGAATTTTTGGTAAAGTCTGTATTAATTAATTTTCTTATGGTACCTTCAAAAGTCCGAGGTCCTTTTTGTGAGCCATCTAAATGCTTAAAAACTTTTCTAAAAGGTAACTCATTCATGTGTAGAAGACAAATAATCCACTGAAGTGGTCTTTTAAAACATAACTCGAGTCTTTTTATTACTCCTTACCATATTCTGACATTGGTGTTGCATCCGTAACACACAACAGTGACCAAAGTGTCAAGTCTTAAATGTTCTTCGACTACTGAAAGTAGTTATTTCGCTTGATCTTCCGCTATGGCACTTTTAGTAATACGTGATCAATGTATCCATGGTGGAGTTCTAAAAAATTTTTTTTTAAATAAGAATTAAGTTTGAAATAACAAGTTACCTTTAACAATAACTTATTTTTATCAGTTGAGAAAAAAAATCGTCATTATATTATTATCTGCAAAAGTTTATGGATATAATCAACGTCATAAATTTATATCTCAACCATGTGAGGGAGTTACTGTATGAAAATTAAGATGTGAAAAGCAAACGTATTTAAAAATCAACTTAAAACATCAACATGAGTACCCTCTTTTTCTTTTTCCTTCTTGAAACTATGAAAGAACCCTAGTAGGAGCTGTTATTTAAAAAATGGTTGGTGCGTCAGCACGTATGTTCATTTATTGGCACTAAATATTATTTGACGAAAATTTGCAAAAATAACAAAGTCATAAATTGATCATAGGTAAATTTTGTAAAACTAAACTTTTTCAAAATAAGTAATAACAAAAAAGTTTTGCTTCATAACGAAACCTTTGAACGCAATTTTGGGGGGGTAAGGGGGGGGTCAAACCAAAATCCATTTTTCTACGATCATTTAGTTTGCTATGACGCAACTTTCGCGGGGGGATAAATTTTGATATCTTAATATTAGGTTTCTATAATACCCCCTAATATACATGCTTTTTTTAATGCATAATATATATAGGTTTTTTTAATCAAATATTTATTAATATGAAGTTATTGTGTAAAAAATACATAAATAGACATTGTAATATAAAATTAAAACTTCTAAAAGATTAAAACGATTTACATTTCTAACATTAAAAAAACTGAAGGCACAACAATAAAACAAATAATAAGAATTAGTAAAATTTCAATATATTTATCATTATTTTTAAAAGATGCTTTGATTTTGACGGATAGTACTTAATTTCATTCGCAGCGAGCGACGGTCCAGGAGTTATCCAGAAGCGATAATTAATTTTGGGAATGGATGGACAAAATTAACTCAAACAACAGTAGTATTACTTTCTATAATAGAAATTGTTGTAGATGAGGAAAGATAAATGATATCATATCCCGGACTCGTCGTACACAGGTTGATGAAGGAACTAATGGTTATATGGAGAACCGTTTATTCACTGTGAGATCCACCATATATCCGTAAAAAAAGGAGAGCATAAAATAATTAGTTTTTAAACTATCATGTTTATTTATGTATTTTTTACGCACTTCCACCTACTTTTTTATCATTGTATTTTTTGTAGTACAATTTTAAGTAAAGACCTTTAAAAAGCGCCAAACATAAACAGATTGAGGAAGCATCATATAAATATTAGATGAGTTTATTTCGCTTTTTCCTTCGACCAATCAATTATTATGTTTTTAGCAAGGTTGGAAAGTCTATCAAGTATTAAACAAGGTTCCATGTAAGAACTACGTATTGATTGTAGACGTTTAGCTCTGATATATATATATATATATAATATATATATATATATATATTATATATATATATATATAATATATGTAATTGAAAAGATAAAATAGAAACTCACCCCCCCCCCCTTCCTATGTAATGAATATTACTTTATCATCAAATATTGGATATTTATTGAATTTTGTAAATTAATAGGTGTAGGGTATAAAGAGAGATAGAGGTTTTTATTGGAAGCAAATATAGGGGAGAGTTTGTTCTTCATCATTTTATTATTATCATTATGGTTGTTGTTGTAAATGGCATGGAATATATTACATCTATAATGATAAAAAACATTGGCCTTGAATAGGGGATCCTCGCTTTGAGTATTTAATAGTTGATAGAGAATGAACCCACGTTTGAGCTTTAGATGGTATTGTATTAGGGTTGGACAAATCAACAAAAGTTTTTAAAGCCCAGTGGTTTCTATGGCCAAATTTTGTGTAGAATCCAAATCTGGCAAAAAATTTGATCTTTGTTGATGTCTTACGTCGCTAACGCTCCAAAATTCAAAATGGCCGCCGAAATGACCTAATTTTGACCAAAAAAAATTTTTTAAATTAAATAGTACTTACAGTATGTCTTTATATAGATTTTCTTGTTCAATGAATTAAAAATAACACTATTATGTCAATAAATCATTTTTTAAAGAGATTCAAAGAAAATTTATTAATTGGAGGTACAAATAGGATTTCAAAATATAAACATGAAGCACCATAACAATAGTTCAGTCTCACATATCTATATAACACTATTCCCTCACACTTAAACATTGTTTGAGCAGTGTGTTTACATCTATAATCAGATCTGACTCTGGCTTGATATAATTCTTAATTGATTGTTTTAGTTCAACACATGAAAACTTTTCCATTTTAAATCTCCTGTCCACTTTGATTCTTCTCATTTGATGGTGCCAGTGTAGCTCTTAAGTAGACAGTAATTGTTCTTCTGTCAGCCTTTCAATCAAGTCAAGATAATCTCTTGTAACTGGCCTTGGTGTCCCTTACACATATCAAGTAACTTCATTGTCCTTTACGCTTTTTTTATTTGGAGCTGCTCTTTCTTTATTAGCGCTAATTTTTTGGAGATTTGACGGAGTGCAAATAGTTGGATTCAACGGTTCTAACAGCGGTTACATTTGTTGACGTTCTTGTCCATTTTTTTTTCACGGCAAAGGTCTTTATTCTATTCATATAATACTATTATATAAAATAAAAATAGATATAAAAAGGGGGGAGATTTGTGTTTGGTAAAAACATAAATAAACATTATAGTTTAAAATTAATATACCCCGTAAGACCTTAAAATTCTATTGACATTTAAATCTAAAAACGTAGTAAAAGAAAAACACAATACATAATTTTCTAATAGTAAAAACTAAGATTATTTTTAAATTTCTTATAATTTTTTATAATTATTCTAATGGCTTTGGCGTAGTGCTGAGAAGTTGACGGCAAGTATTTGACGAGTACGGACGAGTTATCCCAAGATCCTCCACCGAGAGTCGGAATCTTTAGAGCAAAAGCTGTGTACCGAGCTGCCGCTGATATTAGGATTGCTCGGAGCTTGCTGCTTTCGATGATCTCTTCTCCAGTTAGCTTCAGGGATATATAAGCTTTGCAATTACTTATTGCAGCCCTGATTGCTCTTTCTTCGTTGGTCAAGTTCGACCTCAACGGAAAACCGAATAAGATGTATGCTCCCAAAAATTATACCTCGAAGTCCACAATGTTCGATGCATTTAAAAGTACGAATTCTTTTAGGATTTTCAAAGCAGGACAGTCGTAAAACGCGTGCTTAATATCGTTGTATAGTCGTCCACAATCTTTGCAATGGTTTCTAAAACTGATCAAGTTTGCAGATATTTGCAGTTGAGAAGTAAACTTCTTGCCATCATTTATCCCTCTCAAGGAATGTAAGATTCTCTTCTCCCACACTTTAGGGAGATCAAAAAAATTCATTGATTTTTGGGTAGCATTTAAAGCATCGTTTGAGACTTTGTCTTTTTGAGGAAATTTTACACACCAAGGAGCCAGGGGAATATGGTTTTTTGCTCCCCTCTGAAGTGGAAAATAAAATCTTCCGGATACAAAAATAGACTGTTTGATATATCAGAATATATAAGCGAGTTTTCTTCGAAGGCAATCTCCTCTAACTTTTCAGGCTTATAAGGAAGGTTTTTGAAGAAATATTTTTTCTCCAAATTTCGGCGGATTAATCGATAGTTGAATTAGAATCGAAATAGGGTTGTTTTTCCATATTATTCTTTGGACAGCTGCCCAATCCATTGAATGTTTGGCAATATACTTGTTGGACAGTTCGCTACCAAACATTAGTCGAGTGAATAGAATATAATCTATCTCATAACCCCGCCATTCTTTTAGTGGCTTTGAATATGCATCTCTTAGAACTTTTGTATAAATCTTTGGTAATATGTTCCGAAGCAACACCAGTCCTCCTCCTAGCTCAGATCTTTTTCTTTTTAAAGTGGGCAAATATCCATTTCTATCGTTTTTGCTTTTCATGGTCACTCAGCTTTGAGAAGGATGGATCTGTTAATAATATTTTGTAGCCAAAACATTTTTGCGAACATGAGTGTGTACAGATGTAGATTCTCCACTTGCTGCAATACGGACAACCAATTTCGTAAATTCAGACTCAGAGACCAAGTTTTGTAATTGCAGTTTGGTTTTATCAATATCAACAGACCCTTCCTCACTATTGGTTTGCCGGGGAAAAATCATTTCTGCCAACTGTCGCTCTAGTGTATCTATCACCTCATCAAGTACCGTGCCATAAAGTCTTCTTTGTCCATCATCTGTACGTACAAGATTATTTCTTTTCCGCTTCAGGTCTGGTATCTTTTGTTGAAAGAATGATCGTATTCTGGCCCAGTTTCAAATTTTTCTTTCTTCTTCATTACCTCGTCCATCTATCCCTAGAAGATCCATCAAAGGGAAAATGAAATCTTCACCGAGGTTTTCAAATATTTGGGCACAGAAAAGAAACCAGTCATTTTGTATGTATGTCGAAACTGCTAATACTAGCTTGTCTACATTGGTATCGACAACAGCGTCAAAGAAATCTATAACTGACTGTCTACGTGACAAAATTATATGGCAATTTCTGCCAGTGTTATCCATCTTTGGATAAACATACCTAAGCGAACAGATCTTCTCAAACATGAACTACAACAAGTCCAAATACTGCACCCGCCTCACAGATGAGAGCTTGCAGTCCTACGTCAAGATTAAAGTTACATCTTACATGCCTGATGTTCAGAAACTGGCCTGTGATGTCCGAAAACAGAAGTCTCATTAAACGGATACGAGCACAATTCTATCATACACATATTTAGTGGCAAGTGGCTGTTTTTTTGTATATAGTGATTTCTTCTTCGCATTATATATATATATATATATGACCTCCCAAAAAAACCACTTTTTAGTTCTTTTACATATACCCAGCGATTCTGGTTCATTTTTTGATGCTGAAAACGAATATCAAATTTCAAAATTTCTAGCATTGTTATAAATCGGACGTCACTGGGTTCAAAGGTTTCGTTATGAAGCAAAACTTTTTTGTTATTACTGATTTTGAAAAAAATTGACGAAAAAATTGCAAATAAATTAGTCATAAATTGATCATAGCTAAATTTAGTAAAACTATTTTTTTTAAAATAAGTAATAACAAAAAAGTTTGCTTCATAACGAAACCTTTGAACCCAGTGACGTCCGATTTCTAACAATGCTAGAAATTTTGAAATTTGATATTCGTTTTCAGCATCAAAAAATGAACCAGAATCGCTGGGTATATGTAAAATAACTAAAAAAGTGGTTTTATTTTGGGAGGTCTAATATAAATATATAATTTGCTGTTTTTTGGCTTTTAAAGAGTATATTATATAAGCTCTGTTTTGTTGAAGTTTTTTCGAATTTTCAAAATAAATAGAATAAAAAATTATACGTCTTTAATTATTTCAAGGAAATGGGACATGATTAATTAATATTTTAATGAAGTTAAACTTGAGGCGGCATCGAACAACAGAATAGTAACGTGGTGCGTCATTATTTAACGGATGCGCAGCAGTGAAAATAAACATTTATCATAACGACTCATTATGTGTATGAGGCCATCTTATGTAGTCA
Source organism: Caligus rogercresseyi (assembly GCA_013387185.1). Taxonomy (NCBI): domain Eukaryota; kingdom Metazoa; phylum Arthropoda; class Copepoda; order Siphonostomatoida; family Caligidae; genus Caligus; species Caligus rogercresseyi. The sequence continues at coordinate 23,352,394 of CP045890.1, forward strand.
TTTTGGAAATAGGTTAGCATACCTAATATTTAGAATTAATTTTTTTGCCTCATTATAAGGATTATTTAGGCATTAATTTTTTGCGGCTCCAGACACAATTTTTTTCATTTTTTTGGTCCAATATGGCTCTTTAAACATTTTGGGTTGTATAATAGTATGGTACATCGAATAATTTTTTCATTGATATCATTGCGGCTGTTACGGACCTTAACTTTCGGAAACTTAGTATCTTCACTGTCTTGTAAACCACAGCTTTGATGTGATGTTCTTGTATTATAAATGGAAATATCCTCGAGAAAAGCACTAAATCAAGCTGTTATATTTGCAATCCTTGACCATAAAAACCCCTAGTTAGACATCTTACATGCTGTGTTTGTTGTAAAAAAAATCAAATTTTCACAAAAATTAAGTCCTTTTGGCGGACATTTTGAACTGCTGAGTGTTAGCGACGTCAAACGTCATCGTATGTCAAAAAAATTGTCAGATTTGGAATTTGCATACAATTTGGCCATAGAAACCACAAGGCTTTCATTCATTTTCACAAAAAGGCCAAATTTACTCAACCCTAATTGTATTAGCTAGTATTGCTAAATAGGGAAAACTTTATACATATGTGGGTAAAATATTATTCAGAAATAACTTTAAGATATAACACGTATAAGCCCGGCAAAATTGCATCATGAAAAAAAATGGTTTAGAAAAATGGATTCCTCGCGGACTTTATAAGGTGGCATAGACTCATTTTCTGTTTGTGGTGTCATCGAAAGGCCGTGTTAGATGAAATATACCAATAAAGTAATGAATTAGTGTTATTAGGACACACTATACTTTTAAGAGATGAATGATACGAAACTAAATGATTTTCTCCTTTTTGTGTGTGTTAATGTATGTACTTACGATTTTAACATTTTTAGTTTTCTTCTAACTAAAAATTCCTAATATCTTTAGAGTTCACAAAAATTAACATCCGCTTTAGCCCCAGATATATGTATATCTTAGGACAGCTAATAAACTGATTAAACGGTCTTAGATATCGTTAATATGGCAAAGGGACGTGACGTAGTATGGATTTTGACAATTAGCATGGAATTATGGCAGCTGCAATATTATGACAGCTATTTATAGCAAATACTTTAACTAATCCCTCGTATTTCATAATGCCAACTGCATTATTGTTATTATTATTACCAAATAACTGAATACTCAACACGGAATCACCTCAGTCCACTTAAAGAGCTATTTGGATACATACAAGAAATTAAAATAACTATGCCATCTTTAGACAAGGGAAAAGGTGTATTTTTGATTTCTTCTGAATCATTATATATTATATTATATATATATATATAAATATTAATAATATAAAATAAACGACATATATAACAATGATTACTCAACGGAAAAAATCAGTCTACTTAAGAGCTCTTCAATCACTAATAAGGCTGACAATTCAAACAATAATGTGGTTTTAAAAAAAATCCTGCAATATTTGTCCAGTGTTGCATCTCATGTTTCCTTAAAATGACGTCATAGGGTATTTCCTTTGTAATTTCTTCATTTTTATATTCCTTAAAACTTAGTATTTAGATTTTTAAAGCTTAAGGAGTAATAATCATTCTTTTATTCTCTTGTTTGTGTAATCAGTTGTTGACTCGGATAGTGATCATCCTTTTTTATTCAGTCAATAATGCATCCATATATGCGTCATTATATAGGCCGCTGAGGTGTGTACATGCACTCAGAAGTAAGAATACTATGCTCCAATAAAGCTGGTTTTCACTTTCAGGGAAGGATGAATGTATATTCATTCCTATTTGATTCGATAAAATTGCATCCGAATGAATATAATGAACAGTATAGCGAGTAAATTAGTTTATCGAACCTAGAATCTTATTATCAATGGGGTTGATCAAACTGACCTTCCCCTCTCGGGATTCGAACCTGCACCTTGAACATTGAGAGTTGAAAACATCTCTATGTTATTTTGTTACATCATCCCTCACAATAAAATAAATTATACTTATTTATATCATAATACATTCAACTTAATCAAGCTTAAGTTGCATGTATGAGGATATAAATAAGTATTATTTATTTTTTTTTCAACGTCGTATCATCTGGTTGGGGATCTATTTTTTTAGGCATGATGCAACAAAATAGACATTAAAATTAGTCTATCAAACCTAAGATCGTATAAATAAGGCCGACCAAAATTGACCTTCCGCTCTCTGGAGTCGCTCTCACAAATTCACGAATACAGATATGTGTTTCATGTTGGCAACTGATTACTTTGATGTTATTCGAGAGTTTGCGAGAGCGACTCCAGAGCAGAAGGTTAGTTTTGGTCGGCCTAATGTATAAGATTTTAGATTTGATTGACTAATTTAACGCTATAATGATTATTTATATGCACACGGATGCAATTCTATTGAAGCATATATGCACAAAACAACCTTGTCCGTACTTATTTCAAAATGCAAACTGTTTTTTATTATTCATGCTTCAAACAATAATGTGCAAGAACGGAGTCTCAGTGTGTGCTCTACAAGAATGTTTCCTTACTTTACATGGGAAGTGAATAGAACCATAAGAGTATCATGGTCCTTAATTGAGTCGTTAAGAGGAGTACAAAATAGGAGAAGGGAACACCATGCCTCATTAAAATCAAAGACTTCATATGTACCCATTCACCACCTTTCCTTTGTCTGTTAAATGATCTGTAAACTTTTTTTTTCTCTTCCTACGTACTCAATCCACGAGGAAGAATGTATTTTCTGCATATCCTTCAATTCAATAATGGCTCTGGTACCTACTTGTTAGCCTAAAGTGTTGTTTGAAAAGGGACTCCCGTCCCCATAATGTATTTTACCATCCTACTTAAGAAACTAAGTGTTTGTAGTAAAATAATGCAGGACATCTGCTTCTGAGGTGGTCTGCAGTTTGTGGTTCTTCCTGTAGATATCCCATATCGGGCCTATCTCCTTACAATTACTTAGATGGGAGGTAAATTGGCCATATCTTTTGACAATTTAAATAACTTATTTCATGTTGATACTAAGTGTATGATAAAAAAGACATAAAATACATTATAACATACAAAAGTCATTATTGATGTACTTTAAAAAATAATGTTTGGTGCTGAAAAGTATATACTCCTTTATAAAAACATATACATTCTTTTGATAGAATAATCTTGTATTATGGAACATCAAAGGAAATGTTTCATTTCCTTAGCAGCTAGGGTTCACGAATCCTTTCCGATATAAGTGCTTCAAATTGAGAAAGACAGGATTAAAGTCCTTTGTTCCAGATAGAGGTCCATGTTTCTCCGAGTTCAAACAGGATGCTTCTTTATTGCGTTTGAACGCCTGGTGATAGCTAAATTGTTTTACAATTGTGGTATTTTAATATATGTTACGGGCAATGTGGAATATCGGGCAATCTATAGATTGCCCGGGCAATGTACATAATGCCCGTTATGTAGGGAAATCTATAGATTGCCCGGGCAATCTGTAGATTGCCCGCTATTTCGGGCAATGTGGAAAAAGGCGTAAAAATGAATAAAAACATATGACAATGTATTAAACTTGGTTTGAATTAATTAAACTTAAGGTAATGATACTATAAATGTCGTTTTTGCACCCTTAATGTTACGAAATTACTCATTAAAAAGGAATAAAATGAATAATTACGAGACCGATCTTTCATGCAGACCAAAATAATCTGCAATAATAAATAACTCATGGTGACGTCAAAGGGGTTTGATTGTTTATTTATCATTGTTATAAAATATATAAAGTTATATTGTTTATTTATTTAGTTATATTCCATTACGGCTTTTAGATATTAATGATGTTGGTGAACCTTAATAAAATATCACAAATGAAATTTTGAAGTCCCTTTACGAATATAAGCTTTGTCCAATTGGTTTGGTGGATGATTCGGCATTAGTTTATACTACTCCGGGAACTGGTATGTTAGAAAAACACTTTTCGCTTCTTATTTTTTGCCTGACTCTTGTCCTTTCTCTCATCTTGAAGTGATATGTTGGAAAGACTCTTATTCTGTTGTGGAGATAACTTTCTGACTTACTGCAGAAGAAACCTATCTTCCATTAAAATTCCGATCCTAGGAAAGTCCTTTACGGCTGGAACTTCTCTTCAACTCTGACATTATCCTCCTTGGATGACTCTTCGCCTCTCGAGTGTAAATTTGTTTCGTTTGAACGTGGCACGTTTTTTGAATATTAATAAATATATTGCTTTTTACTCTTCTTTTACAAGGTTTTTATTTTCGAATATTCGAAAAGGGGAAGAGGGGGGGGGGGGGGCTGTGTAATCAACCGTACTGTTGATGAGCAGATAACATTTGGCATTCCTTGTCTATTAATGGTTGTATCTTTTGTTATACAATTCTTTTCTTAGTGTTTAGTTACTTTATTTAATAGATTATTTTGTTAGTATATCAAGGTTAATTAAAATAAAGATCCATGTTACATGTGACTACACTTCTCCCATTGCTCTACTTCAACAGTTTTTTTATTATTTACCAAGATTTTCATCTCCGATCGATGAAGGAAAATAAATTAAGTCTGCTCTTATGTTTCCAGATAAAACTCAATATTTTTATCAGAAAAATATCAATAACAATAAATCATATTTCTAATTGTGTTATATTCAATAAAAGATATGAAGAATTAAAGAATCCTCGGGGACTTTAATATAAAATCTAAGAAATTGGACATTTACTCCTGAAAGATAGCAGTGCATCTAAAATCAATTTGGTTCTCTGTAAATAAAGTTTTTCACTTTTTTAGAGCTTTATTTCCTTAATAGTATGGCACACATGTATTTGTTCTTTTTTATTCGCGTTGTTAATTGTCGACAAATTCTCCCTGGAAAAATATTATTAAGAAACGGTATCACAACAATGGATTTTCTCCATTTATACTGTTTTGTTACGTCATACTTGTTTTCTTCTTGAAAAGGGTTCTCAAAATTAAATTGAGTCCTTCTTTTTTAAGCTTCATAGAATATTGTAAAAATATTTATCATAATTATACCTTTTTGAGTTAACCAATATACAACAAATCAATCGTGCCTTAATTTATTCAAATAAAGAAACGGGTACTTCAGTCAAATTTAAATCGAAGGAATAGTATAATATATTTTATAGGATTTATTAACCTTAGTTGTATAAACATAGCTTTTCTATAACGCTTTGATGGCTTGTACAAATATTTTCGGCATAATATTCTCCTCTTTAGACTACGCAACCTCTTCGCTTATAAAAAGAACAAGTTAACCAATGTTATGACGTTGCTTTTTTCTCTTTCTTTTCTATTGGACATCACTGAGATGATTCATCAGTTTAAAAAAGACCCCACAAAGAGCTAAATCATACTCCAAAGTTTACGTTTCCCAAAATATACCTTCCAATTATCATAATGAGTGTTTCGGCTGTTAATAGAGAAGCTTATCTATCAAAATTGGATGAAGCTCTCAAGAATAAAGCAGGAAATACTATTGTGATAGATAAACAATACTACGAGAGTATATCATCATCCCTCCAACGTCTTCGATTAGATTGCAAGCCCCGTTCGTCTCAGGAATACCTTTGGAAAAGCCGTTACGAATTGGTCGATTGCAATGGTGTGCTCAAAGTTGCCAAAAGAGGACTCAATAAACTCATTGTCCCAAAAGAAGATCTTTTCGATACTATATTTGAAGTTCACATTAAATTAGGACATGCAGGACGTAACATCATGATGAAAGAGCTACAAAAATCATTCTACAATATTACCAAAGAAAATATAATGCTCTTTTTAGAATTGTGCGAAAATTGCCTACTAAAAAAATCTAAAAAAAAAAAAATATTGTTGTGAAACCAATAATTTCTGACAATATGAATTCCCGGTGTCAAGTGGACTTAATAGATATGCAAAGCACTGCAGATAGGGAATACCGCTTTATTATGGTCTATCAAGACCATTTGACCAAATTTGTTTGCCTTCGTCCCTTGAAAACAAAGACCGCGGACGAAGTTGCTGGACAATTAGTAAAAAAATTCTGTGACAAAGGAGCGCCGCAAATTCTACAAAGTGACAATGGAAGAGAATTCGCCAACAAAGTTATAGAAAAACTGGGTTCTCTATGGTCAAATTGCAAGCTTGTGCATGGGAAGCCTCGTCACTCTCAATCCCAAGGATCGGTGGAAAGAGCGAATCGCGATATTCAAGACATTTTAATGATGTGGCTACGGGACAATAAATAAACCCAGTGGTCCGATGGACTTTGCTTTGTCCAATACGCCAAAAATTGCAGATACCACTCTGGTATTGGACGAACTCCCTACGAGGCAATGTATGGTCGCCCCATGAGAGTAGGACTCGAAGGAATGAATCTGCCAAAAGATAATAATATCATATCTGAGGAGCAATTATCCGAAATCGTTGATCAAACAAATGAAAAAATCCAAAAGATCACAGATAAATGCCCATCTTGCAATCAAGGACGCATAGAGGGATGTAAGCTTTGCATCATCAACGATGAGCGTAAAAACACATAAAAGGAGCTAAAAAGAGGCAAGAAGAACAAGCCGAAAGAATGCTGGAGCAATCCTCTAATCTATCTTCAGGTACACTTCCTTGAGCATCAGCCTGGGGAGTCTTTTCGCCATCGGCGTCAATGGTGACTTTCTATCTGAAGACGAATAAAGATTAATATCATGAATTGTCGCAAATGTTATATCTTATTACCTAAAGATGAATAAAAATTAATATCCTGGTTCACCGCCCAAGGGAATGTGAGAAACACGGAGTAGATTAGTGAAAATAAATATTTCACAACTGAGATCCATGAGATTGCATTAAATAATGGAAAGTGAATAGAACATAAAGTGCATCCCAGCCGGTTAATAAAATAATTATACATATTTAAAAGATAATCCCAGAAAATTAATACCTTCCATCTAGAGAATTTTTTATTTCAAAAGAAGTTATTTCTTTTTTATATTTATAGGTGGCATTGTTATACATAATTAACCCTATGACGTCATGAGCCTTTGGATAGATTATTTTAATCTGTATCAAATATCGGTCTCGGAATACATTTTTCTCATCCATTTAAATTGGTAATTTCGTAACATTAAGGGTGCAAAAACGACATTTATAGTATCATTACCTTAAGTTTAATTAATTCAAACCAAGTCTAATACATTGTAATATGTTTTTATTCGTTTTACGCCTTTTTCCACATTGCCCGAAATAGCGGGCAATCTATAGATTTCCTACATAACGGGCGTACATTGCCCGGCAATGTATAGATGCCCGATTTTCCACATTGCCCGTAACATATATATAAAATATATTATTTATATATATATATATATAATATTGACATTGAGCAATACCCATATCACTTATTAAAATATTCTTGTTAAAATTAGTCCAGGTTTATTATTATAAACGATATAAATTAGATATTTCTTCATAAAAGCCAATAATAATGAAAAAAATTATTGTTGCCCAACAAATTATGTATGTGCAACCAAATCTATTTTTCATCTAAATTTTCTCACGAGTGGTTTCTTATACCCCTAAATTAAATTATGGTTATTATTTCTATTTTCCTCTGTATGCAAAAGTTTTCTCATGTTCCTTCATATCAGGCGCATGAATTTATGCTATTACTATAATAGCTATGATATAAGGTAACACCTCACTCACTTTTTTGAGTAATTCATGATATGCTTGTTATTATTAAAATCATAAACATGTCGCACCCAAATGCAAAATACCTTATAAATATGCTTGAGTAAAATGATGTAACCAAGGACTTCTCATAATAGAGACCAATGGAGATTTTTGAAATACAATATGCATGTTGATCTAGAAATACATGCATTCTTTCTAAATTACCCTTCTTTAAAACTGCATACCATTGTATGGTATGTGAAAGATCAAGGCCCATTAGCAGTTATTTTAAAAACTTTGTCAGTCGTCTGATTTCATGACCTTCATCCTAACCAAAATGCCAAACGGCGCTCTCCGTTCCTCATTTGAAAAATCTCCTCTAGACCTATATGTCTCATGGTATAATATAATATATATATAGTAGTTTCTATTATATATATATTATATATCTATATATATATATATATAGATATATATATATATATATATATATATATATATATATATATATAATATTATATATATATATATATATACTCAGCAAGTCTACACAATTGGGGAGTCGGACGAAAAACCAATGGAGGATGAGTCAATCATATTTCGGTGAAAGTGCCTGCCTTTACTTCACTCAGACCCACGAGTTATTTCATCCGTATCGAGAGCCAGTTTGAAATGGCAGGGATAAGCAGTGAAAAAACCAAATTTAAGCATCTCCTCAGTGCAATACCCGAAAAACTCTTTAAAAGATCCCTGACTATGTCTTTTCGCAAAGCCAAAAGTCCACGGAGCCATACACGGAACTAAAGAGCAAATTAATACGTTTATGTGTTGGCTCAAAACAACAATTGGTGGCGGATCTGGCTGAACTGATCAACAATTAGGACAATCTCTCAGTCAGCGAAATGGAGGCAAAGGCATGGGATTGTATGGATAAAAACATAGGATGGGACTAATTTAAAAGAAACTCTCGCAAAACACATGGTCTTGGGCTCTCTTCCTTCACACGCCCGCCAACATCTCACTCAAGGATTTGAAGCTCTACCCCAAGGTATATAGAATACAAGGTATGTTACATTTAGAATTTTTACTTAATAAACTTTTATAAATCCCCGGCATGCTCTCAGTCGTCATTGGTCCGACTTCATCTGCCGTGCTAGCTGGGGATATTTTATAAATTTCCTTATAATTAAATATTGAGATGATTTACAAACCAAAATCACTAATTTTTAAAAGGAATATTTCAATTGTCATTTATTTAATTTAAAAGAATCGAAGATTATTTGCTCCTGTAAGAATTATCGCTTACAATAAAATTAATATAACAAGGTAAGGTAGAAAAGAAAGGAATAAATGTAACAAACTCTCCAGTCATGTATGTGTAAATAAAAAAGTAAGTAATGTGAAGAAGCGACATCATTGGATATTTGCTTACATCACCTTCTTTCTTTACTTCGCAAGTCCTGGAATGTATGATAAAGAAAAATATTTCAACTATAGTAAGGACATCTTCTTTTTATGGACAAAAAAATTAACTCTCACGAAAACTTTATAAATAAAAGTTGAATAATTTGATTAAATATATAAAATTGGACATCCATTTTTATCCCCATATATAATAGTTGGACAGAGTATTCAATATTACTGTTGAACTTTATAAACAAGTTTAATAAAAAATGAGTAAAGTATGATTTAAAAAAATATTGATGAATTAAAATAAAAACTAAGACTGATCAATTGAAATAAAACTAATATCCATAAAATATAATATTAACAATAATAAATTTAAATAAATGCTCACAAACTTCTTTCAAAAACTGCCATGGAGGCATTCAGATTTATTAGTGTAGTACATCTTATCCCTGAGTTAAGTGTAGCAATAAAATCGGATTGAGACTTTTTATTCAGAAAAATATAGTTAATAGCAGAAGCTGTCGTATGGTTCAACAGTTGAGGCGCTAAACAAACTCTTTGCTTTTGATTAATCTGGCATAATTAATGCATTTCCTTGATTTTATGACCAATTTATAATTCTTGGGGATTTATTTTTATTAAGTCCGAAAAATCTTTTTTATAATGGTAGATCCCTAAATCAGATAATGACCTCTGTCTAAAAGGTGGTTTCTTAAGAGTTTGATCAAATGAGAGAAATCATGAAACATATAAATTATCTTTAATGTATCAAAAGGATTCCAAAAATATGACAAATCTTTTGAGTCTTCCAATGAGTTACACAGTCCAACAATTCATGGGGTCATATCAGAAACTAAAGTCAAGACTACAATGCCCCTTCTTTCAACCTCATTTGTGTGAAAAGAATGTCAAGAGACATCGAGATGTCAAAGATAAAATTGGCAATTATCTTCCACGGATCATGGCAACTTTAATTCTTTTATTCGGACAGCACACTTGATCAATAGATAAGAAATAGTCAAAACTACTTTTCATATCCATTTAATCGAGCGAAAAGACGCCAATATGGGTGAATTGATTTTCCACTTTCCAAAACCCTAAAAAATGTAAACCAATATTCTGATAAGGTAGATGAACTTTAAATTTAATATGCTTATACATTGTATTTATCCTTGGAGTATTAACTTTAATAAAATAAATGGAAGCTCTATTACACAGTTAAAATATATATTATCTGAATTTATAAAGTCTAATAAGATAATATTTTTTTAAATTTTAATATAACTTTTACTAGCGAAACAATGTTCTGGGTAAAAATAAGTATTCTAAATTGCTTTATTTTAATGGAATTGAGATATCATACGGAACTTGAAATCACTGATCGACAAATTTTGGGTGAACTCACTTGATTGAGCAAATGAAATATGAAATACTACCCAATGAATCCAAATATGATACTAATGTCGTTTTAGCAATTATTTATCCTTAAACCCAAGATATTTAAATACGCCAATTATTAAAATAAAGCGTATCATTTGTCCTATAGATATAAAAAATATCATTCAATAATTATAATAACATAGAAATTGTCAAACAATTAAAAACACTAATAAAAACTAGTAAATCTAGTTACGGGAATAAAAAGTATTTAAATTATCTAGCAATTTTTATTAACGACATTATTGAAAGATTTAAAACTTTAACAACAAAAAGTAATAAGTTTGGAGAGCCAGAAATATATTGTTGCGATACTTAAATATATTAAGATTTAGTATTGCTTTAAAGAAATCTACTTATGTTTCAATATTTTTTACATTCATCTTGCTTTATTGATCGTGAACTCGTTATTGTTATTAACTCAACTAACCTGAAGAATATTTCACTGATGCTTTAGAAATTAATAAAGTCTAACCTTCTTATCGAAATTTAACCACTAATAGAATAATATAGTAGAACACTAAACTTTGATAAGATCGGCGTCAAATAATTAAAGTAATTAAAATAATTAATAAGTTTAGCCTTGTATTTCATACTATTAACATTACCTTAGTGCGAAATTACAAATATTTTTTAAAGAGGTATTTATATATTGCTAAACTTATAACTTAAGTCAATTGTTATACGACAATATTTGAAGTTAGATCTAACCTAAAGCTTAAATAAAGTATATTGACTGTGTTATATGTTTTTATTTATTTATTGCAACAATAATCTAACATTAAATAATTACGCAATGAACATACATTATTACACCGTGTAACAAAGTTTTTGTCCTTGACTTGACACTATTATTTTCTATTTGCCTATGTCCAGCAAACATGAAAAAATACTTTTAATCATTTCTAATTTTGCTTTTGTGTCCAGGATAAGGATATTTGTGAAATTTACCATTTTCATCATTTCTAATGGTTCAGGCCCAGTTATCTTCGTGGAAAGTAAGAATAACCACAAATGTCAGTAGTATTTATTTTTCTACTATATCTGGTATTTCAAATCCGTTTTTATAATTTATATATCTTTCGTACTAGTCGAAAAAATCGGCTATATATTTCAAAAAGTTGACCATATTTAGTATTTTTTGTTTCGAGTCTATTGACTATAATCAATATGTAATATATTTTTGGTATATGTCAATGCATTTCAGAACAGTTTTTATAATTTCGATATCTGGCATGAAAGTAAAGAAAAGATCAATTTAGTAGGACGAAGTATTGATCATATTAAGTAACTACTTTTAGGTGATTATTGAGGTTGCATTTAATATTATTGTGATTTGTTACGAAGAAAAAAAACAGGTTTGCCTTTTTATTTGCAAGCTCCTTAAATAATTTGATAACAATATTGAAATGCAATTTTCCAAATCACAGTGACAGTGACTCTCTAAAAAATAAAATTATTTTGACACTTATTAATTAATAATTATATGTAAATAAAAAGGCAAACCTATTTTTTTTCTTCGTAACAAATCAAATTAAAATTGTAAATTTCAAAAAAAGGTCATAAAGGCCAAACCTTTTTTCGGACAAAATTTTAAGTGGCATTTTTAGAATTTACATAAAAAATAGGAATCAAATTAGGAATTTCAGCCAAAGGACAAACAAAGACCTTAATTTTGCTACATAGTGTTATTTCTTGTTGATTGAGGTTTTGTGACCGACATTTATATAAAAATATGTTCATAAAAGAGAGTATGACTTCATCGGTACATTCTTTTTATTAAGCGTCCGCGCCACTTTTTAAATATCACATACCTGGTATTCTATATACCTTGCTCTACCCTACGAAGAATTCATTAGGTGTGCTAAGACCAAGGAGAATATAAAGAAGGTGAGTGAACAAGGAAATTTTACGTTGTGTTTTTTATTATTATTGGACTTAGGTTTTCAACATTGACGTCATATGTTTATTTATTATTATATTTACAAATCAATTTCTCAAAGGAATTGCTTTGTTGTGGAGTGATGTGTGAGTGCCAGGAACAGCCTCAAGTCAATTGTACTGTTCAAGAAAAGTCCATGAAACCGACTGTGACTCGTAAGCCTGGATAACGGTGAATGGAGCCCATGGAGTGCACATCCTCCGTCGAGGTGGAGGTCATGGAAATATATAGCCACTCTTCCCATGTCAAAGAGGGGATCTACGTCTGTAACATGGAGACAGAGTCCATCTTCTCCGTTACTTGGAAGATATATATTCTCATAAAGGACGAGGAGTTGAGAGAAAAGAACCTCCAAACCATGATTCAGGCTTTCCCTTACTAGAACTGGAATGAAAGGACGAATTATGGGTGTTTATCAACCATAAAAAATATAAATACAAAGAGGAATGCTAGGAAAACAACATTTATGGGCCTTAAGAGTTCATACACAATGAACGTGAACAACAACCATTCAATGTCTTCTATTGAAGGATGATAACCCACAAACATAAATTATAATGACAAAATGTGGTGGAAATTTGAAGAAAATCTGTGATAGAGGTAGTAATATTCTTTAAATCTTTATCTATGAACTAAATAAAATAACTTTTTACTTTTGCAGGCACTTAAATGATAATTACGCATTTCCATCGATATGGACTTCATCAGTGGCGTTCCTGATAACCCTGGGCCCCACCTGAAAGGAGAAACTCGGGACCTTTTCACCACAGTGATGGAGCTCCCTCTATGCTCGCCCTCCCCTCGTATTGCATCGCTCCAGAAGGCCCCTGAACTTCACTTACCTCTACATTGATACACGCCTGTGTGAACAGACACATCTAACAGCTTCATTTATTCTAAAAATGTCTTGCTGACTTCCTGCATATTTGTTTTCTTAAGATATGTCGTTTTATTCGTTATGAAGGGTTTACTAACTTCCTGCTTCCATATTTTCTAATATTAAAAAATATGTTTCACTTTTGTTTAACTTAGAAAATAGCCTTCCTTCACAATCCAGCTCCATCCCCTGGAAACAAATTTGTTAGTTCTTCGTGCCCCACCTATTCCCCCCCCCCCCTTGATATTGTAGTCTGGCTATGGGTCTGCACATAAATATTTATTGGCATATTACCACGAACTAGACCAGAACTGTAACAGAGTTGTTATGTATTCAAATATCTAAGCCACAGGATAATATTAAATTAGTTACATAAGCAGATGAGTTATGTCTTGGCAATCCGCAATATTTTATTATGGAAAATTATTATGTACATTTTTTATTGAACGTTATAATAATGAATAAATTAAATGGAAATCATACAAAAACATAACTTATAAATACTAATTGGTAAATTGACCTATTTGTTTTAATGATCTAATATTTGATTTTTTAATTTGAGCCTTTGATTGAGATTTTTAATCCGGATTCTTGTTCTTGTTTTCACGAATGACTTAATGACTTCTTGCGGCCAATCAGGATACATTTCAATAAGAGGATTATGAAGTCTTTCGAACACATTAGGATCTCTATCGACTCTATCCTTGTGTTTACAATGAAAAGCTTTGAAATGTTTTTCTAAGCAGCGACAAAAGTGCAAGAAATCTATTGAAGGAGCAGTTAGACCTCCTCTGGAGACCAGTGCTATCCAAGGACTTGTAGTCTCTTCGTATGATCCGAAGTCACATGTTTTTTCCCAAGGTTGGGATAAGCATCCTTAAACTTTTTCGCCAAAAACCCAGCAATGTAAGCGAGACCTTGTTCCGAACAACTATTGCTAATCATGGAGACTTGGGAATATTCTTCGTGGCTTGCTGTCATTTCTTCCTCCACATCAAGATCTGCAATAAAATCAGAATTTTCCAAAGTTTCCTAAGATTCTTGTTCATCATTTTCTCGACGAATATTAGAGGAAGAGAAGTCGGAAGTTATTTTTTTAGTAAAAATTTCGACGTCATCTTCATTATCTTCTTCCACCTCAACCGCTGGATTCCTCAATATCAAATCATGGTTCTTCCCAATCAGTAATATCTTCAACCTTCGAAGAGCTTCGACGGGAGATGGATGATGGTTATTTCCAGTCAGAGCCCTAACGCGCGAAAAAACATTTTCCAAGCAATCCTGATTTAATCGTGCAGTTAGGAGAAACTTCATCCCATCCGTTTTTATGTTATTAAATAAAGCCCTTGTAGATCGAATAGATATCAAAATTCCTTTTTGAAAAGGAAGTTGATAGGTCTTGCCAATTACTTTCATGGACAAAACCAATCGCTCCATTTCATTTAACGCGCTCATTTGTTCATGAAAATGAATACCAAGACCACAGGAAAGCTTCTTTTTACTGTAAATAGAGCGTGAATTCATGGAATCGAACCAATCATTCACAATGTTAATTGCTCTTGATTGGGATTCTTTTTTATTTCCGTAAATAAATAAAAATGCCTTGGACACGGTGTTGGATAAAAGTTGCGCCGCAGTTCTCACACGTTGTCTGGCATTACCATAACATTCAAGATGGGTTTCTTTATTTATTTTAAAGGCAATTTTTAATTCATTTGAATCTTGATCAAGAAGGTCTTGAAAGTCTTTTTTGACCAAGTAAAAACTATTTCCATCACCATCTTTGAAACTATATCCTTGGTCAAGTAGATGGTTTCGAAAGAGTTTTAGAAGATGGGGACAATCAGGGAAAGTATATATTTGTCTTGATGTATCGGCCGGGTTTTCGAAAGAAAAAATTTCTGGTGAGAGCTTTAGCTCTGAGATTAAAGACTTATTCCCTAGATCAAAGGCAATGCCTTTCATTATAATCCCAGCTGTCTCTAATTTTCTTATAATAGTTATAAGTAAATCTTTTTTCATTGGCGTATCGAAGTTAACAAAAATGGGTTGCTTCCACCCACTAAATAGACCACGTACCATAGCTATTTGCATTTTTTTGTGGGGTCCCATAATTTGTTTGAGTCTAGCTGAGATTTCAAATGTTTTTCGCACCTCCATCTCGTCAAATGAAAGTATGGCCATTCGTTCATGAGGGTCTGATAAGGTCATGTTTTCAGAAAGCAATCTGATGCTGTCATCAAGAAATCCAGGCTCACATTTAAAATCTTCAAGAAAAAGTTCTTGAGTCTGGCGACTCGGTAGAGGAAGGAAGTTCTTAGAGCGCAAGTATTCAAAAGCCCGAGAACTTATACTTCTTAGAATAAGGCCAGTAGTCACATCTTCTTTCGAGTACCCGCGATTGAATTTCTTTGAAGGATTCAAAAAATGTCTTACGTGAATTTTGGAGTGCTTCTCTTCAAGAGTTGTTTTGATTAAATTTTGTTCATACTTTTTAGAACTTAAGAGCTTGACTTTTGCCTTGTATTGAGATAGTTCCTTTTTTGTCGAAGTAAGTTCTCTCTGCAATTTTCTGCATTTTCGCTCCCAAAACTGAGAACCATCCACTTCCCAACATTGGACTCCTTTTTCCAATCTATAAACATCTGCCTGCGTGGATCGAGTCTCAGTTAGAGGTCCTTTTTCAAACTTAATGTCCTCAGAGCTACAGTCCACGAGGCCTTCGTTCCCAGATGTAGACTCAAAAACCGTATTAGATTCGGAGTGGAAATCGTGTTCTTGAAGTAGTTTTTGTACTAAATCTTTTCGCTTACGGTTTTCCATGCGACGCTCCCTCGAAGATTCATTCAAACATGGTGATGCGAAAGGAATATTACAAGATGGGAATGCTCCCGCCTTTAACTTCTTCTTACTATTCAAATTAAGGAGTTCAGCCTTAAGATTTCGTTGGAAGTCATCACAAGTGAAATGTCGTTCACAGACCTTCGCATTAATGGGGTTGATTTTATTTCCCCTCTTGCATTTCGAAATCCAAAGACGCTGGAGCACCAAATCTTTCCGAGGAAAAGCGAAATAGTGCACATCCGATGGACTTGGGCAAGTAGAAACTGCACAAACACGCACTGTACCTTTAGGCATTTTTCAATAATTAATAGCAATGAATGGTTCCTTTTAAATAATTCCTTTTCAAATGAATGAATAATAATAAGACATTGAAAACCGAGGGATATTTTGGGCGTGTGAAAGGGAGAATGTTTGAATGGTACAATTGAGTTCAGGCTCTTGTTATCACTATTCTCTTTCCTCTTATGAGGAATATTTATTTCATTTATGAAGTAGGCCAAGTCGGCCGGAACGGAAGGTATTTATTTTATATTTGAATCTCTGTTTTTGCTTCTGTTCTGAGGAAAGAGAATAGTGATAACAAGAGCTGAACTCAATTGTGCCATTCAAACATTCTCCCTTTCACACGCCCAAAATATTTCAACAATGACGTCATACAACAGCTGAGTCAGCTAACGCCAACCTGCCTGCCTTAGAGAGTTCGTTGTTGACACACCTTTATATATTCTCCTTGGCTAAGACGGAGGAGAAACTGACCGTGAGTAATAACAACAACTTGTGTGAAGAAAATATGAATATAAGCCTACTGCAGAGAAGAAAACCTTCTATCCATAGACGTAAAGCTTTAAAGTAAAGTAGCGCATCGGGGCAGATAGCTTTGAAAGATTTTCATTGAGTCTCTTTTTTTCTTTTTGTCCAGCAGATGTCGCTCTGAGATTAAAAAATATGACGTCATACCGGGTTGTTTTCGATCTTATTCATCACATCCATTTAAATAATTGCATTCACTACTACTATTTTTTAACTTATTTTCACAACGATAATTAATATTTCAACGTATAAGGAAACTCCATTAGAAAACATTTGAGTTTACTTCAATGTTCTATAGATGATCGAGGAGGTAAGGTTTCATGTGGAGTATCGAGCGCAAAGTTCCGCGGATCAATAAAAATATTAGACACGACAATGTTATTGAGTCAATTGTTTAAGTCTACGTCACTAATACGTCACAGGGGCACTTGATATATCCCAAAATTCCTACATATTTATTTACTTAGCTGTATCAACATCAACGCCTCTAGCAGATAAATAAAACGAAAGGAAGCAAAGAAATAATCAAAATAAGAACAAAAAAGCTCTTGATGCGCTACTTTACTTAAGCGCTTTACCTAGACGTAACACTCACAGCACACCCTTCAAAAATAATTATTATTTATGTCATTTCCATGAACAATAGGGTATAAATTCCTATCGCTGTCTTTTGCTCATATATGTCTTAAATTGTTATCGAATTATTCAAAAACTTTGTAAGCGCCGAGAATTCTCAGTGTTAAATCAAAATAATTATTATATTATAATAAATAATAAAAATTAAAAAAGTTTTTGGTCCATAAAATATTTATCAACTGGCAATGACCCCTACAAAATTATTGAAATTTAATTGTAAATTAGTGGACTCAATTACAGATTTCCAAATATCAGTGACATTCTTGGTTGATACTGGGGCTGAGAGATGGTTGATTCCTTATTCTGAATCCGTGTCTGTCGGTGATTCTAATGTTAGACTACTTGCGGCTAACGGTCAAGTTTTAAAAAGTTATGGTCTTTCAGATCAAAAATAGAACTACCAAATTTGGGTACCTTTCAGTGGACATTTGTTGTTTCTGACATTAAATTTGGTGTGCTGGGTTATGATTTTTTGAGACCCAATCGTTTCATTATTGACGTTTTTCATAGTAGGTTACAACGATTTAGTACAATTAATAATATCAATACTTATTTTTGCCCAGCTGCTTTAAAAATAGTATCTGAATTTCCTGCTTTGGGTGACATTCCTTTCGAGGGATATAATTTATATGAATTTTATCATTAAATTGAAACTACAGGAATGCCAGTACACTCAAGACCTAGTAGATTTAACCCAGAGAGGGAGACAATAATCAGAAAGGAATTAGGTTCTTTAATTGAAAAGGGGATTATAGAACCATCTAAATCTTGTTGGTCCTCTCCCATACATTTGGTGCAAAAACAAAGCGATGATTGCCGGATGTTTGGCGACTATCGGTTGTTAAACAATATTACAAAACCCAACAAATACCCTATGCCTTCCATACAAACTTTTAATAATTAATTAATTTAAGCCTAGCCATAAAACCTGTTGGGAAAAAAGTGAAAGACCATGCAACACATGAATCAGGAGAGGAAGTCACACTTAAAGACGCAGAACGAGGCGTAAATAAAATACAAATTCAATGCAATGAAGTCGAAGAGACCATCGAAGAAATGGTCAGGAAAATTGTCTCGGGTGAGGCGAAAGGAGAAGAAGAGCAAGACAAGAATTCAAGATCTTCCAAGGACAATTTACGTGAAGATTGGAAAGTTTTTATGTCCAAAAAATCGAAATATAAAAATACAAAGGAGAATTCGAAAAGAAACTTCGGGAGCCAGAGGAGCGGGATAATAAAAGATGCAGAAGGCCTAGTCAACAAGGACAAAACGGAAAGGATTGATGGGGAATAAAACATTAATGAAGACTGTCCAAATCATGGCTATTCTCCAAAAAGCTTTATCTATCATTAAGGCTTTGTCCTTTTGGAACAATATTTTTAACACTTTGTACTCATTGTGTAGCTTAAATTATATATTTTTATAATAATATTTCCTTCTTCTGTTGTTTTATATTATCAATATCCGGTTCTAAATACAGACGTTTGCTTTTATTTTATTTTCCTATTACCTCTTATAAACAACATTATTTTACTATGATGATACTCTGCAAAACGAATTTTTTAATTTTATTTATTCCTTTTCACAATCCCTATTTATATCCCATACTACTTATACTATTCATAAGTGATTTAATTTTTATCCCATACTACTTATATTATTCAAAAGTGATTTAAATTTTTCAAGGTTGATGGCTCATGCAATACACAGATATGTCTAGTCAAAATCATATAAAATTATATCTGCTAACGCCAATTATATTTCAAACATAGGAAAAAGAAAAGACACGATTAATAAGTTACTATTGCAGAATCCTGATATTATATCTGTATGTGACACAAGCATCACTACTATGGATCCTGATAGTTATTTTTCCAGATCATATGATACTTTTTAATCCCTGCATGTAAGAAAAAAGCAAAACACCCATCGAGAGGAATCCTTATGGCCATTAAAAAAAGATAACAACCCAAGATGATCGCCATAGGCCAAACTGGCAACTTGGCAGTGGTAGAATTTATCTGGAATGGATTGAAAGTTAAATTGATCTCAATATATGACCCAAACGAAGATAATCCTTCCTTTTTTTGAGTCCATTGATGAACAGTTTTTATCTACTGCCCAGGATGAAAATACAGAATGCATCCTCCTCGGCGATTTGAATTTAGTATTAAAACATAGAAGAGACACATGGGGTTACATTAAAGATAGTAGGGAAAAAATCTATTAATTAATAGCCAATCAACAATTGAAGCACAAAGTGTAGAGGAAGAAGTTATCGTGGCTGTTGGTACGAATGTGTCTCATGAAGTTGTCAACGTCGAGGAATCTTCTCAATTCCATATTTCAGGACAAAGTGAAGCAGTAGAGGAAAATCATACTTCAGGAGAGATTTCAATTATAAAACATAAAAATGTTCAGTTGATGTGACAAATGAAGAACTAACTGAATTGGAGGTCTGTTCTACAAAAGACAAAACAAATAACACAGCAACTGAGAATGGAGTAGTCAATAATACTTCAGTTCATCCCATTTCCATTTCCGAAAGTGCCGGTTCAAGCGACGTCCCTTCATCCATCGAGGGTGAGGGTAGTAGTGTTTCTTTGATTTGTCTTACCGAAAGTGAAAGACAATTAGATTCTCACGGAACTGATGAGGATTCTAGGAATAGTATATCTAAGCCAAGAAAGTCAATGCTGAACCCTGATTTGATCCTACCAACTAGAACAAGGTCGGGATCACTTTCCAAAAGAACATCCACCATATCAGGCCTGTCTCCTCAAAAAGACTTTCCTAACAAACTTTAAAAAAACTAGTATTTATTGTTAAAATTACGATAGTGCCTATTAAATGTCCTTGATTCAAACAAAAATCGACAATTTTTTTCAACCAACTGCGTCAAGGGATCACAAAATAAATATGGGAATAGGCAAAATAATTTCATTGAATACGAGAGGGGGTAGAAATCGTCTGTCAAGACATTCACTCATGAAAAGTCTTTGTACCTAAAACCAGACATTATTTGCTTACAAGATATTAAATCACCGACATCTTCTACTTGTTCTCTTGATTGTTCTTTGTGTATTCCGAAAAATTACTACCATTTCTTTACGGGGAATGGTTTAAATCGAGGAGTCGTGTCCTTTATTTCAAAGTCCATACTTACTTGCCCTAAGTTGGTGAGCGAACTTTCGACCAAAGGGGATTGGCATAAAAATTTTATATCGACGAAAAATGGCGGCTTTTATATCATCAATGCCTATGGCCCAAATGTTAAATGTACATCCTTTTACCAAGCTATAATCAATCAATGTAAAAATGATTTATATCCGTTGTTGGTTATAGGGGATCTCAATGTTGATCTATACCGGTCAAAAGTGAAACACCCTAATTATCAAATCTTGTCCAAGCTTCTTCATTCTCTTGATCTACATGACGTAATTAAAATTTTCAGTCCGAATGAAAATGTGTCATGGAGATGTGGAAATAAGTCTTCACGGATTGACTTAGCATTATCTTCCTCTTCAATACGATCTAAGATCGTAAATGCTCGCTATCGTCCTCAACATAGCTCAGATCATAAGTTGATTGAGATCGATATTCATCAAGACCGACAAAAAGGGCGTTTTAGGGTTCCTTTATGTATTTTAAACGACAATTATTTTATTGATAAGCTCAAGAAACGTTTTATTCAACTTTTTAAAGACTCTTTTAATCCCAAGAAGCTTGCCTATCTTTTATCATACATTGTTAAGTTTACCTCGTTACAATGCATCCGCAAAAAAAGACAGAGAGAAGTATCCTTCCAAAAAAACATCGAAGATATGCTTGATAATGGCTCCATCTTTTTACGTTCCATTTCGTCGGATTTTACTCACTTATTTCGTGTCTCGGAAATTGCCGAAGATGATTTTTATAAAAAAATATTAAAGAAAACTCTCCATCAAGGAGATTGAAAAACCTCTTCCAAAAGGACCACTCAACAACTATCATTAAGAAAATAATTCACGAGGGGAAGACAATCACCAATCCCAAAAATATATTGAAACTCTTTCATGTAAGATTTCAAAAGCTTCTTGGTGGAGAAAGAGTTAATTTTCCCCGTCCAAGATTGGGTAAAAACCTGATTTTTACCAAAAGTACGATTGAACAACATATAAAAAAGAAGCTCAAGGAAGGAAAAGCAACAGGGCCAGATGGCATCTGTGGCAAAATCTTCGCTGAATGCAACCATGAAATCGTTCCCTATTTGTTTGAATTTGGGAAATCGATGGAGATTCACGGAAAACTCCCGAAAACCCTTACGAAAGGACGAATTACCTTAATCCCCAAAAAAGGTTGTGCGACTGATTTAAACAACTGGCGCCCTATAACTGTTCTCAACGAGAGCTATAGGATTCTTTCCGGTGTTCTGGTCTCTAAAATGGAGCCAATCTTAAATAAAAAAATAGGGAAAGAACAAAAGGGATTCCTGAAGGGCCGGAAAATTTCGGATATTTCAAGGAACATTGGAACCGCTATTGAACTTTTATCTAAAAGAAATACATTTGGAGCCATCATCGCCGTCGATTTTAGCAAAGCCTTTGACACGATAGAGCATCGGCATATTTTTAGAGCAATCAGGAAAAATCTCCCTAAAATATATTTTAACCCTATAAGAGCCCTACTGTACAATGGTACTTCCACAATCTCTATGGGAGAAGTAGAAAGCGACCCTATAATCCTACAGAAAAGTTGTCGTCAAGGCTGCCCTTTAGCCCCACTCTTATTCATTACCGGGCTTGTAGAACTGAGCGAATCAATCATTAAAAAGTACGGAGGATTTGGTGTGAACTTTGGGTCTTCTAAGCACATTATTGATTTATATGCTGACGATGTGACCCTAATGATTGAAGCGAATTCTGAAGAACAATTACTCAAGAGAATTGAAGTGATTTTGGGCCACTTCAAAAAATTTGAAAAGCGGTCTGGGCTGAAGGTAAACAAACAAAAAACTTCTATTCTTCCCTTAGGCAAGTGGAACCCTGTCAATGACTTGATCATCTCGGGTTGCTCTGTTAATAAAAGTGTGCAAATTTTAGGAATTACTTGGGAAGGAACGGGTGCTTCGGAATCGAATTGGCTAAATGTGAAAAATCTCATCAGTCGATCGATCCCACTCTGGAGAAATAATAACCTCCAAAAGAGGATCGACCTCTATAATTACATCATTGTCCCCGCCATTATTTTTAAAGCGACTTCTATACCTTGGTTAGCAGAGCGAGCCATAATGGAAGAAGAATTTTGGCTGAACAAGTTATTCCATCAGAGCTATCTGAAGGCCCTGAAAAGACCAAGATCACACCTAGGAGGAGGTCTAAGTTTGTTGTCCAAAATTTTACCAAAGATTTTTCAAAAGGTTTTAATAGATATCTCAACGCATCCGCATGATGAATGGCGTTCAGTTTTTACATCAAGCCCTGCTTTTATTTGGTTAATGTTAGGAACAGATTTTACAAATGACAAACTAGAAAATTTATCCGCTTTTATGGCAGCTATTCAGCGATTAATTTGGAAGGGTACTCCTCGTTTTAATTCAAATTCCACGATTGATATTGTTCGGCAAAACTATAAGAAGAAATTTTTCTTCCGTAACCTTCTTGCACCAAAAGAGCTGGAGTGGATTGCTCTATCTCGAGAGATTTATTCAATCCACGATCTTCATCGAGAGCCAGTATTTAATTCTGGAAAGTTCTTCTTTCCACTTAAGCGAGCGGCAATCTCTCATCAAGTTCCAGACCCTTGGCATTTGAAGATGTCATTTTTGTCGAATTCTAAAGAAGAAGCTGACCAAATTTGCGAGAAATATATTAAAGAATTGGACCTTCCATTATCGTGGAGACCTCGAATATTGAGTTCAATTTCGGGAATTTATGAGGACAGGAGGTTCACAGCTCAGTTCCAAATATCGTCGGGTTGTATTTTCTTTAACACTCCTTGCAAAGATTGTGGAGTGATTTACAACAAAATATCACATGCATTTGCAAATTGCCCGGCTCTTGACATCTTGAGAGAGTTTGTTTCTCTAAATGTCAGGGGGATATGTGAAAAAATATACCTCCTATTCTTTTATTTGGTCTTAATTCAAACCATAAAAGTCCTCCAAAATCGCGTGCCTTGGACATGTCTCTTCTAAGTTGTCGAAGTTACATTTCGCAACAGCTAGCTAGCGCCGATTTTATATCCAAGTATGATATCAAAACTATTTTGATCTCTACTGCAGCTAGGTACTCAGCCTTATCCATTAAGATCCCTGATGTCAATTGTTCCTCTTGGATGTATACAGGCGACTTAGTCAGATTTTATCCGTCCTGCTCACAGCAATATCTCAATTTCTTAAAAAACTTAATTAAGATTAACAAAAAATTTAAGAAGTTAAATAAATAATATTATAATTTACCCCTTCTGCGGAAGTGATTCATCCTGGGAATTTTCAAATTTTATTGTACCATATTCATTATACAATGTTTTGTTACTTTTATTTGAATTTAATTTTTTAAAGAGTAATCTTTATAATTATTGTCATTGTCTGATGTATTGTGTTTTGTTTTAATAGTCATGAATAACTTTTATATTTAGGGAACTAATTTTAAACTACAATGTTTATTTATACATTATATTATGTGCAATTTCTCTGAATAAATAAAGTTATAAAAAAAAAATAAAAATAATAATAATACACGCTCTACAGCTAAATTCAATGATATTGTAAACAACAGAGGCCTCATGGATATTGCAGCTGGATTGAGTAAAAATCCTGACCATATCTTTTATTAAAAGAAACGGTATTGTTGTAAAAAGTTCTCGTCTCGACTATATATTTGTTACCGCAGGCTTAGTTTCTAACATCACTGAGTTTAGAACTCTGTCAGAACTCCAATCTCATCACCATGCTTTACTGGCAATTTTTAGAACTCCAAAGAAGCACGAGAAGGGTAGTTGGAAGTTAAATGTCAGTTTGTTAGATTTTTTTTTTTACTGAAAGATAAAATATACTTCTCGATTTCTTCCAAGCTGATATATTGATCTAGAGCATTTTTAGATAAATCGGTCACTTGAGGTAATTAAAGTTTTGTTCTGTTGTTCGTTCATGTTTTTAAAACTCGGATTAAAAATAAGTCTGTGGGCAATACATTTTCCTATAGGGTAATCTCCCTCAGACTGACATTTCGACAGTTGAATAATCTTTTGTAATAACTGTTATTTTTAGCGTATTTTTTGGTTGTCAGTTACCTCCTCATTATTATCATCTATGAGAATGTTGATGTTTTTCTTTTCCATATTTCTATTATCAGCACTTTTAGCCTTTTTCAGTATAATTAGATCCCTATGATCTGGGACAGACATGCTCTGATTAGATGGCCTTTGGTTTTTGTTAATCTATATTTCCAGTTTAATTTCATGAGATTTTTCATTTACTTTTGGTTCCTATGTCTGCTACTTTCCTCTATATCTTCCTCTCCTCGCTCAATCGAACTCCTGTCTTGATTAGCTCTCTTCTAGAACTATCCAAAATGAGCTTAAGGGCGTGCGATGCTGTTTTAATATGGCCCATGGCCAAATTAGTTGTGACTCCATTAATGATGTCCCTACTCCTCAAACTTTTCATAATCATCTAACAACTGACATTTAACTTCCAACTCCCTTCTCGTGCTTCTTTGGAGTTCTAAAATTGCCAGTAAAGCAGGGTGATCGGATTGGAGTT